>JAHWGI010000836.1:0-32551 GCA_029379305.1 Frankliniella fusca | reverse complement strand
GGGGCGGAGCGGGGCGGGGCGGGGCGGAGCGGGGCGGAGCGGGGCGGAGCGGGGCGGAGCGGGGCGGAGCGGGGCGGAGCGGGGCGGAGGGGGGCGGAGCGGGGCGGAGCGGGGCGGAGCGGGGCGGAGCGGGGCGGAGCGGGGCGGAGCGGGGCGGAGCGGGGCGGAGCGGGGCGGAGCGGGGCGGAGCGGGGCGGAGCGGGGCGGAGCGGGGCGGAGCGGGGCGGAGCGGGGCGGAGCGGGGCGGAGCGGGGCGGAGCGGGGGCGGAGCGGGGCGGAGCGGGGCGGAGCGGGGCGGAGCGGGGCGGAGCGGGGCGGAGCGGGGCGGAGCGGGGCGGAGCGGGGCGGAGCGGGGCGGAGCGGGGCGGAGCGGGGCGGAGCGGGGCGGAGCGGGGCGGAGCGGGGCGGAGCGGGGCGGAGCGGGGCGGAGCGGGGCGGAGCGGGGCGGAGCGGGGCGGAGCGGGGCGGAGCGGGGGCGTAGCGGGGCGGAGCGGGGCGGAGCGGGGCGGAGCGGGGCGGAGCGGGGCGGAGCGGGGCGGAGCGGGGCGGAGCGGGGCGGAGCGGGGCGGAGCGGGGCGGAGCGGGGCGGAGCGGGGCGGAGCGGGGCGGAGCGGGGCGGAGCGGGGCGGAGCGGGGCGGAGCGGGGCGGAGCGGGGCGGAGCGGGGCGGGGCTGGGACGAGGTACATCAAGTACTCGCGCGTCGCCTCGCGCTGCGCTGGAGGCTGATTTCAAACTCCAGTCGCCAGGCTCTGGAAGCCGAAATCGGCTAGAGACGGAGTAGTTCACCACCTACTTTGCCTCAACGCTCTGTCACCCTAGTGTTGGGGCTTAAGCCCTGCGGTCTCCCGGCGCCAGGGCCTTACGCCCCCGGATAAGGCAGTTCGGGGCTGGGCGTGTGACGCGTGGGTTTTCGAGGGGGTGGGGTTTGCCTTAGCTGGCCGGTCCCGCCCCTGGCGCGGGTGGCTGTTTCGCGAACGGCCGCCCGCACAATTCAAACGCGTCACGTCTCCCGCCGCAGCCGGTGTCGCTAGCTGGTCCATAGTGGCCGGACCGTGCGCACCGTGCGCTCTGAGCGGGGAGGAGGAGGGGAGGAGGAGGGGAAGGGGGCGGGCGAGCGAGGGCGACCGCCGAGCCGGAGCGGTCACTCACCGGCGAGACAGCAGAGAGTTCAGCTGAGAGCACCTGGAGCGCCCGGACACGTGGCTGCTGTGTTTTGGTTGTTTACCATCCGTGTCTCCCCGACACATCGTGTCCGGTAGGTCGACGTGCGGCTCGACTTGTGCAACCCGTGAGATGTCTGTGTTGTTGACGCATGTGTGTCCATTTGCAGGGTTTTATGCCGAGGGCATAGTTTTTTTTGGATTGTTTTGTGATCCTGTTGAGTGGCAATGGCGCCCTGCGTCGTTAGCGTTTTGCATCTCGAGGAGATGAGCTGCAGGATGGGCTAGGCCCTCCGCGCCGCGCGGCGACCCGCGCAGCGAGCATGCCGCCAGCCGCTACGGCCATGCGCCACCTGACATCGCCCGCCCCGCCGGGGCCGGGCCGGCGCTGGCCTCGCCTGTAGTCAGGACCAGTCTCTCTCCCTCTCCGTCTCGCCAGAAGTGTCGCCGGTATGTTTGATTGTTTGTGGCTGTTAGGCCCTCGTGGCGTAGTTGAGTGATGCGGGGTCGGCGAGGCCCTTGGGCGTCGTGGCTCGCGGCGCCCCCGGCCGGCCCTCGCCAGCGATTAGCGGTGCGCGCGCGCTGCGGCACCTGTCAGTACCGGCTGTATCCCGACCTTTTGTTTTTCTGGTTTTCTCTTAGATTCACGTTTTAAATTTATTATTTTGAACCCTTTGGAGCTAAATTTTATCTGGAACCGCGGCGGTCCCGCTTCACTTTTTGGTGATCTGTTTTTCCTTCGGGTTGCGCGGCGCGTGGTGGGGGCGGAGGCTGACGAGGCCCTTGTGTATTGTGGTTCGCGGTGCACCCGGTCGGCCGAAACTCCTGCTCGCGTCGCGCGGCCCTCGCACCTGCCGGACCGACCGCTGCCGGTTGGGTTGCCTACCCGACCGGCGCCCTGATGAAAGGGATGCCTAACCGCTAGGCGGTTATTGTCAGTTCTTTGGACTCTCGGTCACCGGTGTCTCTCTGGGTTTGTTTCCTGTTGAGTGCTCCGCCGTCGTGCGTGGGCTGTGTGTTGGTTTTGTTTACCCGAGGCACCGGTGGCCATGGCGCTTTTGCGCTGTCGTTGAGTAATCGTAGAGTCAGGATATAATTATAAATATTTATTTATTTATGTATATGTGATCTATTGTTAATGTTTTTTTTCCACTCTAATTTAGCCAGCAGCAGTGTTTTTCTAGATCATGTTTTTTTGAGTGTTTTGCTGAAAATAAAATAATAATGAAAATCTTGAGTTTTGGTGAGGCTTGTCCTCTGGCGCCCAAATAAATAAATAAACCCTAACTCACGCCACTCTACCTAAAGGCAAATATTCTAAGCAATTCTTACCATCCTGAGCTCCGGCCAAAATAAAGCATTTAGATTTTGCACGTAACAGGCGCCAGGCTCCAGGCGCCAGGCTCCAGGCGCCAGACTCCAGGCGCCAGGCTACAGGCGCCAGGCTCCAGGCTTCAGGGATCAGGTTCCAGGCATTAGGTTCCAGGCGCCATGCTTCAGCTTCGGAGAGGAGACGGGTGGCGCAGCACGTTCCTAGGAAACTGTGTAATGCAGAGCATTTAAGGTTTCGTCTGGAATTGCAGGTGACCCTATGAGAACGGGTTGCAGGCTTCATGCGCAGCGGACTCCCGGCGCCTGGATAGGACCGGGACGGGTGGATAGGAGGGGCTGCTCAGCTTGTTATGCCCCTGGGAACGGTGCGCTTTGCCCCGCGGGCTCCAGGCGCGAGGCTTCAGAAACCGATTCCAGGCGGTAGACTCCAGTCGCCAGGCTCTGGAAGCCGAAATCGGCTAAGGATGGAGTAGTTCACCACCCGCTTTGCATCAACACTCTGTCGCCCTAGTGTCTGGGCTTAGGCCCTACGGTCTCCAGGTGCCAGGGTCCGACGCCCCCAGATAAGGCAGTTCGGGGCCGGCGGGGCGGGGCGGGGTGGGGCGGGGCGGGGCGGGGCGGGGCGGGGCGGAGCGGAGTGGGGGTGGGACGAGGTACTTTAAGTACTCGCGCGACGCCGTGCGCTGCGCTGTAGGCTGTTCTCGAACATTCTGCTGTGGAAGGAGACACGTTCATCTCTCTCGCAACGCAATGCAGTGCCCTGTGAGTGCGACAAGGACAGAAGTCCGAAGCGCCCATGCGGAAATAGTCTGCATTCGCGGGGGCGGAGCGGAGCGCGGGGGCGGAGCGGAGCGCGGGGGCAGAGCGGGACGGGGCGGGGCGGGGCAGGGGTGGGACGAGGTACTTCAAGTACCCGCGCGATGCCACGCGCTGCGCTGTAGGCTGATCTCGAACACCCGGCTGCGGAAATTAGACACGTACTTCTCCCTCGCACCGCAATCCAGTGCCTTGTGAGTGCGACAAGGATGGAGGTCCGCAGGGCTCATGCGGGAATAGTTTGCCGTCGCGGGGGCGGAGCGGGGCGGAGCGGGGCGGGGCGGGGCGGAGCTAGGGATGGAAAAATCGAAACCGATTTTCGATTAAAGTCGATTAATGGCTTTCGATTAATCGAAAAATCGTAATCGAAATGAGTAGATCGATTTAATTGAAAAATCGACTAAAACCCATCGATTTTCGATTAAACACTATATTCGCTAAAATTGAAGAAAGCAGCTAAAATTGAGTCAGAACGCGGCAGCGATAGTGGCCAGACTCGTCGACTGTGATGGTGGTGCGGTGCGGTGCGCATGCAGGCACAGGCGATGTGGCGTCGCCGAGAGGGAGTGGGGGAGCGGGGGGAGGGTGGTCACGGCCGCCTAAAGGCTTGTTTAACTAAAATTTTTATCAGAGTTTTTAATTAGTGACAGTGTACTTTATGGCTCATTCTGTGATTTTTAGCACATAAATACACTGTGAAAAATACTCGTAAGGGTTACGGGAAAATTTTCCATGATAACAGTCGTAAAATTACAATTTGAAATTGTAAATTTACAAGCACTCCCTATCGACTTGGAATTGACCGAGGAGCAAGAATGGGCTGTCGTAAATTTACGACATATTTTGTAAATTCAAATTACAAAAAATGTTGTAAATTTACGAGGATATTTTTCACAGTGTAGTTTGTTACTAATGCTAAAGGGAACTATTTATTAAAATAGTTTACCATAAGCTTTAATTCAGTTTTTTTTTTTCAATGAAAATCCCGTGTTTTGGGTTAAAGTTTAACGTTCTATAAAAACAGGGCCAAAACCGATCGATTTATCGATTAAATCGACTAAAATCGAAAATTTTGACGATTCTCGATTGCAAATCGAAATGATTCAAAATCGAAAATCGATTTTCGAATAATCGATTAACCGGATCGATTTTTCCATCCCTAGGCGGAGCGGGGCGGAGCGGGGCGGAGCGGGGCGGAGCGGGGCGGAGCGGGGCGGAGCGGGGCGGAGCGGGGCGGAGCGGGGCGGAGCGGGGCGGAGCGGGGCGGAGCGGGGCGGAGCGGGGCGGAGCGGGGCGGAGCGGGGCGGAGCGGGGCGGAGCGGGGCGGAGCGGGGCGGAGCGGGGCGGAGCGGGGCGGAGCGGGGCGGAGCGGGGCGGAGCGGGGCGGAGCGGGGCGGAGCGGGGCGGAGCGGGGCGGAGCGGGGCGGAGCGGGGCGGAGCGGGGCGGAGCGGGGCGGAGCGGGGCGGAGCGGGGCGGAGCGGGGCGGAGCGGGGCGGAGCGGGGCGGAGCGGGGCGGAGCGGGGCGGAGCGGGGCGGAGCGGGGCGGAGCGGGGCGGAGCGGGGCGGAGCGGGGCGTAGCGGGGCGGAGCGGGGCGGAGCGGGGCGGAGCGGGGCGGAGCGGGGCGGAGCGGGGCGGAGCGGGGCGGAGCGGGGCGGAGCGGGGCGGAGCGGGGCGGAGCGGGGCGGAGCGGGGCGGAGCGGGGCGGAGCGGGGCGGAGCGGGGCGGAGCGGGGCGGAGCGGGGCGGAGCGGGGCGGAGCGGGGCGGGGCTGGGACGAGGTACATCAAGTACTCGCGCGTCGCCTCGCGCTGCGCTGGAGGCTGATTTCAAACTCCAGTCGCCAGGCTCTGGAAGCCGAAATCGGCTAGAGACGGAGTAGTTCACCACCTACTTTGCCTCAACGCTCTGTCACCCTAGTGTTGGGGCTTAAGCCCTGCGGTCTCCCGGCGCCAGGGCCTTACGCCCCCGGATAAGGCAGTTCGGGGCTGGGCGTGTGACGCGTGGGTTTTCGAGGGGGTGGGGTTTGCCTTAGCTGGCCGGTCCCGCCCCTGGCGCGGGTGGCTGTTTCGCGAACGGCCGCCCGCACAATTCAAACGCGTCACGTCTCCCGCCGCAGCCGGTGTCGCTAGCTGGTCCATAGTGGCCGGACCGTGCGCACCGTGCGCTCTGAGCGGGGAGGAGGAGGGGAGGAGGAGGGGAAGGGGGCGGGCGAGCGAGGGCGACCGCCGAGCCGGAGCGGTCACTCACCGGCGAGACAGCAGAGAGTTCAGCTGAGAGCACCTGGAGCGCCCGGACACGTGGCTGCTGTGTTTTGGTTGTTTACCATCCGTGTCTCCCCGACACATCGTGTCCGGTAGGTCGACGTGCGGCTCGACTTGTGCAACCCGTGAGATGTCTGTGTTGTTGACGCATGTGTGTCCATTTGCAGGGTTTTATGCCGAGGGCATAGTTTTTTTTGGATTGTTTTGTGATCCTGTTGAGTGGCAATGGCGCCCTGCGTCGTTAGCGTTTTGCATCTCGAGGAGATGAGCTGCAGGATGGGCTAGGCCCTCCGCGCCGCGCGGCGACCCGCGCAGCGAGCATGCCGCCAGCCGCTACGGCCATGCGCCACCTGACATCGCCCGCCCCGCCGGGGCCGGGCCGGCGCTGGCCTCGCCTGTAGTCAGGACCAGTCTCTCTCCCTCTCCGTCTCGCCAGAAGTGTCGCCGGTATGTTTGATTGTTTGTGGCTGTTAGGCCCTCGTGGCGTAGTTGAGTGATGCGGGGTCGGCGAGGCCCTTGGGCGTCGTGGCTCGCGGCGCCCCCGGCCGGCCCTCGCCAGCGATTAGCGGTGCGCGCGCGCTGCGGCACCTGTCAGTACCGGCTGTATCCCGACCTTTTGTTTTTCTGGTTTTCTCTTAGATTCACGTTTTAAATTTATTATTTTGAACCCTTTGGAGCTAAATTTTATCTGGAACCGCGGCGGTCCCGCTTCACTTTTTGGTGATCTGTTTTTCCTTCGGGTTGCGCGGCGCGTGGTGGGGGCGGAGGCTGACGAGGCCCTTGTGTATTGTGGTTCGCGGTGCACCCGGTCGGCCGAAACTCCTGCTCGCGTCGCGCGGCCCTCGCACCTGCCGGACCGACCGCTGCCGGTTGGGTTGCCTACCCGACCGGCGCCCTGATGAAAGGGATGCCTAACCGCTAGGCGGTTATTGTCAGTTCTTTGGACTCTCGGTCACCGGTGTCTCTCTGGGTTTGTTTCCTGTTGAGTGCTCCGCCGTCGTGCGTGGGCTGTGTGTTGGTTTTGTTTACCCGAGGCACCGGTGGCCATGGCGCTTTTGCGCTGTCGTTGAGTAATCGTAGAGTCAGGATATAATTATAAATATTTATTTATTTATGTATATGTGATCTATTGTTAATGTTTTTTTTCCACTCTAATTTAGCCAGCAGCAGTGTTTTTCTAGATCATGTTTTTTTGAGTGTTTTGCTGAAAATAAAATAATAATGAAAATCTTGAGTTTTGGTGAGGCTTGTCCTCTGGCGCCCAAATAAATAAATAAACCCTAACTCACGCCACTCTACCTAAAGGCAAATATTCTAAGCAATTCTTACCATCCTGAGCTCCGGCCAAAATAAAGCATTTAGATTTTGCACGTAACAGGCGCCAGGCTCCAGGCGCCAGGCTCCAGGCGCCAGACTCCAGGCGCCAGGCTACAGGCGCCAGGCTCCAGGCTTCAGGGATCAGGTTCCAGGCATTAGGTTCCAGGCGCCATGCTTCAGCTTCGGAGAGGAGACGGGTGGCGCAGCACGTTCCTAGGAAACTGTGTAATGCAGAGCATTTAAGGTTTCGTCTGGAATTGCAGGTGACCCTATGAGAACGGGTTGCAGGCTTCATGCGCAGCGGACTCCCGGCGCCTGGATAGGACCGGGACGGGTGGATAGGAGGGGCTGCTCAGCTTGTTATGCCCCTGGGAACGGTGCGCTTTGCCCCGCGGGCTCCAGGCGCGAGGCTTCAGAAACCGATTCCAGGCGGTAGACTCCAGTCGCCAGGCTCTGGAAGCCGAAATCGGCTAAGGATGGAGTAGTTCACCACCCGCTTTGCATCAACACTCTGTCGCCCTAGTGTCTGGGCTTAGGCCCTACGGTCTCCAGGTGCCAGGGTCCGACGCCCCCAGATAAGGCAGTTCGGGGCCGGCGGGGCGGGGCGGGGTGGGGCGGGGCGGGGCGGGGCGGGGCGGGGCGGAGCGGAGTGGGGGTGGGACGAGGTACTTTAAGTACTCGCGCGACGCCGTGCGCTGCGCTGTAGGCTGTTCTCGAACATTCTGCTGTGGAAGGAGACACGTTCATCTCTCTCGCAACGCAATGCAGTGCCCTGTGAGTGCGACAAGGACAGAAGTCCGAAGCGCCCATGCGGAAATAGTCTGCATTCGCGGGGGCGGAGCGGAGCGCGGGGGCGGAGCGGAGCGCGGGGGCAGAGCGGGACGGGGCGGGGCGGGGCAGGGGTGGGACGAGGTACTTCAAGTACCCGCGCGATGCCACGCGCTGCGCTGTAGGCTGATCTCGAACACCCGGCTGCGGAAATTAGACACGTACTTCTCCCTCGCACCGCAATCCAGTGCCTTGTGAGTGCGACAAGGATGGAGGTCCGCAGTGCTCATGCGGGAATAGTTTGCCGTCGCGGGGGCGGAGCGGGGCGGAGCGGGGCGGGGCGGGGCGGAGCGGGGCGGAGCGGGGCGGAGCGGGGCGGAGCGGGGCGGAGCGGGGCGGAGCGGGGCGGAGCGGGGCGGAGCGGGGCGGAGCGGGGCGGAGCGGGGCGGAGCGGGGCGGAGCGGGGCGGAGCGGGGCGGAGCGGGGCGGAGCGGGGCGGAGCGGGGCGGAGCGGGGCGGAGCGGGGCGGAGCGGGGCGGAGCGGGGCGGAGCGGGGCGGAGCGGGGCGGAGCGGGGCGGAGCGGGGCGGAGCGGGGCGGAGCGGGGCGGAGCGGGGCGGAGCGGGGCGGAGCGGGGCGGAGCGGGGCGGAGCGGGGCGGAGCGGGGCGGAGCGGGGCGGAGCGGGGCGGAGCGGGGCGGAGCGGGGCGGAGCGGGGCGGGGCTGGGACGAGGTACATCAAGTACTCGCGCGTCGCCTCGCGCTGCGCTGGAGGCTGATTTCAAACTCCAGTCGCCAGGCTCTGGAAGCCGAAATCGGCTAGAGACGGAGTAGTTCACCACCTACTTTGCCTCAACGCTCTGTCACCCTAGTGTTGGGGCTTAAGCCCTGCGGTCTCCCGGCGCCAGGGCCTTACGCCCCCGGATAAGGCAGTTCGGGGCTGGGCGTGTGACGCGTGGGTTTTCGAGGGGGTGGGGTTTGCCTTAGCTGGCCGGTCCCGCCCCTGGCGCGGGTGGCTGTTTCGCGAACGGCCGCCCGCACAATTCAAACGCGTCACGTCTCCCGCCGCAGCCGGTGTCGCTAGCTGGTCCATAGTGGCCGGACCGTGCGCACCGTGCGCTCTGAGCGGGGAGGAGGAGGGGAGGAGGAGGGGAAGGGGGCGGGCGAGCGAGGGCGACCGCCGAGCCGGAGCGGTCACTCACCGGCGAGACAGCAGAGAGTTCAGCTGAGAGCACCTGGAGCGCCCGGACACGTGGCTGCTGTGTTTTGGTTGTTTACCATCCGTGTCTCCCCGACACATCGTGTCCGGTAGGTCGACGTGCGGCTCGACTTGTGCAACCCGTGAGATGTCTGTGTTGTTGACGCATGTGTGTCCATTTGCAGGGTTTTATGCCGAGGGCATAGTTTTTTTTGGATTGTTTTGTGATCCTGTTGAGTGGCAATGGCGCCCTGCGTCGTTAGCGTTTTGCATCTCGAGGAGATGAGCTGCAGGATGGGCTAGGCCCTCCGCGCCGCGCGGCGACCCGCGCAGCGAGCATGCCGCCAGCCGCTACGGCCATGCGCCACCTGACATCGCCCGCCCCGCCGGGGCCGGGCCGGCGCTGGCCTCGCCTGTAGTCAGGACCAGTCTCTCTCCCTCTCCGTCTCGCCAGAAGTGTCGCCGGTATGTTTGATTGTTTGTGGCTGTTAGGCCCTCGTGGCGTAGTTGAGTGATGCGGGGTCGGCGAGGCCCTTGGGCGTCGTGGCTCGCGGCGCCCCCGGCCGGCCCTCGCCAGCGATTAGCGGTGCGCGCGCGCTGCGGCACCTGTCAGTACCGGCTGTATCCCGACCTTTTGTTTTTCTGGTTTTCTCTTAGATTCACGTTTTAAATTTATTATTTTGAACCCTTTGGAGCTAAATTTTATCTGGAACCGCGGCGGTCCCGCTTCACTTTTTGGTGATCTGTTTTTCCTTCGGGTTGCGCGGCGCGTGGTGGGGGCGGAGGCTGACGAGGCCCTTGTGTATTGTGGTTCGCGGTGCACCCGGTCGGCCGAAACTCCTGCTCGCGTCGCGCGGCCCTCGCACCTGCCGGACCGACCGCTGCCGGTTGGGTTGCCTACCCGACCGGCGCCCTGATGAAAGGGATGCCTAACCGCTAGGCGGTTATTGTCAGTTCTTTGGACTCTCGGTCACCGGTGTCTCTCTGGGTTTGTTTCCTGTTGAGTGCTCCGCCGTCGTGCGTGGGCTGTGTGTTGGTTTTGTTTACCCGAGGCACCGGTGGCCATGGCGCTTTTGCGCTGTCGTTGAGTAATCGTAGAGTCAGGATATAATTATAAATATTTATTTATTTATGTATATGTGATCTATTGTTAATGTTTTTTTTCCACTCTAATTTAGCCAGCAGCAGTGTTTTTCTAGATCATGTTTTTTTGAGTGTTTTGCTGAAAATAAAATAATAATGAAAATCTTGAGTTTTGGTGAGGCTTGTCCTCTGGCGCCCAAATAAATAAATAAACCCTAACTCACGCCACTCTACCTAAAGGCAAATATTCTAAGCAATTCTTACCATCCTGAGCTCCGGCCAAAATAAAGCATTTAGATTTTGCACGTAACATTTTTGGCGCCCAACGTGGGGCCCAAGGGCATTAATCTTATTTTATCTCTGCTGCTGGTTATTTTGCGCTATATTAGGCATCTTTATTTAGCTCTTTTGTTGGTATTTATTACTATTGTTACTGTTATTATTTTGCGGTTCCTGTTGTGCTGGTTATGTGCTTGTTTGCCACGGGTCGCCGTGGGCAGTGATTTGTTAACTGTTTATAAGCTTTTTGGCTTTTGTTTTTGTTGTTTTTAGTGACGCTCCTTGTGGGATATAGGCTTTTGTTGAGTTGTTGAGTTGTTTATTTGATTAGAGATCCTATTGGGAAATGTCTGTTCCGGACCAGGCATCCCCGGTTCTGTTAGGGGACTCTATTTTTCGACGCTTGTTGAAGCGGAACCCCTCAGTTTTTGCCGAATTAAGTTGGCAAACGGCCATAAGCGGGCAAACCGCGGCCGAACTTCACCGTGTTTTGGTAGGGTTGCGCGGGCAATTGCGCGGGAGGCGCGTTGTCCTTATGATTGGTACCAACGACTGCCTCAGAGGCCAGCCGTTTGCGCGCACCCGAGCTGCCATTCACCGGTGCGTTTTGTTATTGAGGCGTCTGAAGTGTGAAGTCGCTATATGCGAATTATTGCCTATCCCCAAAATTAGCAAGGAAGCGTCAGGTTGTGCGGCAGTTTTGCAGCTCAACCAGTACATCCGTTCATTGGAGCCCTCTGGAGTCAGAGTCATCAAGATTCATGACGACTTCTTAATTGGCGGCTTGGTAAAGCTGTACCTCTACTGTTCGCACCTTACTAAGCGCGGGGGGCGCGAGGTGGTTGACCTTGTACATCCGAACAGTGAGGGCTTGGACTGCTTGTGGCTCGCCATCGAGTCCTAATCAGCTGTATCGTCGTCATGGTTTGATGTGTAGTTACTTATAAGTTAATTATAAGTTATTTGTTTGTAGTAATTATTACTAATTTTCAGTATTTTATACTCTTATTAAATAGGGTTTGTTCAAATTATATTTCTAATTGTATTTTTATTTTTTTGAGGTCACTTTGGCGAGTGGAGACGGACGAGAGGAGGTTTCAAGCTTTTTCAAGTTTTACTTTTTGGCTGTGGTGGCGTGCGTCGCTCAAGGGATCGTCGCGCGGATTTTCATCTTTATTTCCTATTTTTGGGGTTTTTTCTTCTATTTTGGTGAGTGGACTTGCATCGTCTTTCAGCATGGATGTCTCACGGTTGCACAAGGACGAGTTGTTGTTTGAGTTGGCCTACCGCGGCCTTGATTTGAAGAAGGAGAAGAAGACCGTGACCGAGTTGCGTGCTCTATTGTCAGAGAGGATCGAGCGGGAGGCCGCTGGGGAAGAGTTCGAGTCTCTTGTGACGTGGGAGGATGTTGACGAGGGCCTGATACTCTTTCAGACCAAAGTTGAGCTGTTGAATGAGTTGGTGCGACCGGCGGGTGGAGATTTTGACCCGAGCTCGGCGGGGCGTACTAGGGCGCTAGCTTCCCATTGCAATAAGAGATTAATTGCTCTCATGGAGAGGTATGACGAGATGTCGCCAGAGATGCGCACCGACGTCAAGAAGCAGGCGATACTCTTGAAGACTCTAGTTTCTGAGTTCCGGAGTATGGGGGAGAGCCGCGTCTATGCGGCCTCGTCAGTGCAGTCTGTGTCTGCTGTAGAGGGTTGGGAGCCTCCTCAGCGCCCGGCGGTGGTTAGGCCGGCGGGGGTGGCTTGGGGTATGGTGGTAGGGGGTGGTGCCGTCGAGCGGAAGCAGGCGGTTCGCGCCTCGGTCCAGACTAGCAGGAAGTCGAAGAAGAGTAGTAGGAAGAAGAGTGCTATTTCTAGCTCTAGTGCCAGCTCCTCGTCATCTGACTCCTCGGACGCGGAGCCTGTCTCAAGGCGGACCAGGTTATCCTCGGTGCCGCAGGACCTCCACAAGTGGGGTGTTCAGCCCTTCAGCGGCGACCAGTCCGTTAGTGTGTGCAGTTTCCTATCGGACATTGAGGAAAAAGCCCGGTGGCGACGGGTGAACCTTGATTCGCTGGTCGCGGCTGCCTCCGAATTTTTCTGCGGGGAGGCCAAGGTTAGATACCGGTCCATAGCGGGCTCCATTGATAGTTGGAAGGAGTTCTGTATTAAAGTGAAGGAAGAATTTTTGCCTATGGACTATTATGATAATTTAATGGAAGAGATTAGGTCTCGTAAGCAGGGGCCAGAGGAGACCGTAGGTACTTACGTGGCAAATATGTGTGCCTTGTTCGACCGGCTGGGGACGGGGGTAGATGAGGAGCACCGGCAATACGAGGGTTGGAAGCTAGCCATCACAGTGAAGAACCTTGCTCCCTATTACACCGATAGGCTTACGTTGGTGAAAGTGGCGTCCTTTGAGCACCTTAAACAACTTGGTAGGGACATTGAGGCGAGTAAGCATCGGGTTGATGCTTACGATGGCAAAACGAAGGTCCGGAAAATGGAGCCAGAGTTTGCTGCCAAGCCTGCCCGACCTCGCTCGAAGCCTCTCATCCATGAGGTGGAGACCGAGGTCGAGGCTCTCTCCTTGGGGCCTAACCCCCCTCAGAACGAACACCCGGCTCCGAAGCCTCGGACCCTCCGTTGTTGGAACTGCGATGAGGTGGGCCACCGGCACAACTCTTGTGCGAAGCCAAGGCACAACCTTTTTTGCTTTGTGTGTGGCTATAAGGGGGTAGCTTCCATGAACTGCCCCCGCTGCAAGCAAAAGGGGGAAGCCTAAGGGCATGCGCCAGGAGGGACCGGGTGCGTTCCCCACGCAGATCTAAGGTCCTGTTTGAGGAGGTGGAGACCATCCAGGTGGATGTTCGGGGTGATGGTAGACTTTATGTTTTGGTGGAGTTATATGGAGTTAAGTTCTTTGGCCTCCTCGACTCGGGGGCGACAGCCTCCACTGTGGGCGGAGGGGCCTGGGATAAATTACGCTCCTATAATAAAATATCAGTGATTGGACAGGACAGCTGGGAGAAACTTTGCCGTTCGGAAGTCAAGTTGCAGCCGTGCCGTACTAAACATGTGAAGGTGGCAGATGGACAGACATGTCCGGTGCTCGGCTGCCTTGACGCTCCTGTCCTGCTGGACGGGAAGATGAAGGTGTGTAAGTTTCTCGTTGTCCCTCACTTGAAACAGGATATTATTTTGGGTATAGACTTTTGGAGGACGTTCGGGCTTTTGCCCGACGTGGTCAAAGGTACCTGTGCTCTGGCAGAGTCGGAACTTCCGGTGATGGAGGAGATTATTATCCCCAAGGATAAGCTCTCCGAGGAGGAGAGGACTCTGCTGGACCAGGTGGTTGGCCGCTACAAGGAGACCCTTGGGAGACCGGGGTTGGGTTGCACCCACCTCGTGGAGCACAGGATAGAGACTGGTGATGCACCGCCGATAAGGCAGAGGTACTATTCCTACTCCCCCAAACTCCTTGACGTCCTCAATAAGGGTCTGGACGAGTGGCTCGCACTCGGGGTGGTGGAGCCTTCCAACAGCCCCTGGGCCTCTGCCGTGCTCTTGGTGAAGAAATCAGACGGTTCTTACCGATGGGTAGTGGATTTACGTGCGGTCAACAAGGTCACAACTGCTGACTCGTACCCACTCCCTAAGGTCAACGACATCCTTGACCAGCTGAGAGACGCACGGTATATCTCGTCCATAGACCTAAAATCAGCCTATTTTCAGATTCCCCTGGAGCAGTCCAGTAGGGAAAAAACGGCGTTTATTATCCCGGGGAGGGGACTGTTTCAATTTTGCCGCATGCCGCAGGGGTTGCACACATCTGCAGCCACCTGGCAGCGCTTTATTGATAGAGTACTGGGAGAGGACCTGAAGCCTTATGTCTTTGTCTATCTAGACGACATAATTTGTGTCAGTCAGTCCTTCTCCCAACATCTCGAGTTGCTGGGCAAGGTGCTAGACCGTCTCCAAAACGCGAACCTGACTATAAACTTCGAGAAAAGCAAATTTTGCAGAAGTGAGCTCAAATATCTAGGTTATGTCGTTGACGAGAACGGGCTGCACGTTGACCCAGACAAAGTCCGGGCGATCGCTGAGTTTGTCCGCCCCGCCGATGTGAAAGCGGTAAAACGCTTCATAGGTATGGCCAGAGGAGACCGTAGGTACTTACGTGGCAAATATGTGTGCCTTGTTCGACCGGCTGGGGACGGGGGTAGATGAGGAGCACCGGCAATACGAGGGTTGGAAGCTAGCCATCACAGTGAAGAACCTTGCTCCCTATTACACCGATAGGCTTACGTTGGTGAAAGTGGCGTCCTTTGAGCACCTTAAACAACTTGGTAGGGACATTGAGGCGAGTAAGCATCGGGTTGATGCTTACGATGGCAAAACGAAGGTCCGGAAAATGGAGCCAGAGTTTGCTGCCAAGCCTGCCCGACCTCGCTCGAAGCCTCTCATCCATGAGGTGGAGACCGAGGTCGAGGCTCTCTCCTTGGGGCCTAACCCCCCTCAGAACGAACACCCGGCTCCGAAGCCTCGGACCCTCCGTTGTTGGAACTGCGATGAGGTGGGCCACCGGCACAACTCTTGTGCGAAGCCAAGGCACAACCTTTTTTGCTTTGTGTGTGGCTATAAGGGGGTAGCTTCCATGAACTGCCCCCGCTGCAAGCAAAAGGGGGAAGCCTAAGGGCATGCGCCAGGAGGGACCGGGTGCGTTCCCCACGCAGATCTAAGGTCCTGTTTGAGGAGGTGGAGACCATCCAGGTGGATGTTCGGGGTGATGGTAGACTTTATGTTTTGGTGGAGTTATATGGAGTTAAGTTCTTTGGCCTCCTCGACTCGGGGGCGACAGCCTCCACTGTGGGCGGAGGGGCCTGGGATAAATTACGCTCCTATAATAAAATATCAGTGATTGGACAGGACAGCTGGGAGAAACTTTGCCGTTCGGAAGTCAAGTTGCAGCCGTGCCGTACTAAACATGTGAAGGTGGCAGATGGACAGACATGTCCGGTGCTCGGCTGCCTTGACGCTCCTGTCCTGCTGGACGGGAAGATGAAGGTGTGTAAGTTTCTCGTTGTCCCTCACTTGAAACAGGATATTATTTTGGGTATAGACTTTTGGAGGACGTTCGGGCTTTTGCCCGACGTGGTCAAAGGTACCTGTGCTCTGGCAGAGTCGGAACTTCCGGTGATGGAGGAGATTATTATCCCCAAGGATAAGCTCTCCGAGGAGGAGAGGACTCTGCTGGACCAGGTGGTTGGCCGCTACAAGGAGACCCTTGGGAGACCGGGGTTGGGTTGCACCCACCTCGTGGAGCACAGGATAGAGACTGGTGATGCACCGCCGATAAGGCAGAGGTACTATTCCTACTCCCCCAAACTCCTTGACGTCCTCAATAAGGGTCTGGACGAGTGGCTCGCACTCGGGGTGGTGGAGCCTTCCAACAGCCCCTGGGCCTCTGCCGTGCTCTTGGTGAAGAAATCAGACGGTTCTTACCGATGGGTAGTGGATTTACGTGCGGTCAACAAGGTCACAACTGCTGACTCGTACCCACTCCCTAAGGTCAACGACATCCTTGACCAGCTGAGAGACGCACGGTATATCTCGTCCATAGACCTAAAATCAGCCTATTTTCAGATTCCCCTGGAGCAGTCCAGTAGGGAAAAAACGGCGTTTATTATCCCGGGGAGGGGACTGTTTCAATTTTGCCGCATGCCGCAGGGGTTGCACACATCTGCAGCCACCTGGCAGCGCTTTATTGATAGAGTACTGGGAGAGGACCTGAAGCCTTATGTCTTTGTCTATCTAGACGACATAATTTGTGTCAGTCAGTCCTTCTCCCAACATCTCGAGTTGCTGGGCAAGGTGCTAGACCGTCTCCAAAACGCGAACCTGACTATAAACTTCGAGAAAAGCAAATTTTGCAGAAGTGAGCTCAAATATCTAGGTTATGTCGTTGACGAGAACGGGCTGCACGTTGACCCAGACAAAGTCCGGGCGATCGCTGAGTTTGTCCGCCCCGCCGATGTGAAAGCGGTAAAACGCTTCATAGGTATGGCTTCGTGGTACCGGCGATTTGTTCCGGATTTCGCTACTATTATGTCTCCTCTCCACGCCCTTACAAAAAAGCAGAGTAAATATGAATGGACGCCGGCATGTGAGGAAGCGTTCCTTTTGGTAAAGGAGCTGCTCATGTCCGCCCCTTGAGGAGTATAAAGGCCGCCCAGATTGTCCGTCACCTAGAGGAGGATATATTCCTCAAATTTGCTGTGCCTGGGACGTTGCTGACCGACAACGGGTCTAATTACAAGTGTGCGGAGGTTGACGCCCTCTGCGAGAAGTACGGGGTGAAACGTGTTTTCAGCTTTGCGTACCACCCCCAAGCCAACCCTACGGAGCGCGTGAACCGCGTAGTCAAGACGATGATTGCATCGTACGTGCGGGATAATCAGAGGAACTGGGACAAGAACTTGAACTATATCGCTATGGCGATTAATTCCACCAAGCATGACGTCACCGCTTATCCCCCGTATGAGCTTCTCTTCGGGAGGCGTTATCTTGACCACGGGTCAACTAATAGGCTATTTCAGAGCCGGACGGGAAGAAGTAAACTGGAAGAACAAAAAGCGCTCTGCGCATGCCCGGGCGGCGTGGTGGGGGGCGCCCGAGGTCCCCACTCCGGCCCCGCGCGCCCCCCACCACGCCGCCGGGCATGCGCAGAGCGCTTTTTCTTCTTCCAGTTTACTTCTTCCCGCCCGGCTCTGAAATAGCCTATTATGTGCCGATGGACGGGGGCGCCCTGCCCGAGTTCGGGGAGAGGCGTGTCCACCATCAGAAGTGGCTTGACGTGTACCAGGACGTGGCGCGGCGCCTGAAAGAGGCGTATGAGAAGAGCGCGCGCCACTATAACTTGAGGAGAAGGGAGAAAACGTTCCACGTAGGTCAGCTGGTGTACTATGCCAACAAAACTCAGTCTGACAAGGTCAAATTTTATTCGAGGAAGCTAGCCCCTAATTATCTCGGGCCGTGCACTGTTGAGAGCCGCAAGGGTACGTCAGGGTATGTCCTGCGCGACGCAAAGGGCAACCTGGTCGGCCCCTACCATGTCCAAGATTTGGTGAGCAATGAGGACTTTAAGGCGCTGCGCCGCCCCGCTGCGTGAGTCCCGCTTCTGACCTGTACTTCGCTCCGCTCTGTACTGCGCTATTTTTTTGGTTTTGTTGAGATGAGGGCATCTCCTCATAAGGTGGGGGGGGATGTGACGCGTGGGTTTTCGAGGGGGTGGGGTTTGCCTTAGCCGGCCGGTCCCGCCCCTGGCGCGGGTGGCTGTTTCGCGAACGGCCGCCCGCACAATTCAAACGCGTCACGTCTCCCGCCGCAGCCGGTGTCGCTAGCTGGTCCATAGTGGCCGGACCGTGCGCACCGTGCGCTCTGAGCGGGGAGGAGGAGGGGAGGAGGAGGGGAAGGGGGCGGGCGAGCGAGGGCGACCGCCGAGCCGGAGCGGTCACTCACCGGCGAGACAGCAGAGAGTTCAGCTGAGAGCACCTGGAGCGCCCGGACACGTGGCTGCTGTGTTTTGGTTGTTTACCATCCGTGTCTCCCCGACACATCGTGTCCGGTAGGTCGACGTGCGGCTCGACTTGTGCAACCCGTGAGATGTCTGTGTTGTTGACGCATGTGTGTCCATTTGCAGGGTTTTATGCCGAGGGCATAGTTTTTTTTTGGATTGTTTTGTGATCCTGTTGAGTGGCAATGGCGCCCTGCGTCGTTAGCGTTTTGCATCTCGAGGAGATGAGCTGCAGGATGGGCTAGGCCCTCCGCGCCGCGCGGCGACCCGCGCAGCGAGCATGCCGCCAGCCGCTACGGCCATGCGCCACCTGACATCGCCCGCCCCGCCGGGGCCGGGCCGGCGCTGGCCTCGCCTGTAGTCAGGACCAGTCTCTCTCCCTCTCCGTCTCGCCAGAAGTGTCGCCGGTATGTCTGTTGTTTGTGGCTGTTAGGCCCTCGTGGCGTAGTTGAGTGATGCGGGGTCGGCGAGGCCCTTGGGCGTCGTGGCTCGCGGCGCCCCCGGCCGGCCCTCGCCAGCGATTAGCGGTGCGCGCGCGCTGCGGCACCTGTCAGTACCGGCTGTATCCCGACCTTTTGTTTTTCTGGTTTTCTCTTAGATTCACGTTTTAAATTTATTATTTTGAACCCTTTGGAGCTAAATTTTATCTGGAACCGCGGCGGTCCCGCTTCACTTTTTGGTGATCTGTTTTTCCTTCGGGTTGCGCGGCGCGTGGTGGGGGCGGAGGCTGACGAGGCCCTTGTGTATTGTGGTTCGCGGTGCACCCGGTCGGCCGAAACTCCTGCTCGCGTCGCGCGGCCCTCGCACCTGCCGGACCGACCGCTGCCGGTTGGGTTGCCTACCCGACCGGCGCCCTGATGAAAGGGATGCCTAACCGCTAGGCGGTTATTGTCAGTTCTTTGGACTCTCGGTCACCGGTGTCTCTCTGGGTTTGTTTCCTGTTGAGTGCTCCGCCGTCGTGCGTGGGCTGTGTGTTGGTTTTGTTTACCCGAGGCACCGGTGGCCATGGCGCTTTTGCGCTGTCGTTGAGTAATCGTAGAGTCAGGATATAATTATAAATATTTATTTATTTATGTATATGTGATCTATTGTTAATGTTTTTTTTCCACTCTAATTTAGCCAGCAGCAGTGTTTTTCTAGATCATGTTTTTTTGAGTGTTTTGCTGAAAATAAAATAATAATGAAAATCTTGAGTTTTGGTGAGGCTTGTCCTCTGGCGCCCAAATAAATAAATAAACCCTAACTCACGCCACTCTACCTAAAGGCAAATATTCTAAGCAATTCTTACCATCCTGAGCTCCGGCCAAAATAAAGCATTTAGATTTTGCACGTAACAGGCGCCAGGCTCCAGGCGCCAGGCTCCAGGCGCCAGACTCCAGGCGCCAGGCTACAGGCGCCAGGCTCCAGGCTTCAGGGATCAGGTTCCAGGCATTAGGTTCCAGGCGCCATGCTTCAGCTTCGGAGAGGAGACGGGTGGCGCAGCACGTTCCTAGGAAACTGTGTAATGCAGAGCATTTAAGGTTTCGTCTGGAATTGCAGGTGACCCTATGAGAACGGGTTGCAGGCTTCATGCGCAGCGGACTCCCGGCGCCTGGATAGGACCGGGACGGGTGGATTGGGGCTGCTCAGCTTGTTATGCCCCTGGGAACGGTGCGCTTTGCCCCGCGGGCTCCAGGCGCGAGGCTTCAGAAACCGATTCCAGGCGGTAGACTCCAGTCGCCAGGCTCTGGAAGCCGAAATCGGCTAAGGATGGAGTAGTTCACCACCCGCTTTGCATCAACACTCTGTCGCCCTAGTGTCTGGGCTTAGGCCCTGCGGTCTCCAGGTGCCAGGGTCCGACGCCCCCAGATAAGGCAGTTCGGGGCGGGGCGGGGCGGGGCGGGGTGGGGCGGGGCGGGGCGGGGCGGGGCGGAGCGGGATGGGGGTGGGACGAGGTACTTTAAGTACTCGCGCGACGCCGTGCGCTGCGCTGTAGGCTGTTCTCGAACATTCTGCTGTGGAAGGAGACACGTTCATCTCTCTCGCAACGCAATGCAGTGCCCTGTGAGTGCGACAAGGACAGAAGTCCGAAGCGCCCATGCGGAAATAGTCTGCATTCGCGGGGGCGGAGCGGAGCGCGGGGGCAGAGCGGGACGGGGCGGGGCGGGGCGGGGGTGGGACGAGGTACTTCAAGTACCCGCGCGATGCCACGCGCTGCGCTGTAGGCTGATCTCGAACACCCGGCTGCGGAAATTAGACACGTACTTCTCCCTCGCACCGCAATCCAGTGCCTTGTGAGTGCGACAAGGATGGAGGTCCGCAGGGCTCATGCGGGAATAGTTTGCCGTCGCGGGGGCGGAGCGGGGCGTAGCGGGGCGGAGCGGAGCGGGGCGGAGCGGGGCGGAGCGGGGCGGAGCGGGGCGGAGCGGGGCGGGGGTGGGACGAGGTACATCAAGTACTCGCGCGTCGCCACGCGCTGCGCTGGAGGCTGATTTCAAACTCCAGTCGCCAGGTTCTGGAAGCCGAAATCGGCTAGAGACGGAGTAGTTCACCACCTACTTTGCCTCAACGCTCTGTCAACCTAGTGTTGGGGCTTAAGCCCTGCGGTCTCCCGGCGCCAGGGCCTTACGCCCCCGGATTAGGCAGTTCGGGGCGGGGCGCCAGGCTCCAGGCTCCAGGCTCCAGGCGCCAGGCTCCAGGCGCCAGGCTCCAGGCACCAGGGCCTTACGCCCCCGGATAAGGCAGTTCGGGGCGGGGCGCCAGGCTCCAGGCGCCAGGCTCCAGGCGCCAGGCTCCAGGCACCAGGCTCCAGGCGCCAGGCTCCAGGCGCCAGTCTTCAGGCGCCAGGCTCCAGGCGCCAGGCTCCAGGCGCCGGGCTCCAGGCGCCAGGCGCCAGGCTTCAGGCGCCAGACTCCAGGCGCCAGGCTACAGGCGCTAGTCTCCAAGCGCCAGGCTTCAGGGATCAGGTTCCAGGCATTAGGTTCCAGGCGCCATGCTTCAGCTTCGGAGAGGAGACGGGTGGCGCAGCACGTTTCTAGGAAACTGTGCAATGCAGAGCATTTAAGGTTTCGTCTGGAATTGCAGGTGACCCTATGAGAAAGGGTTGCAGGCTTCATGCGCAGCGGACTCCCGGCGCCTGGATAGGACCGGGACGGGTGGATAGGGGCTGCTCAGCTTGTTATGCCCCTGGGAACGGTGCGCTTTGCCCCGCGGGCTCCAGGCGCGAGGCTTCAGAAACAGATTCCAGGCGGTAGACTCCAGTCGCCAGGCTCTGGAAGCCGAAATCGGCTAAGGATGGAGTAGTTCACCAACCGCTTTGCATCAACACTCTGTCGCCCTAGTGTCTGGGCTTAGGCCCTGCGGTCTCCAGGTGCCAGGGTCCGACGCCCCCAGATAAGGCAGTTCGGGGCGGGGCGGGGCGGGGCGGGGCGGGGCGGGGCGGGGCGGGGCGGGGCGGGGCGGAGCGGGGTGGGGGTGGGACGAGGTACTTTAAGTACTCGCGCGACGCCGTGCGCTGCGCTGTAGGCTGTTCTCGAACATTCGAAACGACATCGTTTCGACCATTCGACATCGTTTCGACATCGATTTTGAGGACAAATATCCGTCGAATCGAGTGAAAATTTCGATATCGAAACGAAGGTTGACGCAAAATTTTTGGCTGGGTCCTCCTCGCGGTGCGGCGCGCGCGCGCGCGTGCCCGTGCCCGCCAGGGCCAGCAGAGCTCGGGTCCAGCTACTTCTCCTCCTCGCGGTGCGGCGCGCGCGCGCGTGCCCGCCAGGGCCAGCAGAGCTCGGGGCCAGCTGGTCCAGCTACTTCTCCTCCTCGCGGTGCGGCGCGCGCGCGCGTGCCCGCCAGGGCCAGCAGAGCTCGGGGCCAGCTGGTCCAGCTACTTCTCCTCCTCGCGGTGCGGCGCGCGCGCCCGCGTGCCCGCCAGAACCAGTACGGATCAGGTCGAGTTACATAGGCGGGCGGGGCGGGGCCGGAGCTGCGCAAGCGGCGCACCGCTCTCGCACAGGCACGGGCCGGCCCGGGCAGGAGCATGACGTCGTTCTCCTCGCAGCCGCGCCGGCATAATTGATGTTAAAGCTGACTCTAGCCGCCACTGTTGTAGCTACAACTGTGTAGCTACAAACAGGAACGTCACGGCCACCCCATCTGTTGGCGATGGGCACATGGGCCGCGACTGCCCGCGCCGCCAACAAGCTAACCGAGACGGACGAGGCGACCGCGGTGGACGCCGTCGGGGAAACGGGAGCGGGTCACGTCGCTGGGAGGCGCGCGCCCATGGGTTCTCATTGCCTGAACAAGGTGATTTAGACTCAGTTTTTTATGCTCTCTGTAATAAGCTATGTTAGGTTTGTATTGTAAAAAATTCTTCAGGTCTTATTGATAAAGTTACAGAAAAATTATATAGAAATAAGATTGGCAAAAATATGTCACACTAAAGAAATTCCAGGTCATGGTAAAAGCTTTAGATAAGACAATTGGCATAGACTATTTTTTATGTTCAGCCTGGAGGTCTTAGTCTCTTTGCTTTAATTCTTTATGTCCCAAGTCTCAATAATTTGACTGTAATGGGACACGACGAGCTAGACTTAGTATCTCATTAAATCACTGAAATAATACATCCCCATGTAAATGAATGTCATACAAAATTCAGTTGGCAATGGATATTATTACTGTTGTAAAATTTATATTTTTGTGGAAACAAAGACTTACAATGTATCGGGTTCTGCATTGAATTTTACCAATAATGTTGGCACTACAGGGCAGGCGTACAAGGTGGCGGTATGGTAAATAACAAGAAATTTGTGAAGTCTATCTTTTACTTTTCTTTCAAAATAAATTTTCTGAAGTCTACCTTTTTCTTTTCTTTCAAACTACATGATATATAAACTTCTGAATAAACACAAACCAAACTATTTAACAAGTGACACTTGAAAATATAATACAAAAGTAACAAAGATTTTAGCAAGTTACAAGCAAGTAAGACAAAAGTTAAGGACTGCTGACTGTACTTCTCCGTTGTGTTCATCTAGCATGATTTTGGGCACACCATAATGACCAGAAGGTGGTGCTGGATTTTTAGTGCTCCATGATAATGTCCTCCACACTGAGGGACGGATGGGATGAAGATGTTGTGGAGTAAGATTGGGCACACGGTCAATTGCCATCATACCTCTTAATACCAGAGTCCCTGAAGCTCTAAGAAGTTCACATCTTTTTTTGAACTCTTCTTGCACAGCAACAAAATTATCCCCATATTCTTTAATCTCACTGTGAGAAAATGCAAGAACATAAGAATACAAGAAGTAATAAGCAAAAGAGGACTAAAAAAATCTATTCTTTTTCAAGCTTATTGCTTATTTAGACTACTTACGCAGAACTCAATACAGTACAGGCAGGAATGACTTGCCACTTCAGATCTTTCATCAAAATATGAATAAGGGAATTTAACTTGTCTGCTTCTAGTAATAATTTCACACCATCAACTTCCTCTTGCATGTAGTGTCTGTTTAGGGCATCCCATGAACTGGCAAGAAAATCTGCATGGTTATTGATGAAATGTGGCTTCCGTTGCACTCTTGCCTCCTTGTTACTTATTGAAAACGCTTCCCCACAAAGGACACACTTTTCAACATTAATAAAAGGAACTAGGCTGTTTTTTTTTCTTGTCTCTTTGTTTTATTTGCCTGTAAGACACTGCAACACTGAGAAAAATTAAGACAATATAAGAATAAATTTTCTTCTCAATGGAAATGGAAATGTTAACAGAATATCAGTATATTTACCTGCTCTTGAAACCAGGTGTTTGGGATGGGCATCACCTGTTCTGATCCATAGTTCCACAATAATTCCATTCCACCACTAAGGTTTCGACACTCCAGTCGAGCAAGGAAACGTACACTGCTGCTGGTAGGCCTTATGATTTTAGCAGTTGCCTGCTTTCCTGCTGCCCAATTGCAATAACTCACAGGGCCTCCCATGTAACCAAGGAGATCTACAGGAGATCTCTGATATAGGTGGTCACAAGGACTGATGACTTGTGAAGTTGAACGAGCACACCACCCGAAATAAAAGGCATCCTCAACTTTAAAAGTGAGTTTTATAGGTAAAGTGGGTTTCACCCGTATGCGAAAGCCTAAGTCTGGATTTTTTGGATCACAAAATATTTCAAAAAGAACCCGTGCCTTTTCCCACATCGTCTGAATGGTATCTTTGATACATGATAGCTCCGCATCAGATATGCCCCCTGTAACATTGAAAAATAGCATACAGTAAATCAGTAAGCAGAAAATTTTATTACCAAGCATAGACCTTTTGAGTGGACCCCAAGCCCAGTAATTTTAAATCTAAATAGCGCGTAAATACTGAATCAAATGTAAAAAAAACCGATCACTGTTTCGGACTAAGCGTAATAAATTTGAGATTTAAGTGTTTTCAAATATTAAAATTCATCAAGAATTACAGCGTTTCTAATTTTGCTCAATGTTGGGCTCAGAAGGTCTATTTATATAGATACACCATAATGATTCGCCCTTACCAGATTTGTCATTTTCCACACACGAACAAGTCCTTAAAGGTGCTCCCATCAGACTAGCACATTTATTATCATAGTCCCATAAATCTCTAAGCTGAGCAGGTGATACAGGTAGGCAGGCTAACCCCAATCTGTTATCAGAATGAAATCGTTCTATAAAGTACCATTTCGATATCGTATCGCAATCAAAAAGAACAGAGATTACTGAGGAATTACACGGCAATGCACAATTTGAAGTGCACTATAGTTAATTCATTATTATTCATTATTTTTATTTATTATTATCATTACTATCACTAACCCGGATGTTGATGGTGCAGGAGTGATAATATCTCTTGAATGATTTCTTTTCGAGGCCCTCGCACCTGACATCTTGATGATAAGGCTTTCAACCAAGTGTTAATACAATTGTTAATTAAATTTTGATCGACCAAATATTTAGCGGATTTAGCGAGGAACGATCAGCACAATGATCTCACTTAAATTTCCATTTGTCCCGGTTTCGTTGACAAAGGCACAGTTGGCGCAGTGACGTAGTGACCGGCATCCACCGCCTTCTGCAAGGTAACGTTGAGGTAAAGCATGCTTATGAGTAGTCAGTTAACGTACTGCTTTTGGTGCAAGGTTGCACCGAAGTTCTATATCTTTCTGGCATCATAGCCTAATAACGCTGTTCTGTTACCGTCAACATGGCAAGCATTTTCACCATTACAGAGAATGATCTTTTCAATTTTGAATCGTTCTGCGATTCCAAGTACATGGATCCTAATTGCCAAAAATATGGCTTTTTCAAGGTAACCTTTACTTTTTGGTGTGTGTTTTAAGTGTCCTTGTTTTGCTTACTTCATTATATTTTTTATTTACAGGTGAAACTATCAGAAGACTGTGCTGCACAGTGTTCGACATTAGATGAATTTTTCAAACGATTCGGTGTTCAATGCCAAGGTAAAATTAGAAAGGCTATTCCTTTGGAGAATCCCCATAGCCAAACATTATTTGGACATCAGAATGTTCAGCCCTCAGCACAGGAAAAAAAATATTTTGTGTGCAAAAATATGAGTGTAACTGCTTTCCAGGAAAATCAGGTCTCTTCCAACTGTTGGTCAGTTTGTGTGATTAATATGCAACTAATGTGTAACACCGGTGTTGTAGCAGTAATTATTTAATAACCTTTATACACATTTTTCAGCTTGCAGGCACTTCAGGAAAGTGAAGAAAATTTTCTAAAGCATTTTTACAGCAAAGTGACGTTTTGCCCAAAAGTGATGATGAAGAACACTTCTAACAATGTAGCAGCTATCAAAAATCGTGCAGCAGCAAAGAGAAAGGCTTTTGAGAAGCGCCAGTTATTCCAGGAGGCTCCATCAATGGAGGGAAAAAAGAGATGTTTAGAGATGAACATGCTCTCAGAGAGAATACTTGAATCCTCCTCCTCTCAGTGCCGTTGTGACAATTGCAATATTCAATTCAGCTTCCAACCTAGTCCAAAGTCAGAAGAAAATGAGGCTGAAGATAGTCTACTGTATAGTGCTGGCATTGAGGAAACCAGAAACAATTTCCTGTATCTATCTAAAAATTTTGCCATGGCTCATCTGTGCTTCAAAAATATGTTAGCCGATCTAGATTCCGTTTTTGGTGGAGTCTCATTTCCAGCACTGTATTTTGGTGGCTTACATTCTGTGTTTCCTCTTCATACAGAGGATTTGAGTTGCTGGAGTTTCAATTACGTATATCATGGATGCCCAAAATTTTGGTATGTGTTTATGGAATACTTTGGCATAATGGAGTATATTTTAAGTAAATTAATTTTCAGAAATTATGATCTTTACAGGATAATGATTCCTCCCACATCCGTTAGCCGTTTAACTGATGCCCTTCATAGAAAAGGGTTTTATGGTTCTCATAAATGGTGTCGAAATACACTGAACCATAAATTTTACATTCCTCTTCCTCAATTCTTCGCTGAGGAAAATATCCCTTATGAAGTGGTAAGAAGAAAAACTGTTAAAGTTTATCTTTTGAATACTGGCACATGTATAATACTAAAATGTTTGGATGCAGGTTATCCAGCAAGAAAAAGAAGGGATAGTTGTTCTCCCTAACACTGCACATACTGGAGGTAATCTAGGACCAAATTTGGCAGAGGCCTGCAATTTCGGATCTAATAAATGGATTCCGTATGGTTGTGTTTCATCAAACTGCCCCTGCATGTAAGTATAAGGTCAGTCTTTCTTAGAAAATGAGGACAATGGTTCAAATTACTCAAATTAATGACATTATTTCAGGGAAGATGCTGTTCATGCTAATTTAACAGACATTGTAGCCGTCCACGAGCCTACTCTTCTGAAAGCTTACCTGAGCAGCAATGTTACCGATATGGTTGATGATCAATATTTTCAAAAATCAATTGTTATCCATAGAAAGGATATTGCTTGTGGATTAGTGCCAGCTTCTCATGCACAGCCTGACCATCTCCCACCAAAGGAGAGCAGGTCAAAAGCAACTACCAGAATAAAGTGCCCTGTCTGTTCTGTTTCCTGGGCTAACGTGCAAAAGAAGAATATGGTGGCCCACATAGTAAAGTACCATGCACCTCGTCAAAGAGAAGAAATAGTTGTGGACTTTTTACAACAATACTCTCTAAGTATCAATTAAATGTGCTAAATGAATTCATGCTGACAACCATATGTATTGTACCGTACTGCCAGGGCATGTAAAATCCTAGTTTCACTTAGTACCAATCTCATGAAAAGTCAGTTGGAATGACAACTTGATTTTGCTGGGCTGAACACTTCATCCCTCTTCCCCGCTCATAAGCTGTGTTCTGTATTCTTACAACTGAGTAAGTTAGGATTTCTTTGTTATGAGGACCCCCTTTTTTTTTCTTTTGCTTGTATAAAACATTGTAAAATACTAGTACGTTTATGAAGGAAACATGGTATTGTTGTAAATTGTAAAAATTTTGTTGTAAATTGTAAAAATTTCAGATTTCAAGGTAGAAGGCTGACTGAGAAGTAGGGAACACATGACACTGTTTTCGCTTGAGAGCAGGGTGTTTCCGAGACTCAAGCATTTAATTAAATATAACCATTTAATACAGATAACAACATAGAGCATTACTTATTCGAAGCAAGTTTTGGTGCTGAATCCAGTGATATACAACATCCCTCCAAAAGCAGTGGGGCCGTGATTGTATACAATTACCGAATATTTTTTAACATATGTTAATTTCAAATAATATAAAAGAAAGTAAAATAATTGAAAGTCTATTGAACAGCTATATTGATTCAGACACATTTAACATCATGGCAAAATTATGCTATTTTCTTATCTTTGTGAGTCCATTGAACTACAGAAAGTAACAAGTAGGCAAAAATTTCATTCACAGCCTACCTACACCAGCATTTAAAATTAGAAACAGATTGTGAGAGCACGGGGTGCCGTCTGAAATCATGATTTGATCACACAGAGAATCACTCATAGAAGCATAATTCCGATGCTCAACTTGCATAGACCTGACAGCTCTCCAGAACAAACAGTTTGAAACGAGGGGTCATCAACTTGGCATATTCAATGTACAAGAGTCAGATCGAAAGTCAGCAATATTCACCCATGTTCAACAGTATTTTGTCCAGATTTATAATATTTTAGCCACATTTACTTCTATTACACCCATATTTAGACTTGCTTCATTTTAATATACTAATATTTCACTGCTAATCATCGATATTCACCCATATTCAAGTATTCAGTGTACACAAAATCCTGAAGTTGTTGACCCCTCGGTTTCAAAGAAAACTTTTGATGCTTTTAATTTAATTTCATAAGTCTGGCAACAAAAGCATTGTACCCGAGCTGTAGTATCTGGTGCCAAACAATTTATCAAACTCAATGGTTTTTCTCATGTGTGTTATTAGAACATCATACCGCTGGATGGTTTCTAAAATAAGATGAAAAGCATCGCTGGGATGTACAACCTCAATATGTCTAAACAGTTGTAAGAGACGGTCAGCTTTACCGAGGAACTGATCCCCACACAACACACACATCACAAGTGCGTGAAGAACCGGTGGTTGACAACAGAGCAAAGATCTTCCTGAGCGTGCCATTGTCTTGAAGTCTTCTAAAAGAGAGTACATGTCTGAGATAACTGCGTAGTCATGCGATGACTGCCGTTTCAGAGTCACCTAAACAAAAAATCAAAATGAAAGCGAAGTGCACACCTAACAGTTATCTACAAATATAACAACTGAATAACACTTCCACCTTGCTTTGATGACTGCTTACAGCACTTCCCTCAATTTTGCCATCATCAACATCAGTATCCTGCTGAGATTGACCTGCGTCCTTCGATTCCAGTTTCACTAAACCAATTCTAACTTCCTGAGTATTGAAACAAAGAGTTTTATAAACTTGAAATAGCCATTGCAGCAGAACAACTCCAGAGGGAAATGTAATTCTCACACACAAAACAAAGAAATTTATACACAGACCCCAAATTGATGGCTGCTTTCTTCCTCTTGCACCTCAATGTCTTGCTGAACTTGCTTCTCCTCTTCCACCTCTTCCTTAATGTAGTCTAGTATTGTTTCCTGCACAATAAGACTTTCACTCGTCACATACTAACATATACAAAAAATAATCAATCATGGTAACAGTAAACAAAAAGTGCTCCTACGATAGGGGCTTATAACGACCCATCAGGACCCATCACTCATCATCTTGTGTACTTATTGGCACAAGATAGGTTGTAAATGACCTTGTAATTGTCCGGTGTTGTGAAACAAACACTGCAAACATTATTTGCAGCCTTGAACGTGCATGTAAATGCAGAATAGGGTGAGTGATGGGTCCTGATGGGTCGTGATGGATCCCTATCGTGGGGGCAACTAAAGTCATTTTAGGTTCAGCACAAGAAGGGGTAAAACTCACATCTGCCTCAAATAAACTGGCTTTTTTATCAACATGGTTCCCACAAATTTCCACCAAATCAGAAGAGGGAGGGGTGAAAGTGTAAGAACTACCTACAATATCCATAACCTGCAAACAACACAAAAATACAACGCATGTAATTAATTTTATTTTTATTTTATAAATACTTCGGCTGTTATGTCCGTAGCAGCTGCGAACGTGTAGATTTAAGCAAAATTAACAAGATTGGGTCTCAGCTGAAAAAGGCACAAACTGGGTCAATGACGTGAGGTACCGACCCGCGGGGCTTACCTGTCTGCTTCAGGGATGTTAGATGGGTGGGGGAGAAGATCGTACCAGCCCACCCAAAATTATCGTACGCTATTTGTAAACTTGAGTCGAAATTATCATACGCTGTACAACGCTTATGGGAGCCAAGTCGTCAAAAATATCGTACTTAGCCCAAATTTCTAAATTTTGCGTCGTACGGGACCCCGTACGTGTACGTCTAACAGCCGAACAGCCCTGGTCTGCTTCTTGTTCTGTTTGGCATAGGCAGGCGGCTTGGTATGCGGCCAGGATTACTACTGCTAGGCGCGCCGGCGCGCGGGAGGAGTGGGAGAGGGAGGGTTAGGAAGGGGCGCGAACCTAGAACCTACCTTGCCGCAACTCGCGTCTTCGTGCCCCATACCCAGTGTCCGTAAGCTGCTGCTGCAATATTCCAAGTAAGAAAGTGTGATCGTAAAGGTATATGAGCGAACAAAACGATATTCCCAATGTTTTCATTAAATTTGAGTCAGTAAGATATGAGCACTTTGTGTTGCAATAGAAGGGAGGTTAAGGCGCCTTCATTGGTGACCACAACTATCCTTTCTTAAATGATGACATACCACCTTTATGCTGTCGTTGAGACCGGTAACAAACCGATATCGTCGACAAAGTGTCTTCTGCGTCTTGGCTAACCGCTCCGAACACCCGGTAGCCACATTCTTATGAGCAACTTGCGCAGCGAGGCGGAGCGTAGTGGAGCGCGGTGGTGGGGGGAACCGAAACAAATCAAAAAACAGCCTACAAGAGGACAAAAATCGTTTGAAACGAATCTGCAGGTTTAGAAACGTCATTGACGTTTATTTCTAAGATCGGAAATTTTCTAAAAGTCCCGGAAACAGTGATTATTGCTTTGTTTTGGTTCCCCCCACCACCGCGCTCCACTACGCTCCGCCTCTCTGCGCAAGTTGCTCATACATAGTCGTTAATGCACGATACTCTATCTCCAGATGCCAAATTCAAGCAGAAGGAGTCGTATGCAGGAGGCATTTCGGGATGCAATGGGTCTTCGAAACCAGCAACCTCGCTGGAGACGGCCACCACCGGCACAACCAGGAGCCGGCCTTTGGCAACCATCCGCAGCCTGCTGGGGCCCTGCACCTTATCTGCATGCATCCGCTCCAGCCTGGGGAGCTACACCACTAGGGTGGTCCAGGAGCGCAAAGTGATCGCTTTTTTTGACGCTTGTTGTGGAAAAGTTTCATTTCGACTAGAAAATGACTATGCTGAAGAGCGGAAGCTGTGCGATCAAATTTAGAGGTCGCGCGCGAGCGCCAAAGTTTTTAAATTCAAATAAATAGTATAAATAACGGTTTTTATTTTTTATTCGCTAAACTAGCCGCGATACAAACATTTGCTTTTAATAAAAAAGTCTCCATTGAACATAGAGAACCCACATAAAAAAAAGTTTCCACCGGACAACACTGGTTGCCTACTTTACAGGGGCAAACTGCCCCGTTTTGGCCAATTTTCAAGAAAAAGTGTGGGTTTTCAATGCAAAAGCAACCGTTATGCTTCTATTTTCCATTTTTCAATTATTTTTGTTTGTTTTGCTGTCAATCTTTGGCAACAACTAAGTACAAACCCTGTTTTTGCGACTCTGATTTAGTTAAAACATTGTTGAATTTAGCAGCAAGCCCTACCCCACGCTCAGCAGCATCGTTAACCAAGGGCAGATTGTTGACGAGGGCACATAAACTTTGATAACTAGGATCATCTTTCCAATCTTGTGGGGGCTTCTTTAAGAAATCGGGCTCTACACCTAGTTTAGTGAATAGAAGCTTTGACCCCTCGTTTGCAAAATCACAGAGCTGGAGATTCTGAACAGATTTATCTAGTTTAGCAATGAACGCCTTGTGAGGGAGGTCACTAGTGTCCGTCGGTATATCCATTGCAGACACGATCTTGGCTTTATCTTCGTCGCTCCCATTGTCGTCAAAAAGTGCAAGTGATACCAATTCAGGTGATAAGTACCACAGGTGAGCCAGAAACCTGTAACCTGCAGTTCGCCACAATGTCTTCCGAGCATCATTTTTTTTGTGGCGTGACAGTTCGAATTCAAACTTCTTCACGAGCTCCAGGTCGATGCTTGGCGCCCTGCTTGGGATATTGGCCTCGAACCACGGCTTCAGGTGGGCTATCACTGCGTACATTGAGACCTCGATCACACAAGTACGTTCCTCGTCGGTCAACTCGAACTGGTTGCTGAACATTGCAATAAGCAAGCAATACAAGGCTCGGCCCATGAAGCGAGCCCGACTGACGGCCCCGGGCTTGTAAAATTTAACGCCTCCGGGGGGTACTCCACCCAGAAAAGTTACAGTGTATTTAAGATAATACTTGTAGTCGTCCCTCGGGCAATTGTCCTGGAAAACGAACGTATAAGCAGAAGCGGAGTTTGGAAAAGTGTTGCAACTATATAAAAAAAAGTAGTACCTTCTCAAGCCATTTCGTGCAATACAGAATTATCTCATCAGCATCCTGAATCCTTCTTATTGCTTGCAATTGCACAGCAGTCACGTAATTTTCTAGAAAGAATGATAAATAACGCAAATAATTTAATTTGTTCATTTGGGTGATAATAAATTAAAATAAGAGTGACTACAGACCTTGATTGATATTTTGCCATTCACGCTGAAATCGCTCGAACAGGGGAATGGTTGGCGATTTAGAGGGCCCCATCAGCTGATCGAAAGCAGATTTAATCGGGAGCTCTAGCACATGATGCCGGCATGAGAGACGCAGCAAAGGTCGGCCCAATAAATCGGCCAGTACAGTGCATGCTCCGATATAGACACCGGTGTTTGCAGAAGTTGTATCAAAAGAGGACCCTACAACTCTGTCCGCCAATCCACATTTGCGAAGCAGTGTTACTGCGGCCTCCGCCTGGGCCCTCCCTGAGCCGCTTGTGAGAGAGGGAATACCCAATAGCTGCTCCTGACCAGTTCGAAGGTCTTTAACAACCATAGCAACGCGGTCTACCATCTCACCTGTAAACGAGTGAGAATTTAAAAAA
>JAHWGI010000834.1:0-32506 GCA_029379305.1 Frankliniella fusca | reverse complement strand
GGAGGGGGCAGGGGAAGCTGTCCTGTTAAGTCAGACTACTCTGCACCCGACCTCATGCATAAGGTCACGAGATGTGTGTGTTTGTAAATCTTTCCCTTTGCAGGTCGTGCCTGTAGCCTACTGCCTTATGAACTCAAAGTCAGAAGAGAGCTACACGCATGTGCTGCAGCGCCTGCGTGAGCTGGGATTGGCAGGTCGTCAGTTTCATACTGACTTTGAACTGGGCCTTATGAATGCCACGAGGAGAGTCTTCGGCCGACTCCCCACCTTCAGACTGTCAGGATGCTTACTGCATCACGTCTTTAGGGTGCACGAGTCGGTCGGAAGGCTGCACCTCGTGGACATCGTGGCGAACAATCCCAACGCCCTGACCCTCCTCCGCCGGATTTCTGCTCTGCCGCGCTTGCCAGCAGACCAGATTGGGGAGGGTTTCACTGCAGTGTGGCATGAGTTCAGGCGACTGGAGCCCGATCTCTATCCGGCGATGTACCCCTTCCTCCTCTATTACCATGAGCAGTGGCTGAGCATCGTCCGCCCGAGGCGGCTCAGTGTGTACAAGTTGTATCACGCGACAACCAATCACGTGGAGACAAACCACCGTCATTTCCGGCGTTTCTTGGTGACTCCTGTGCCGAATTCCTGGGACGTCGTTGGTAAGTTTATTGTCTACACACATTTGTTTTGTTCCTAGGCATTCTGTGAAATCAGTACGAGGTTCAAATGTAGGGCTGTGCGAATCGAGACTCTTGATATCGAATCGGATCTCAAAAATTTAGTTCGAATCGGATGGGATCGGCTAAAAATTTTTGGAATGGATTCAGGTCGAGTTCCAGGTCGAATCTGGATAAAATTGATATTTTGTCCCATATAAATGATAAAATAAATTCGCTACCGAACCAACCCGAGTCAAAAATTCGAAATCTTCGACATCGAGTAAGGGGAAATTCGAAGTCGGTCGAATTCGAGGGGGCCGCCACTTAGGCAATCCGGTGTTCCTCCACCCGGCAATCTGGTGACAATCTGCAGAAATCCCCGGCCAATGTGATGCGTTGTGACGACTTGCAGGAAGAAAGTTCAACGTTTTGCCCATCAACAGGCGTTTTGTGACGAACATTCCATATTTATTTTGCTTGCAATCTGGCTATCTTGACAATCCCGTGTTCTTCTAGTAGAGGACTGGAGACCACTTCGGTCGAATTCGGACTGGCCGATTCGATTCCAAGTCGAAAATTTCGCACAGCCCTATTGAAAACGAAGGTTTTCTTTTGGTTAGAGGAAGTTTTACCATTGGCAATACCCAAAGGCCTCAAATGTCAGAGTTTTGTTTTACTTATACTTCAGAAGGTAGAATCGCTCCAAATTTGGTGTCTCGAAAGCTAGAGGAAACGTGTAAAATGTATTACACTCACTGAACGAAATACTATTTATAGGCAAGGTGTTTCAGACTAAGTTTTAATGCTGATTCAACTGAACTACGTGAAGTATTTTTTAAACGGAGTCAATTAAAATTTACACATTTCCTTGAGATTTCTAGACACCAAATTTGGAGCTCTTACATCTTCACAACAACTTTTTTGCTCACAAAACAATTCCTTGGACATTTTGAACCTTGGTGTGTCTTCACAGAGAATATTATTCCGATTTTTTTTTGCTTATTCTTAGAGGCCATCCGACTTCACCACAGAGAGGCATTTCTCCTCTTAGAGCGGGTCAGGAACAACAACCCCACTTACCGACTCAGAGGAGAGGCTGATCTCAACAACGCCCTGAGGGTCGACAGGGCTGAGAAACGGCTGCTAAGGGACGGCGACATCCTGCAATTTCTGGACAACGTCAGCCACTCAATGGACAACGTGTTGGCACGGCTAGAGAGATGGGGCAGGCCGGCAGAGCAGGATGTCCCACCAGCACCCGACGGTGGGTGGGGACCTCAGCCCCCCCACGATCCACCGGGTGACCCCCTAGTGCCACCACTGCCTGAGCCGCCCGGACCAGGTCCCGCTCCAGGGCAGGGACCCAGACCAGGAGGAGGGCCGCCGCCGCCGAGGCCGCCTGGACCCGGCCCCGCTCCAGGGCAGGGACCCAGACCAGGAGGAGGGCCGCCGCCGCCGAGGCCGCCTGGACCCGGCCCCGCTCCAGGGCAGGGACCCAGACCAGGAGGAGGGCCGCCGCCGCCGAGGCCGCCTGGACCCGGCCCCGCTCCAGGGCAGGGACCCAGACCAGGAGGAGGGCCGCCGCCGCCGAGGCCGCCTGGACCCGGCCCCGCTCCAGGGCAGGGACCCAGACCAGGAGGAGGGCCGCCGCCGCCGAGGCCGCCTGGACCCGGCCCCGCTCCAGGGCAGGGACCTAGACCTGAAGGAGGGCCGCCGCCGCCGCCGCCTGGACCCGGCCCCGCTCCAGGGCAGGGACCCCGACCAGCACAAGGACCACCATTGCCTGGTCTCGGTCGCGGCCAAGCTCTGGTTCCAGATTTGCCGGTAGCAGATGTCTTTCCACTGCAGCAGCCTCCTGCTCCACCAGAGGGGTTACTTTATTTTCTTGGCCTTGCCGGTGAGGTAAGTAAATCTTTGCTACTGGCTTTTGCAGGTCATTTGCCAATAGACCAACTCGTAATGAACCTTGTAAACTTGCAGTTCAGTGACTATGATGACGTCCAAGTTGTCGACATGGACATCTCTCCCCCGTCATCTCCAACGGAGGAGCTTCAGTATGAAGGTCAGTCGGACTCTACTTCTTTTAAATTCATTTTAGTTTGTAAAGTGTTCCACTAAAAAAAATTAATTAATTAATTAATTAATTAATTAATTAATTAATTAATTAATTAATTAATTAATTGTTCATTTTCTTGAAGCGTTTCCGTCCAATGCCCACAGTGCTCATCGCCTATGAGGGGGTAGATAACGGCGGGCTTCCAGGTCCGGTTGCTGAAGCCCACCATATACAATTCCCTGGTGCTCAGCAGTTCCCGGAGGCCCCGGTCCCCGCCGACTTTCACCCACCTGCCGCTGCCGCACTGCAGGTTCTGGCCCCCGCTGCCCTTCAGCCACCTGCCGCTGCCGCCCAGCAGGTTCCGGACCCCGCCGCCCTTCAGCCACCTGCTGCCCACGGCGCCCTCCAGCCACCTGCCGCTGCCGCCCAGCAGGTCCCGGCCCCCGCTGCCCTTCAGCCACCTGCCGCTGCCGCCCAGCAGGTTCCGGACCCCGCCGCCCTTCAGCCACCTGCTGCCCACGGCGCCCTCCAGCCACCTGCCGCTGCCGCCCAGCAGGTTCCGGACCCCGCCGCCCTTCAGCCACCTGCTGCCCACGGCGCCCTCCAGCCACCTGCCGCTGCCGCCCAGCAGGTTCCGGACCCCGCCGCCCTTCAGCCACCTGCTGCCCACGGCGCCCTTCAGCCACCTGCTGCCCACGGCGCCCTCCAGCCACCTGCCGCTGCCGCCCAGCAGGTTCCGGACCCCGCCGCCCTTCAGCCACCTGCTGCCCCCGCTGCCCTTCAGCCACCTGCCGCTGCCGCCCAGCAGGTTCCGGCCCCCGCCGACCTTCAGCGGGAGGGCTTGCTGTGGCTGCATGATGTCAATGATGCGGGTCTCGCACCCGGACCAGCCAGACCAGACGACGCTGATCTTGAGGTCATGGATGATTTGGACGTGCCAGCACCGCCTCCGGACCCCGGACGGATCAGTCCTGATCGAGAAGTAGTGGATCCCCCTCCTTCCCCTCCAGTGCCTGCACGCCCTGACTCGCCAGTGCTCGAAGGTGAGGGATTCATTGAAGTATAACGTAACATTCTCATTACCAATTTGCTGCGTTATTTTTTCAAATTATTTTTCTCTGAATCTGAAATAATTCGACATCTTGCATCTTGCTCCGTTCAAGTCTAAACGACACCGAGACCTTGCGACCATATATTATCAAACTGCTTTTTTCTTTGTAGCAATATTTTACTCCCATTGCTAAATAACTAGTTTCCTTAAGCAAATAAATCATTCCCAACCTTTTTTTCTGTGGTAGCAAATCAATGCCGGTTGATAATTCAGTTTAGTCTGTATTATTATAGATTTTTGGAATTGATTCGTTTCGTGACAATTTTTGAAAGTTGATTACATATTTTTCTGCCTCGATTTGCAACATGCGGCTAAGCGTTCAGTCTGCAGTTTTCTTTAAGATTGTGCCTATATATTGCAATTGCACAACATGGTTTATGAACAGGTGAGGAGCAGGAACGGCCTCAGCGACGTCGGCGTGGACGACCTCGCCGTGTTCCTACAGGGAACACTCCGGAGCGCGTTCGCCGGCCGGTTGGTAGGCCACGGCGGGTGCCTACCGGTAACACACCGCCCCGACGACCAGTGGGCCGACCCCGGCACCGCCAAGCACAACAGCCACGGCGTGTCCGAGGTGTCAGGCCGATTGGTAAGCCATAATTCTTCCTTTCAAGTACGCTTGCTTGTGTCTTAGTAGTACATGCGACGCCCCCTTTATTACGCTACCATGCCCAATGTGTTAATAATACCTAATCATAGTCCTGATCAACCCATGTATCAGGTGAAGATGAGGAGGACGGAGTGGACGACCCGCAGGAGCGGCTGCAAATGGTTGGCCCCGACGTCGGCCCTGAAGATGGTAAGCCTTACTAAATTTCCATCCTTTCGCGGGGAAAGTCGGTGGTCGTCGCACCTGTCAAATCTCATAAGGGAGCTTGCACGAAATACCTCACGCAAATTTTCGCCCCCCCCCCTCCCCCTACTCTCCTCCAAATCACCCGGAGCGGAGCGCTGGCTAAATCGTCTAGACGGGGTCCGTGCGCCCTGGCGAAAAAGGAACGTGATCGGCCTGCTGAGCAGTGATGTTAGATAAGTAGGCAAACGATCGTACGCATACACCTGTGTGTGGCAGACGGGTATCTCCGCCTGCCTACTAGGCAAAATGTATTCTCATGTGTGGAGAGTTTGCCTAGTAGGCCGGCGGAGATACCCGTCTGCCACATACAGGTGTATGCGTACGATCTTTTGCCTACTTATCTAACATCACTGCTGCTGAGTGAGGCCCCGTACACATGACTTAAAGCAAACTTTCCTTTGTAGTTGTGTTCCACTCCGATGAGGAAGAGGTGCAGGTGCGGGCAGAACTACCCCACGTGGCCGTCCCCGCTGCCCGCGCAGGCCCTGGCGTCCAGCAGGTCCCGGTCCCTGCTGCCCACCAGGCACCTGCTGCCCAACAGGCCCCGGCCCCTGCTGCCCAGCTGGAGGAGTTCCGGCGGCTGCGTGATGAGCAGGACGCCGAATACGCCGCGGGTCTCGCAGCCGATCGGGAACGAGATCAACAGCGCCAGCAGGCCGAGGCCCGGGAGCGGGAGGAAACGGCTGCAGCAGACAGGCTGCAGGAGGCTTTGACTGCTCGCCGCGCTGCAGCCGGCGCGGCCCTGGCGATGCTTGGCGAAGGCGGAGCCTACCACATTGCCTTCATCTTTCCTTCCGCCGTGCGCTGGGTGCGCAGATTCGAAGGTCAGTGCCCCATCGAGCTTCTAAGGACAGCTGTCGAGTCGCACGTGGAGGCTCCCTGGGGCTTTCGGTTGCGGGAAGCGAACGCCGACGTAGTGGAGCCGGATGAAGGCTACTACACGACAGTAGCCGACTTTTTCGAAGACGCCCACCGCGTGGTTGTGCATGTGGAGGAAATCGACGCTCCACCACCAGCAGCGGCCGCCCAAGATGAGCCCCAGCCCGCACCTCATGGAGACATGCCTCCAGGAGCACAGCTTGAGCACCAGCCTGGGGATGCCGCCGCTGTTGAAGAGCCTCACCAACCGCACCTGGAGGTAGCGGCTGGCCCGGAGGAGCCTGGCGAGCCACCAGGGGATGGCCCTCGACCCGCCGGTTTCTGCTGCATTTGCTTCGATGCAAGGGCAGAGGTAGCTTGTGTGCCTTGCGGGCACCTCACAATGTGCCTGGCTTGTGCTGCAGTTGTGGAGGCAGGACCTCCATTGAATCAGAAGTGCTGTTATTGCAGGGCATGGATTGATATATTTCAACGAATTATTTTTACATAATACTTGACCCAGTTATCATTGTAATCCCATTTTTATCTTTATTTATGTGTTTTGCTGTATACATTTCTATGATAGAAATTTTATTATCATGCTTTATTTTATGACTAGAAATAATTTTTGTACAATCTTAATTTTGTTAGAAAACGTTTTGAGTATGATATCTTATCACCTTCTCTGTTATTATAGACGATACTACTATAACGCTTATTATGATGCCTTATTTCAGAATGTATTTTAGCTTCACTGTTTCTTTACATGGTAAGATTGAATTACCAGTATTAGCACCTCTAGGTTTTGAAATTATTTTGGCTGCAGCTTAATCAAGCTATGTATTGTGAATTTTTTCTTCAAAAAAAAAATTCAAAAAATTCTAATTGTAAAAAACCGAAACAAGGCGTGTTTTTCTTTGATTTACTGGTCAGAAATCACTCTTGGTAAACTGAAGAAGTGGTATTCAAACTTTTTTTTTATTGAAGCGAGCCACAAATACAGATCTCTTAATCAAATAGTTGCGGAGAAGAGCTACGCGCAAGATGGATGAGTGAAAATGTTCCAAATCACAAAACAAACATTTCTTTTCTCAATTTAAACAGTTATAAATTTTGATGGAACATTTTTTTTTATTAAGTTACACTGACATATTTTGTAACACATCGTTTCCCTGAATTTATTCTCCCTCTTTCTTTGGCAGAAGGAAAGCATATGACTGTTCATTTAAAAGTAGTGTCTTCCTCTTAAGGCATTCTCAGATCACCATCATGGACATCGGGTTCAAAATGATGGTGATTGGTTTAGGGTTGGTAATGATAGCATCATCTGTGAGGGAGGAAGGAGGGGGAGAGGGGGGTTGAAGTCCATCCCGCAGCGACTTACGTTCGGTGGTGCTGAGGAGGAGAAGCTCCCCCATCCCCCCGCCAGCAAGCACATTCTACAATCCTACGGATGGATGTCATTTTATCTATAGAACAATAACAGTATGTAACGTCAGACAAAAAGTCAGACATTTTAATAACGTCTATCGGTGAGATAAGGGTCCTCGATCCCACTTGTCACTTGAACTAGAACCTCCCTTTGGGTGGAAACTCGAACAATGTTCAAGTCCATCTTTGCTGCTGTCGTCTCCTAAATTATAACAGAGAGAAACTTCAAAACAAAGCCATCACTGGGCAATCTCTATTACAGTGTTCTGTGAGCTTGCATTCGTGTGACTTAATTTTTAATTAAATAAGAAGTGCTTTATCCGTAGTGAAACTTTAATCCTACATGCAGCAAGGTAAACATAATTATCTCAGAACAAAAAAAGTTCAACTAATTTTAAGTAAAGTTAGAGGCTGCAGCACGGCCTTGCACCCTCGCCGCCGTGCTCGTGTTGGGCTCGTTGATGTTCGCCGAGGTTGTCTCGGTCTGCTTGGACAGGGCCGGGGCGCACGGAAGAGCCGCGCTCCAGCACGGCCTTGCACCCTCGCCGCCGTGCTCGTGTTGGGCTCGTTGATGTTCGCCGAGGTTGTCTCGGTCTGCTTGGACAGGGCCGGGGCGCACGGAAGAGCCGCGCTCCAGCACGGCCTTGCACCCTCGCCGCCGTGCTCGTGTTGGGCTCGTTGATGTTCGCCGAGGGTTGTCTCGGTCTGCTGGACAGGGCCGGGGCGCACGGAAGAGCCGCGCTGCAGCACGGCCTTGCACCCTCGCCGCCGTGCTCGTGTTGGGCTCGTTGATGTTCGCCGAGGTTGTCTCGGTCTGCTTGGACAGGGCCGGGGCGCACGGAAGAGCCGCGCTCCAGCACGGCCTTGCACCCTCGCCGCCGTGCTCGTGTTGGGCTCGTTGATGTTCGCCGAGGTTGTCTCGGTCTGCTTGGACAGGGCCGGGGCGCACGGAAGAGCCGCGCTCCAGCACGGCCTTGCACCCTCGCCGCCGTGCTCGTGTTGGGCTCGTTGATGTTCGCCGAGGTTGTCTCGGTCTGCTTGGACAGGGCCGGGGCGCACGGAAGAGCCGCGCTCCAGCACGGCCTTGCACCCTCGCCGCCGTGCTCGTGTTGGGCTCGTTGATGTTCGCCGAGGTTGTCTCGGTCTGCTTGGACAGGGCCGGGGCGCACGGAAGAGCCGCGCTCCAGCACGGCCTTGCACCCTCGCCGCCGTGCTCGTGTTGGGCTCGTTGATGTTCGCCGAGGTTGTCTCGGTCTGCTTGGACAGGGCCGGGGCGCACGGAAGAGCCGCGCTCCAGCACGGCCTTGCACCCTCGCCGCCGTGCTCGTGTTGGGCTCGTTGATGTTCGCCGAGGTTGTCTCGGTCTGCTTGGACAGGGCCGGGGCGCACGGAAGAGCCGCGCTCCAGCACGGCCTTGCACCCTCGCCGCCGTGCTCGTGTTGGGCTCGTTGATGTTCGCCGAGGTTGTCTCGGTCTGCTTGGACAGGGCCGGGGCGCACGGAAGAGCCGCGCTCCAGCACGGCCTTGCACCCTCGCCGCCGTGCTCGTGTTGGGCTCGTTGATGTTCGCCGAGGTTGTCTCGGTCTGCTTGGACAGGGCCGGGGCGCACGGAAGAGCCGCGCTCCAGCACGGCCTTGCACCCTCGCCGCCGTGCTCGTGTTGGGCTCGTTGATGTTCGCCGAGGTTGTCTCGGTCTGCTTGGACAGGGCCGGGGCGCACGGAAGAGCCGCGCTCCAGCACGGCCTTGCACCCTCGCCGCCGTGCTCGTGTTGGGCTCGTTGATGTTCGCCGAGGTTGTCTCGGTCTGCTTGGACAGGGCCGGGGCGCACGGAAGAGCCGCGCTCCAGCACGGCCTTGCACCCTCGCCGCCGTGCTCGTGTTGGGCTCGTTGATGTTCGCCGAGGTTGTCTCGGTCTGCTTGGACAGGGCCGGGGCGCACGGAAGAGCCGCGCTCCAGCACGGCCTTGCACCCTCGCCGCCGTGCTCGTGTTGGGCTCGTTGATGTTCGCCGAGGTTGTCTCGGTCTGCTTGGACAGGGCCGGGGCGCACGGAAGAGCCGCGCTCCAGCACGGCCTTGCACCCTCGCCGCCGTGCTCGTGTTGGGCTCGTTGATGTTCGCCGAGGTTGTCTCGGTCTGCTTGGACAGGGCCGGGGCGCACGGAAGAGCCGCGCTGCAGCACGGCCTTGCACCCTCGCCGCTGCGCTCGTGTTGGGCCTTGCCCGGAGCCCCCTGTCGTTGCACCGATTCGGCCGCGAACTCCGTCATGCCGTCGCGTCACCGACGCGCGGCACGAGAGCGCCCTCGCCGCGCACGCAGCGCCGCACGGCGTCCAGCGGCCCCCCGCGCCCGCGCTGCTGCAGCCCGCCTGCCCCCGGTCACCGAGGCCCTCACTGGAGGGGCATTAGGGAGCTCCCCGCGATAGTCTCGAACGGCTAACTTCCGGGTCGACTCTCAATGGTTCGAGTTCGAGACACATTAGAAACTGTATCTATATATACGGGATTTTGGACTCGAACCAGCGAGGGTCGACCCGGAAGTTGACCGTTCGAGACTATCGCAGGGAGCTCCCTAATGACCCTCCTGAGATGTTGCACCGGGAGGCCGACGGACAGCCACGCGCAGCTACGGGCCGGGCCGCGCACTCCCCGGTTCGCTGCCCCGTGACCGCGGCGTCATCCTCCTCGCACCCAGTGGTGAGCGCGACGGCCTGCGCGCCCCCGCTCACGGCCGAGCCCGAGGAGGCCCCCGTACACGTGCAGTCGACCGGCAGCCACACAGACGCCGTCGTAACAGTGGCGGTTTTAGGAGGGGGGGGCAGGGGGTACTGTCCCCCCCCCCCAATCGGCTCTAGATAGCCGCTTGGAAAGTAGGCAAATTGCACGACAAAACTCCTGTATGTAGGCAACCTGAAGTGGTTCGCCCCTTTCAGACGGACTTAAAACCGCCACTGCCTCGTCATGGCCGCCACCCTGCACCAGCCGCCCCGCCCGCGCTGACTTCGGCTAGGCCGGCAATGCGCCAGGCCACTTTCCCAACGTACGACTGCAAGACGGACAACACCTTCTAACGGGCGCAGTTCCTCGCCCTCGAGGGGTCGACTACTACTCGGCTTCGTATCGAACACAGGAGTTCGGAGTGCACGGAGAACAGCTGGAGTTCGCGGAGTTAGTTCGGTTGGAGTACAGTCGGAGTACACGTTAAAAAGCCGGAGCACTTCGGAGTACATCCGGAGTTCATTCGAGAACACACATTATTTTACCCAGAGATCGCTCGGAGTACACGGAGTACATTCGGAGCACGGTCAGACCGTAACACAGGAGAACGCAAGTTGTCGACCCCTCGCTCGCCCTGACAGCCAGCCGCGCCATGTCAGAGTGGGCAGAGGCCCTAGTCGTGGCGCTCCGGGAGCCGGCCAGCCACGTGCCAAGCACGCTGACGGTGGATCAGCTGACCGATTTCGGGGAGCTGGACAACGCAATGCATACGCGGTTTGGCAGGCCGCGGGCGCGAAACCCGAAACAGCGTAGTGCAAAGCCTGAAGGTGGCCCGCCAGCAGCCCGAGCACAGCGTCCGGGAGTTCGGGGTGCAGATCGATCTGCTATGTCGGGACGCGTACCAGGACGACCCCATCGTCGGGCGCTCGCCGAGTGAGCTCGATAAGCTGGTGCTGGACAACTTCTTGGCCGGCATCGCGGACCCGGCCATCCGGCGTTTGCTGCTGATGTCGCGCCCCACCGACTTGACGACGGCGTTGGCGACGGCTAGCGAACTAGAAGACGCGCCGACACCCGTAAAGCGCGTCCGCCGGCATATCTCCCTCCACCGTGCCGGTGACGTTCACGACCATGGACAACTGGCCGTTCATCTAGCCGAGCAGACGGCCGCCGTCCGTGCTGTGCATTCCGCGCCGGTGCCGCAAGCCCAGGCACCCACGTCTTCGGCGGCAGCGGCGCGCCCGGCGCCCGCGGCCAGCGCGAACAAGGGGCAGGCCTGACATGAAGTGGGCCAACGACGGGCGCCCGATCTGCTGGAGGTGCGATGAGGTCGGCCATATAGGGCGGGACTGCAACCAGCGCCCCAATGCCCGCGGTGACGGACGCGGCCGTCGGAACGAGGACGGTCATGGTGACGACTGGCGCAACGGACGCAGACACAGACACCACCAGGAAAGACACCGTCGGTCCCACCGGTAGGGGCACGGCGCGGACCTGCCAGGGCGACCGCGTCACCGCCACCGCCGCACGCCGACGGCATGCCGCCCTTACCGCCGAGCACCATGGGCGCCGTCGCCCCCGTCATCAGCATCCTGGTCGACGACGAGGCCTGCCGCGTGATAGTTGACACCGGGGCCGTCCTTACCCTGGTCCGGCGTGGTTTTGTACTGGGTCCACCCTCTCCCAAAGCCGAGGGGTCTGCAACTAGGTTTAAGCGCGTACACCGGCCGCCCGGAAAACTGGGAAGACCGGGAAGACCACCAGGAAGACCAAAGAAAACCAAAGAAGACCAATAAAATAGAAGGCCACAAATGGTGAAGGAAAACCGAAAAATTTTAGGGAAGACCGGAAAACTTGAGGGAAGACCGAGAAATTCTACGGAAGACCGGAAAATGTTGGGGAAGACCATTGAAGGTGAGGGAAAACCACAGAAAACGGTAGGAAGCCTTCAGAAGATCCTAGAAAAACAGATATTAGGAAAACCAAGAAAAAGTTGGGAAGACCGGGAAAACCATTAGGAAAACCTAGGAAAACCAGGAAGCCCACAGCATGTGTACACCGGCAGACCGTACTTGCAGACCCCTCGCCCAAAGCCAACCTCATGATCCGCGGCGCGTCGGGAGAGGTCAGCAGCGCCTTGGTCCGCGACGGGCGACGGGCGGTGTTCCAGTTCTGCCAGGTGCCCGTCGCCTGGGGGTGTCTTCGAAGTCGACATACCAGAAGACTTCTTGCTCGGCGCGGACCTCATGGTCCACCTGAAGGCGTACGTCGACATGGGGCAAGCGCAGTTCGTCCTGCGCCAGCAGAGCCCTGGTCGAGCGCTCCCGAGGCCGCTGGCCGTGCCGTTCACGCGCGCGCCGGAGCTGCCGGCCCTGTATCACTTCGACGCGTACCTCTGTATTCGCTCAGCTGTAGAGCTGCGGGTCCCTCCCAGCGGCGAGTGCTCCACGCGAGCACTTCTCCGCTCGGACTGGCACCCACCGGCTCGCCGTTGTCCTAGTCCGCCCAAGGGTGAGGATGGTCCGCATGGAAGCAGGTCCTCAGGGAATGCACGCTCTGACCGCAGGGTCCACCGAAGAGCCGTGGACGGCGTGGCAGCACCGACGAGTGCTCCACCGGAGCACAAGGGGTGCTCATGCTGTGCCCGGACAGCTCGAAAGAGTTCTGGCATCGGAGCAGAGCACGAGCAGGTGCTGTACCCTGTACCTGGCCGGAGGCACCGGAGCGCGAGGGCAGGCATACGGCAGGCATGGCCCGCGGCTGCAGCACCTCTTCTGTACGTACCGTAACTGTAAGTTTAGTCAAGGGAATCTCGCTATAAACCTTGGGGCGCTCTGCATAGGTGCTCTGCTGACTGATTCCGAAGAGCGCTCTTCTCGCTGTCTCTCTCGTACTGATGGGGTCCATTTAGGTGCGAGTGAGACAGAGCGAGGAAAGCGCTCTCCGGAATCAGTCTGCTGCAAATCTAAGTTTCGCAGTTTATGGTGGTAGAGTACCACACACTAAGACAATAAGAGCGTGCTGCAGAAGTCGGCCAGTGGACAGCTGATTTGTATAAGTATTTCCGCAGTCTTTGAACCCTCAAATTCCTTAAAATTTGCCTTTGGAAGAAAGTACAAACTCCATAGACGTCAGCACTGTGCCGGCCCCGCTACGCTGTGCTCGCGCTTAATGTGCGGCCGGCCCGCTCCTACACCTTTCAAGATGGATGAAACTGCTTGTAAGCATCTTGTACAGGAATGTTCAAGCTTTCTAGCGGTGCGTGTCACATAGCGATGTGACGTCTTAAGCCCGAACGGCCCGACGCCGCCATCGGCCTGGCGAGAAAAGCTGCGTCGCCTCAGCTGTTGGCTGTCGGGCTGTCGCGCAAGCTGAGAAGCTGGGCGAGGGGCGAGCTGCGAGCTGCGCTGCACTCCGCCTGGCTCCGCTGAGAGCTAAAAGAGCCGCCCATTTATCACAGTTCACAGTTTAAATATTTCAAGGGTTAGATAAAAGGCATCAAAGTTTAAGAAAATCGTGTATAAAGCTGTAAGGAGCCGATTTAATTGTTCATGTTAGACGTAATATCAAAAGGTGGTAAGTACACGTAAGTCGAAGTGGCCGACTAACCTGTAAGAAACCGTTCAATCATTATTTTCATTAGATTTCGTACCGCTTGCTTCCACTTTCCGTGTGTTCTTTATGTGATGTGCCCTACTCGCGAGCCAATGACTTGTTTCCCTATCTTGAGCTAAAGATATGAATGACATTTTGTGAATCTGAGATTCGAGCAAGGTGGATTCGAGTCAAAGTGAAATGGGTTAAGGCTCGCTTGTAATACCTACGTAATAGAAGTCACATTCTCATTCAGTGCTTAAGATTTGGCACCTACAGTGTTACAGGAGAGTGTAAAATGTGTAAGGGTGTCTCACAGTTTTATTTACTTTTTTTTTCTTTCTTTTTTTTTCAGGTTTGAATTCATAGAGACCAGGAGTTATATTACCATGTGAACAAGAGGAATCTTGACATATTCCTGGAGTGAATCACACAGCAGTTCAGTTCTGAAGTGAAAGTGAAGGTGAGAGGCAGGTTCAGTTTATGAGTTTTTGTTCACTGCTTGCATGAAATGCATTTTATCTCTGAATCATGATGATGCTCCCATCAGTTGAAAATAGTGAGGGAGGAATCTGTGAGCATTTTCCTGCATTTTTTTAGAACAAATTTTTGGAAGGGAGTTTATCGTAAAAGGTTCACATGGCTGTTGGGTTTGTTTTCTTTGCATCATCTCCGTTCTCTCTTTACAACAGTCTTGGGAGAGTGGAGAATACTTGTAGTCAGCCCTGCTGTTAAATATTGTAGTTTGTATTCAGACTTTGTTTGAAGGCAAACTTGGCTGGAACCCGCTGCTCTGAATGTTTTTACTTTGTGTGCGAATCATTGTCACGTTTCATTCCAAGTTTTATTTTTGGAAACTCTGAAGTGTTCTGGGGAGGTGGAAAATGTGTAAGGGTGTCTCACAGTTTTATTTACTTTTTTTTTCTTTCTCAGGTTTGAATTCATAGAGACCAGGAGTTATATTACCATGTGAACAAGAGGAATCTTGACATATTCCTGGAGTGAATCACACAGCAGTTCAGTTCTGAAGTGAAAGTGAAGGTGAGAGGCAGGTTCAGTTTATGAGTTTTTGTTCACTGCTTGCATGAAATGCATTTTATCTCTGAATCATGATGATGCTCCCATCAGTTGAAAATAGTGAGGGAGGAATCTGTGAGCATTTTCCTGCATTTTTTTAGAACAAATTTTTGGAAGGGAGTTTACCGTAAAAGGTTCACATGGCTGTTGGGTTTGTTTTCTTTGCATCATCTCCGTTCTCTCTTTACAACAGTCTTGGGAGAGTGGAGAATACTTGTAGTCAGCCCTGCTGTTAAATATTGTAGTTTGTATTCAGACTTTGTTTGAAGGCAAACTTGGCTGGAACCCGCTGCTCTGAATGTTTTTACTTTGTGTGCGAATCATTGTCACGTTTCATTCCAAGTTTTATTTTTGGAAACTCTGAAGTGTTCTGGGGAGGTGGAAAATGTGTAAGGGTGTCTCACAGTTTTATTTACTTTTTTTTTCTTTCTCAGGTTTGAATTCATAGAGACCAGGAGTTATATTACCATGTGAACAAGAGGAATCTTGACATATTCCTGGAGTGAATCACACAGCAGTTCAGTTCTGAAGTGAAAGTGAAGGTGAGAGGCAGGTTCAGTTTATGAGTTTTTGTTCACTGCTTGCATGAAATGCATTTTATCTCTGAATCATGATGATGCTCCCATCAGTTGAAAATAGTGAGGGAGGAATCTGTGAGCATTTTCCTGCATTTTTTTAGAACAAATTTTTGGAAGGGAGTTTATCGTAAAAGGTTCACATGGCTGTTGGGTTTGTTTTCTTTGCATCATCTCCGTTCTCTCTTTACAACAGTCTTGGGAGAGTGGAGAATACTTGTAGTCAGCCCTGCTGTTAAATATTGTAGTTTGTATTCAGACTTTGTTTGAAGGCAAACTTGGCTGGAACCCGCTGCTCTGAATGTTTTTACTTTGTGTGCGAATCATTGTCACGTTTCATTCCAAGTTTTATTTTTGGAAACTCTGAAGTGTTCTGGGGAGGTGGAAAATGTGTAAGGGTGTCTCACAGTTTTATTTACTTTTTTTTTCTTTCTTTTTTTTTCAGGTTTGAATTCATAGAGACCAGGAGTTATATTACCATGTGAACAAGAGGAATCTTGACATATTCCTGGAGTGAATCACACAGCAGTTCAGTTCTGAAGTGAAAGTGAAGGTGAGAGGCAGGTTCAGTTTATGAGTTTTTGTTCACTGCTTGCATGAAATGCATTTTATCTCTGAATCATGATGATGCTCCCATCAGTTGAAAATAGTGAGGGAGGAATCTGTGAGCATTTTCCTGCATTTTTTTAGAACAAATTTTTGGAAGGGAGTTTACCGTAAAAGGTTCACATGGCTGTTGGGTTTGTTTTCTTTGCATCATCTCCGTTCTCTCTTTACAACAGTCTTGGGAGAGTGGAGAATACTTGTAGTCAGCCCTGCTGTTAAATATTGTAGTTTGTATTCAGACTTTGTTTGAAGGCAAACTTGGCTGGAACCCGCTGCTCTGAATGTTTTTACTTTGTGTGCGAATCATTGTCACGTTTCATTCCAAGTTTTATTTTTGGAAACTCTGAAGTGTTCTGGGGAGGTGGAAAATGTGTAAGGGTGTCTCACAGTTTTATTTACTTTTTTTTTCTTTCTCAGGTTTGAATTCATAGAGACCAGGAGTTATATTACCATGTGAACAAGAGGAATCTTGACATATTCCTGGAGTGAATCACACAGCAGTTCAGTTCTGAAGTGAAAGTGAAGGTGAGAGGCAGGTTCAGTTTATGAGTTTTTGTTCACTGCTTGCATGAAATGCATTTTATCTCTGAATCATGATGATGCTCCCATCAGTTGAAAATAGTGAGGGAGGAATCTGTGAGCATTTTCCTGCATTTTTTTAGAACAAATTTTTGGAAGGGAGTTTACCGTAAAAGGTTCACATGGCTGTTGGGTTTGTTTTCTTTGCATCATCTCCGTTCTCTCTTTACAACAGTCTTGGGAGAGTGGAGAATACTTGTAGTCAGCCCTGCTGTTAAATATTGTAGTTTGTATTCAGACTTTGTTTGAAGGCAAACTTGGCTGGAACCCGCTGCTCTGAATGTTTTTACTTTGTGTGCGAATCATTGTCATGTTTCATTCCAAGTTTTATTTTTGGAAACTCTGAAGTGTTCTGGGGAGGTGGAAAATGTGTAAGGGTGTCTCACAGTTTTATTTACTTTTTTTTTCTTTCTCAGGTTTGAATTCATAGAGACCAGGAGTTATATTACCATGTGAACAAGAGGAATCTTGACATATTCCTGGAGTGAATCACACAGCAGTTCAGTTCTGAAGTGAAAGTGAAGGTGAGAGGCAGGTTCAGTTTATGAGTTTTTGTTCACTGCTTGCATGAAATGCATTTTATCTCTGAATCATGATGATGCTCCCATCAGTTGAAAATAGTGAGGGAGGAATCTGTGAGCATTTTCCTGCATTTTTTTAGAACAAATTTTTGGAAGGGAGTTTATCGTAAAAGGTTCACATGGCTGTTGGGTTTGTTTTCTTTGCATCATCTCCGTTCTCTCTTTACAACAGTCTTGGGAGAGTGGAGAATACTTGTAGTCAGCCCTGCTGTTAAATATTGTAGTTTGTATTCAGACTTTGTTTGAAGGCAAACTTGGCTGGAACCCGCTGCTCTGAATGTTTTTACTTTGTGTGCGAATCATTGTCATGTTTCATTCCAAGTTTTATTTTTGGAAACTCTGAAGTGTTCTGGGGAGGTGGAAAATGTGTAAGGGTGTCTCACAGCTCTGATTATCACTGTTTTGTTTTAGGAGTGAATCCCAAGAGCGAAGGAGTTATATTTTCATATTAAGAAGAGTGAATTTTGTGGGAGAGAAAAAAAAAAAGGTTCTTACACACCTTTGCAAAATCTGAGCGGAAAGTGGACTTATTTACTGCTACGTTTCTACCTGTGGCATGAAACTTAGTGAAGAGCGAGTTGCCAATTTACCACTAAAGTACTTTTGTGCTTACTTCTCTTTTTATGGATCATGTTCATGTTCATTAGAACTTTCTAACATGCAGAAGAATGGGTCACTTGTTTTATGATCCTTACATTGTCACTTGGTAAATACTTTGCAGCTGTATTTTTTGTTGAATCGATAATTGTAATACTGATAAGGATTTAAAGGATCACTGATTGAAAAGGTTTAATTTTTAATTGCAGCTAAGTTTATTTGAGGTCTACTGTTGCTCACATTGAAACTTCAAAAAAAAATTCAGAGGAAAGGAGGACATAGTTTGCAGAGTGAAACGCTGCGTGCTATCTAAGACAATAGCAATAATCTCCTTACCTTTCGTATTTCAAAGCCAAGTTACCAGAGGTGAGATTCTGTGTTTTTATGAAATAAGTTGTCTTCTTCTTGAATCTTAACTTCATTCGTTGTTTCTGTTACAGGACCGTGATTCAATTGGGGGTGGAGATTGTCAGTAGAAGTTTTCCCAATCATTCGTAAAATAAAAGCTAAGTATTTTAGATTGTGTCTGTTTGGTGACTAAGTCGTATCAGAAAAGTATAAATGGTATCTTGGGTGTTACATAGTATGGGCTGAATATGAGAAACTGTCATTGTGATAGACATTTCTCGTCAGGGCACTTTCTCATATCCTGCCCATAATATCTTTAGCCTGTAATAGGGTGAAAGGATTTCTAATCATCAGACTTGCCTGACCAGAAGGAGGGCTAGTTCTTGCTTTGCTCAGCTATTTTAATTTGCAGTAAGAGGGAAGTGTGGATTTTAGCAGCAACCTTTTCTTGTATGTGGAGATCATCTGTCCTTTATGATAATGAGTTTGCTCACGAAGACCCTACCGATTTTTCAACTGAACCTTCCCAGTTGTAAATGGTAGTTGGTGCCGGACCTCTGTCATATTGTGTCATTTTTTCCGCATGTACACTTTCAAAAGTTTTCCGCTAATATGCATATTGCTGGCCAACCCCAATTTATTTACTTTTTTATTTATTTATTAATTATTATATATATATACATTTTTTAACAAGTTGCTGGATGGTTTTGTATTTACATAAAAACCCCGCTTGTTGCTTTCTGGTTTATCTTCTTAACTTTTCTCTTTTAGTAGGATCCTAGGAGCAATGCCACACCAGCATTCACCGTCCATTCAGCCTGCGACCTTCGAACCTGTCACCTCCATTGGGTGCTGCCTGTTATGCTGTGTCATCTCAGCTACCAAGGTAGTTCTCCGTGCTGCCTCAGAATAACTTTCTCTGAAATTGATTTGTGGTAAAAGAGAGAACAACACAGAAAGGAACACCTAACCGTTGAAATTTTATTTTATTTGTTATCTATCTTTTTCAGAATCATCATCAAGAAACTCAATTCACCTAGAGTCATCAAACATTCTATCATGTACCCACGGTGGAGAGAGATACGGTGGCGGCACTCCGGGCCTCTCTCCTTCGAGACCCGTGGACCTCAAAACTGGTCGAGCTGCCGAAGTCTGGGCTATCTAACCGACCGGCTCTCCGTAACTGCGGTCGAGGCAGCCCCAGCAGGTATCCGGCCGCCCAGACCCAGCTTAAGCTCGACCGACCCGGCCGCTCGCTGCGGCCGGGCAGTAGGGTGCGAGAGAGAAAGGTCGCTGTGCGAGAGAGACGCACATGCTAGGTGCGGATTAGGCGGCCGCGCCGCGCCGATCCGCACCTCCCTCCACCGTGCATGTACCAATGGCCACCTTCTTCAAGAGTCTTTTGTATTATCATTTTAATTGTTACCCGTTAGCGCACTGTCTCCTGTAGAACCCCACCTCACTATCTCCAAGACCGTTCCATTTCTCCTTCCCCCCCGCCCTTTCAAGACTAAAGCCCTAACATTTAAAGAAATCCAGCATTACTGCCCTGCCACGAGTCGTGACCGCCCCGCCCCCACTTTTTTTTCCGTTTAGAGTTTAATCTGTAGGAGAGGCTCTGCTGTGTCCTCGAAACGTCGCTTACTGCCCCGTTTGGCCGGTTGGACACCTGCCCTACGGCGGCCACGTCGACACGGGGCCACTTAGGTAGGGCGTGCTGTCACCGAGCAGGTCGCCGTCGCCGATCGCTTGCCAGGGCTGACAGGTGTAGGATAAGCATGCGAAGTAGCCACTGGCTGTGGCCTAAAGACTCGACTTCTTGGCTGTGACTCGTCCCGGCAGACATTCGAACGCTCGCGGCCTCGCGGTGGCGTTGGCGTTGACGTCGGTTGTTAGCTTGGACATCACTGGCAATGACGAGCTACACTAAGCAGCTGTCCATAAACTTGTCGAAGCGTCTCTCTTTGTTCCTGCTATTTACTTATTCGCACTTCGGCAGAGACCCTCCTCGGCCCGCCCGGTGCACCGCGCACCGTGGCGCCTAATGCCTCGCTTGGCCGGCGCCACTGACGTGTGTCGCCGATCCTACTCGCGGGGTCGGGCTGCGGCAGCGCTGCCGCCCTGGCCAATGTGGGGCCGCTTAGGCAGAGCGCGAGAGCGGTGGTGTGTGTTGGCGCGGCGCGGGCTCAGCTCGCCGAGCGCCGGTCAGGAGGGTAGAGGCCGGGGTGCAGGTAAGATAAGATAGGCTCCGCTGTCAGCGACTGTACTTTTGGCGCCACCTGCACTCAGTGTTCGCGTACTTTTACCGAATCCTAATCTGTCGATATTCACGTACATGCTCCTTCAAGCCGCCCTCCTCCCAAACTTTCAAATCCCAACCACAATTTCTTTTATCTCTCTTCTGCAATGACACTCGCCGAGCGCCCGTGCAGGCAGGGGGAGGTTGCGGACAGAGTGCGTGTAGCGTTCCGTGCTTTTCGAGTCACTTCGGCAGAGACCCTCCTCGGCCCGCCCGGTGCACCGCGCACCGTGGCGCCTAATGCCTCGCTTGGCCGGCGCCACTGACGTGTGTCGCCGATCCTACTCGCGGGGTCGGGCTGCGGCAGCGCTGCCGCCCTGGCCAATGTGGGGCCGCTTAGGCAGAGCGCGAGAGCGGTGGTGTGTGTTGGCGCGGCGCGGGCTCAGCTCGCCGAGCGCCGGTCAGGAGGGTAGAGGCCGGGGTGCAGGTAAGATAAGATAGGCTCCGCTGTCAGCGACTGTACTTTTGGCGCCACCTGCACTCAGTGTTCGCGTACTTTTACCGAATTCTTATCTGTTGATATTGACGTCTTACCGTACAGTCTAATGGGTTACCTATCCTCTGGTCTGCGCCTCCAGCCCGTTGTGGCGGCAGAGCAGGTGAGGTGGTTGTGGGTCTATTTTCCATACTCGCCTGCGCGAGGTGCTCGAGGGAGGCAAAGGCGCGGCGGCGGGCGTTCTAGCTCATATGCCCCGCGACCCTGCGAACATTTCCCGCGAGCCCGTGGCGTCCTTCGCTCACCCCCGTGAGTCTGCGGCGTCCTTTGCAAAACCCCAGCGAGTTCGCGGCTTTCTTCGCGCATCCCCGACAGCCCCGTGACGCGACCCCGGGCATTCATGGCGCTGCAAAGCCCCGCGGAGCTGCCATGGAAATTAACAATCCGCACTCTAAATGTCAATGGACATTTTTTGTAACTAACTATGAACGATTTTGTACGTCACTAGACAAGATACAATATTGTGTGTCGATAGTTACAATTTGTAACGAACTCCACACAATTTGTAACTAACTGCACACAATTAAAAGGTGAAAATTGTATCTAGTTAGTGACGTGAAGAATCGTTCAGTGCTAGTTACAAAAATGTCCATGGTCATTTAGAGTGCGTGTTGTTGACACATACCGGCGTATTGCCATTCGCCTGGTGACGGGCGCCACCTCCCCCTTCCAGCGACACCGCACCGCCACGAGCGGTACCATTGGCGGCATTCCCCCTCTCCCGGCCGCCGCTATCATGTCGGCGTGTCCCCTTCCACCGCCCAGCCGCTGCGCTTCACGCCAGAGCGCCTGCAGGCCAGAGGATAGGCCGCCCATTCAACTGTACGGTGTGGTGAATCACCCGTTACACGCTCCTTCAAGCCACCCTCCTCCCAAACTTTCAAATCCCAACCACAATTTCTTTTATCTCTCTTCTGCAATGACACTCGCCGAGCGCCCGTGCAGGCAGGGGGAGGTTGCGGACAGAGTGCGTGTAGCGTTCCGTGCTTTTCGAGTCACTTCGGCAGAGACCCTCCTCGGCCCGCCCGGTGCACCGCGCACCGTGGCGCCTAATGCCTCGCTTGGCCGGCGCCACTGACGTGTGTCGCCGATCCTACTCGCGGGGTCGGGCTGCGGCAGCGCTGCCGCCCTGGCCAATGTGGGGCCGCTTAGGCAGAGCGCGAGAGCGGTGGTGTGTGTTGGCGCGGCGCGGGCTCAGCTCGCCGAGCGCCGGTCAGGAGGGTAGAGGCCGGGGTGCAGGTAAGATAAGATAGGCTCCGCTGTCAGCGACTGTACTTTTGGCGCCACCTGCACTCAGTGTTCGCGTACTTTTACCGAATCCTAATCTGTCGATATTCACGTACACGCTCCTTCAAGCCGCCCTCCTCCCAAACTTTCAAATCCCAACCACAATTTCTTTTATCTCTCTTCTGCAATGACACTCGCCGAGCGCCCGTGCAGGCAGGGGGAGGTTGCGGACAGAGTGCGTGTAGCGTTCCGTGCTTTTCGAGTCACTTCGGCAGAGACCCTCCTCGGCCCGCCCGGTGCACCGCGCACCGTGGCGCCTAATGCCTCGCTTGGCCGGCGCCACTGACGTGTGTCGCCGATCCTACTCGCGGGGTCGGGCTGCGGCAGCGCTGCCGCCCTGGCCAATGTGGGGCCGCTTAGGCAGAGCGCGAGAGCGGTGGTGTGTGTTGGCGCGGCGCGGGCTCAGCTCGCCGAGCGCCGGTCAGGAGGGTAGAGGCCGGGGTGGAGGTGGAGTAGACGTTCGCACCTTCGGCACACTGGGCGTCGAAGTCTATGCAGGTTGAGAAAAAAATGCCCCTTGTCAAACCAGGGCCCGGACGTGCTTCAAATAACATTCGATCGTTTGATAGTTGTGTCATCTGCCAGCTTCTGAAGCGATCAGTTTAGCGGTAGCTTCTGACAATGGGAGCGGGGCTCGGCGCTGGCATGGCTGATGCTGGAGAGTAGCGTTACTTCTATTTTCCCTATCCTCAACCTCACGACGACCTCCCCTTACCACCCACCTTCCGCCATTTTAATTTTGTGTTTCCTAAGGTAGCATGTCGCATGTGCGTGTGTTACGAATTGTCAATTTGTTACCATGTTCTGAGCTGTGGTACTGTCCGAACACCTCCTTTCGCGTAGGTTATTCTTTAACTGTGTAGCTTCTATAATCTCATTAAATTATTGCTTAAATGTAATGTGCAATAAATACGAGCTGGTTCGAATTTGTATATTGACATTTTATCCTTTTCCTCTTTACCTGCACTGTTAGAAGAAGTTGTTGCCTGACAACACACTGTTTTACAGGAATCCTGTTTCTGTCCAGCTGTTCTTTTATCAGTTAGAAACTTACTGCATATGGATTATTTCAGCAGCACTCTCAAAGAACAGTGAATGAGTATCACTGTGTATGCTGGTTCTTTACAGGAAATACGCTGTTAATTTTGTTAACAGCCCTTACTGTTCAAAATACAACAATTTTGTAATACTACAGAAGAGAGATTTAAGTGCAAAAAGAAGTCAATACATTTCAACTAAAAAATTGATTCTGAGTTTTTTCACATCCTTGTAAATTTACAGTTTTTCCTGTTTTACAACAAGATTTGCTGCTAACAAAATTAACAATACTTTTCCTGTTAATTTACAACAAAATTTTCAACAGTGTGGGAGGGGTGGGGTGGGGGTGTGGGGGGTGTCAGTACCTCCGAGGAGTGTACGTCGATTGCGGACATACCTGGATGGGAGGCGCCTGGATTGTCGATTGCGGACATCCCTGGGCGGACGCATTGGGTTGCCTACCTCCCAGGGGCTTGCATACCGACGCGCAATTTTTAGAAAATGTTTTGATAGAACACTGTAAAAAAACAAGATCGTAGTACGGAACCAACTTCGGTGTCCCGTATCTTCGTTTTAGAAACTGACTACGAAGCGCAGAGTACGGCGCCACCGTACCTCATTTTCGGTGGGCAGAGGTCATAAGTACGAGTCTTCCGTACCCCATTTTTTGAGTACGGTGATGCCGTACTTGGTAGTTCGTAACGGGGATTCGGAAATTTCTAGTACGGTGCGCGCCGTAGTAGGGAGGCACCATTCTACGGTGGACACCGTTAAAGGAATTAACGGTGATTTCCGTAGTTTTCACCGTCATTTCAGTGAACGTATAAAAAGGTAAAGAAGACGAGAAGTGACACAATGTAGTGTAAAGTGCATACTGTATTGACATTGTTTGATATAAACATTATTTTAAAAAAAATGAAATTAGTTCAACAGTCCAACATATTTTATTATAAAACACTTAACCAAAATAGGAAAAATGAATTCAGATTACATTATATAAAATTCAGTTCTTTGACATACATCCACGAAGTTTTAAAAAAGATAATAGTAGCCTGTTACCGCTTAGGACTTCTTGCCATGCCTTCTTTTGTCTCTTACTCAGCCTTCCGCCTCTTTCTTTCACCACACTTGGTAGTTCTTCTTCTGAATTTTAACCGTAAGCTACGGTGAATGTCACCGTAGATTACGGTCATGCCCCCTGATTCACCGTAAGCTGCAGTGACATTCACCGTAGCTAACGGTGAATGTCACTGTAGCTTACGGTGAAATTCACTGTAAGTTACGGTGATGCCAAGTTCACCGTAGCTTACAGTGAAATTCACCGTAAGCTTTAAAGAGTGTACGGCCCTAGGTGTTCTCAGTGGGAGGTGTCTTCTCTACGCAAAATAACGCTTAGCCTGTGATTGCTCTTGGTGTCCAGAAATGTTTTAAGCTGGCGCTCAAAGCGACTACTTCCAGTGGGCTTTGCACACACACACACACACATGCATTTTTTTTAATTGCGCCTGTCATATGCAGTAGAAGCGCTTTACCTTGGTTGCACCCGTGCAGGGCTCGTATCAGCACGGGTGTATAGGCAACCCAACTGGCATGATGATACCGTCGATACTCCGCGCCAGTCCTCTCAGCGCGTCGCGCGGCTTGTGAGTGGCAACTCGCTTCAAGACGCGCCCTGCAAGTGTCTTTCGCTCACGAAATAAAAAAAAATTTGAAATAAATTAAAAATTATTTTTAAATTAATTTTTAAATAATTTTTAATTAATTAAAAATTAATTTTTAATTAATTTTTAATTAATTAAAAATTAATTCATAATTAACTCGTAATTAAATAGAAACTCTACCTAAATGCCTTCCGAACTTCATTTCTCCGCCGGAAACAGAGTTCGGAGACGACTGCGGAACGGAGATTGTTTCGAATAAAGTACGTAGCGACTCCAAAAAAGGGGAGTCGGAAATCTCGAAAAATGTCGAAATACGTGAGTTCGGCCTCAGATGGAACGGTCGAACTCGGACTTTATTTGGCAGCAGTTGGCAACACTGAATTACGCTCGTCGACACGATTTTAACGATATAGGCGTCGAGGGGTGTCTAAAATTTTAAAAATTGTCGAAATATGTCGAAAATTGTCGAAATATGTAGAAATACGGCAAAAATGTCGAAAAATCTCGAAATATCTTTAAAATGTTGAGATATATCGAAAAATATGGAAAATGTCGAAAAACATCGAAAAACATCGAAAAATGAGGGACAATGTCGAAAAATGTCGAAGAATATCAAAAGTTGTCAAAAATGTTTACAAATATCGAAGTATGTCGGAATATGTCAACAATGTCGAAAAATATCAAAAAGCATCAAAAACGATCAAAAATGTAAAAAAAATATCGAAAAATATCGAAAAATATCGAAAAATATCGAAAAATATCGAAAAATATCGCAAATGTCGAACAATATCAAAAAATATCGAAAAACAACGAAAAATGTCTAAAATATCGGAAAATATCGAGAAATGTCGAAAATAATTGAAATGTTTGAGTTTTGACGATTGGCAACACTGGAAATTGAAAAACGGTTGGCACCACTGAATTGCGCTCGAAAAGACGGTTCTAGAGAGGTGCGGGTCGATGGGGTTCGTAAAAGTTGAAAAGTGGGTCAATTTTGGAAGCTTTTTACAGTGTAGTCGCGAGTTGGGTCCTTTTTATCGAAAAACGGTGGGCGCCATCGAACTGGACGCGAAAAGACGCTTCCGGGAAGGTGCAGCTCGATGGAGTTGAGAAAAGTTGAAAACTGGACCAATTACGGGTGCTTTTTACAGTGTAGTCGCAAGCTGGGTCCATTTTTTCGTAAAACGGTGTGCACCATTGAACTAGACGCGAAAAGACGCTTCCGGAGAGGTACGGGTCGACGGGGTTGGAAAAAGTTGAATTATTTATTTATTTTTAATTCCGTGAAAACTTTTATAATTTTTTTCAGTGCCTTAATGAGGGTTGGCAGGATTTGCCGTAGGCGTTTCGTTGTCTAGGAGTAAAACTGTAGACACCCTGAAAATTTCAAGTCTCTAGCTCATCTCCTTCTAGTGGAACAGACAGACACACAGACACACAGACAGACAGACAGACAGACACGAGGTCGTTTGCATAAGCCCGCTTTTATGCTTTTTCAAAGCAGAAGGGCGGGCTAATAAAACCATTTCTCCTTTCAGGTCCTGTCATAGCTTTGGAAACCTGTGATAAAAGCTGAACCGTCCTTTCCACTACCTGAGTGTAGCATGGGGACGCAGGCAAGTTATCTTATACAAAGAACGGGTCGCTTTTCGGAGAGTGATCTGGAAATGGCGAAAGACGACCCGTTCTTTGTCGAAGATGACATGCCTGCGTTAGGGTGGTCCAAAAAAAGTGAAGTTTTTTTCCGACGTTAGGTTGGTTCAGTTCCTGATTCTATACCACCAGACGATTCGAAAACCGTCTCGAACGTCGAAATCGGACATTGGGAACCACTCGCTAAATGCTTTTCAAGTTTGCCATAAGAATAGCATGGGCAAAAGGTACAAAAGTCTTCTAAAATTGATAAAAAATACTATTTTTGGTTGTATTGACAAGTTCTATAGCTCATTTTGACCGCAAACATCTCACCTTTCGATTGCAAACGCGTCCGGCCCGATCGGATAAGAAACAAAAAAGTTATGGACTTTTGAAGTTTTACCAATTTTGCCCAAAATGCTGAATTGGTAAAACTTCAAAAGTCCATAACTTTTTTGTTTCTTATCCGATCGGGCCGGACGCGTTTGCAATCGAAAGGTGAGATGTTTGCGGTCAAAATGAGCTATAGAACTTGTCAATACAACCAAAAATAGTATTTTTTATCAATTTTAGAAGACTTTTGTACCTTTTGCCCATGCTATTCTTATGGCAAAACTTGAAAAGCATTTAGCGAGTGGTTCCCAATGTCCGATTTCGACGTTCGAGACGGTTTTCGAATCGTCTGGTGGTATAGAATCAGTAACTGAACCAACCTAACGTCGGAAAAAAACTTCACTTTTTTTGGACCACCCTAGCCTGCGTTCCCATGCTACACTCAGGCAGTAGAAAGGATGGTTCAGCTTGTATCACAGGTTTCCAAAGCTGTGGCAGGACCTGAAAGGAGAGATGGTTTTATAAGAAATACACTCTAAAATACTAGGGACAATTTTTGTTCCCAATTGAGCACGAATCCGTGCATACGCAAGATGTGTACGATTTCGTGCCTAATTATGGAGTAAAACTGCACAATAGTGCACTTTTACTTCTTTATTTAGGAAAGAAATCGTGCACATCTTGCGTATGCACGGATTCGTGCTCAATTAGGAACAAAATTGTAACTTGTATTTTAGTGTGTACAATTAAGTCTAGAAAAGTAATGCCAAAATTTAAAACCAAATCAGAATGTAAGTGCTCTTCTTAAAGAGTCATGTCCCTTATGGTTGGTTGGTTGGGTAGGGTGGATAGTTAAATATCTATCCGTGAAAGAACCGACTAAAACCCGTCTACATTTGTGACGAGGGAAAGACGCGGGTTTCCTTACGTATGTTTACGCTCATTGAAATTGTCTTGTCACATGCGTCAGCTGGTAAAACGCCTGGATTCTATTTTATTTTTCTGCACGGTAAAAACAAGTGTGCTATTTGTCACGCCTAAAGTGTACTATTTACTACTGCATAGTGTCGAGTTTTGCTCGACATTACAATTACGTCTAAACTTTGACGTCTCGCAAGTGTCGAATGTTTGCACACTTGGACACGTGCACCAGCTATTGCAAAGCCATAACAGACGTCGAGAATCTGCACACTGGAAATCCAAGTGAACGAATGTTGCCCTACTGCAGGTAATTGAATGTAAATCGCACTCTGAAAGGTTAGCGCACAACCATTCGCACACTTGTAGGTGCGTGAATGACTAATCGTTAACTTGCAGGTGTGTGGGTGACCATTCGCACACTAGCAGGTGAGCGAATATCAATTCGCACACTTAGAAATCCTGGCCTTTCCATTCGATTCATCTAAGGCCATTCTCTAAACCTGCAAGTGTACGAGTAGTCATTCACAGACCAACAGGTGGACACACTCCCGGCTTATGTACTTTTTTCTACGTAGCTATGTAAATCTATGCACATGCGTAGCTTACGTTAAATTTCTTACATAACTATGCAAAAATTGTTACGTAATTACGAAAAAAGTGAGCCTTTTTATGCGTGACTATGTAGGAATTCTTTACGTCAGATAAGCATGTGAATAGATTTACATAGCTACGTACAAAAAACGGACATAAGCCGGGAGTGTGTATGAATGGACGTTCGCTCACCTGCAGGTGTGCGACATACATTCGCTCAATTGCTGGTGTGCGACATTCGCACTCTTGGATATCCAGTGCACACTAAATGGTGTGCTGTTTAGAACGTTCCGCAAGTGTCGAAACGTTGAAAACAAAATGACGTTTAGTAAAGCCCGACACCTTGAAGTGTGCAATGTTTGCATATTTGACATTGATCAAACCTTGCGAAGAAATGCTTCGCATTACGAGGAAAATCGTTCGTAAGCTGCGAAGCATTTGGCTGCTTTGTACTGCGAAGCATTTTCTTCGTGGTGTGCGAAGAAATCTCTTCGCAAGGCGGGGCTTGCGAAGAAAATGCTTCGTATTGCGAATCCCTACGAAGCAGCGAAATTCTTCGCAACGCTGCGAAGAATTTTCTTCGTAAGACTTTTACAGTGTAATATAAACACCCATTGACGTGCAGAACTCGACCTTCGTTTTACCAGTGTGGCTCGCACTCAGATTTTACGTCCATTCTTTCGTAATTATAAACTTAAATTGAAAGGAATTTCTGCTATTGGCCCCTAGACCACCTCGAAAAAAAGTGAAGCGCAATGTTCATAGTTTGTAGTAACAATTCGTTTGCCACCTCTTTATCCTTTTCCCTTTGCAGTATTTTTATTTTATTAAAATCTCAAAGTTTTCCTTTTAGTTGAGACGGACGAAATCCAGCTTGCATTTGTCAACGGCGTAAAACACGTGTTTTTACGTATCGTTTCGCTTGTGGAAACTTTCTTGAACATCTTGAGCCCATGTTTTACGTCTATTCTTTCCACGGCAAATCTGAAGTCTGGGATTCCCAGGTACTTTTTGGAGTTTCCAGACTCGAGTCTGGAAACGGCAAATTACTTCCAGACTTCTCCTGGGCGCGCGGCCCTTTTCCCAGGCAAAACCTGGGAAGCGCCTCTTTTCCAGACTTTACCTGGGAAAGAATTACCGTTTCCAGCCCCTCGCCTGGGAAGCCGTGGGCAAGTCGCGGAGTCTGGGAAAGAGCCGCTTGCGCACGGCTTCCCAGGTGAGGGGCTGGAAACGGTGATTCTTCCCCAGGTAAAGTCCCGAAAAGAGGAGCTTCCCAGGTTTTGCCTGGGAAAAGGGCCGCGCGCCCAGGAGAAGTCTAGAAATAATTTGCCGCTTCCAGACTCGAGTCTGGAAACGCCAAAAAGTACCTGGGAATCCCAGACTTCAGATTTGCCGTGTCAAGATTATAGGCTTACAAACAAAGGAATTTCTGCTATGGGCTTCTAGCCCGCCTCCAAGACAGAGCAGAGCGTAACGTGCGAAATCTGTTGTATTATTTTGCTTGTTACTACTTCTCTTTATCTTTTGTAGCCAGGTATTTTGGTACATTCTCAAATCACGAAAAGACAAGAAAATTAAATTTGTTCGTTTGCGTTATAACGGACGAAAGCCCGCCTTTATTGTGACGAACGTAAAACACATGTTTTTTTTCTTTACGTATCAGTTAGCTTGTTGAAATTAACTGGTACCTTTTGTAACCAGGTTTTACGTTCATTCCATTAAGATGTTAAGCTTAATTTCAAAGATCATCTGCTATTGGTCCCTAGCCCGTTCCCATGCAACTCTGAAAACGTAAAAGTGAGCAGTGCTAACTGTATGTAAGGCGCGCATGGCATGCACTCTGTATATAAAGTGTGCAAAATATGCACACTGTATAAAACGCCTGCATGGGCATGCTTACTGTTTGTAATGTGTGCATGGACCTGTCTACTAAAACGGCAACAGTAATCATTGCATACATTTTTTTTTAAGTTAACGTGTGCAATAAGAGACATTCTGCGTGACCAACAGGGATCATTGCGCACATTTTGAACAGGGAGCATGGCAATTCACAACCTACAGTGAGCATAGGGATGCACACTTAACCCTTCTGCAATTTGTTGTGCAAAAACATTCAGGATTTTAAACAACCATTAATATACACATATTTTATGCATAATAATGGACAAATTGTTCATACCTATGCACAAATTTCGCATAGGTGTGCATGGAATTGTGCATCTTCTTATGGTTGCTTAAAATCCTGCATGTTTCTGGACAACAAAATGCACTAGGATTTAGTGTTTGCACACGTTAAAAACAGTGAGCATATCAGATACACTTTATCTACTGCCTGCAATGCTCACAGTTGGGATTTCAGTAAAGACAAAGCAAATGGTAACGTGCGTATTTGTTTCTAAAATTGTGCTTGCTTTTACTTTCCATCTCCTTTACTCTGCAGAGAGTACACGCTAATTGGAAATGTACTTTTTCGTACACGTGAAATGTACGCATATAAACGTGCGGATTTATGTAAAAAATCATGCAGAATTATGCAGAACATTGTACATGAATCTTTTTATTATTGTGAATTTTTTCGACATGTAATAAATTCTGCAGATCTATGCACAATATTTTACATAATTCTGCACGATTTTGTACATAAATCCGCACGTTTAAATGCCTACATTTCACATGTACGAAATAGAACATTGCCAGTTAGGGTGTAATAAAATTGCCCTCAAATTCTCACTCGTATGGGAGCGAGAATTAAGACTCGTGAATTTGCAGTGGATAGTTAAGTTACTATTCGTGTCAGAACGGACTAAAACCCGTCTACATTTGTGACGAGGGAAAGACGCGGGTTTCCTTACGTATGTTTACGCTCATTGAAATTGTCTGGTCACATGCGTCAGCTGGTAAAACGCCTGGATTCTATTTTATTTTTCTGCACGGGTAAAACAAGTGTGCTATTTGTCACGCCTAAAGTGTGCTATTTACTACTACATAGTGTCGAGTTTTGCTCGACATTACAATTACGTCTAAACTTTGACGTCTCGCAAGTGTCGAATGTTTGCACACTTGGACACGTGCACCAGCTATTGCAAAGCCATAACAGACGTCGAGAATCTGCACACTGGAAATCCAAGTGAACGAATGTTGCCCTACTGCTGGTAATTGAATGTATGTCGCACACTGAAAGGTTAGCGCACAACCATTCGAACACTTGTAGGTGCGTGAATGACTATTCGTACACTTGCAGGTGTGTGGGTGACCTTTCGCACACTAGCAGGTGAGCGAATATCAATTCACACACTTAGAAATCCTGGCCTTTCCATGGGATTCATCCAAGGCCATTCTCTAAACCTGCAAGTGTAAGAGTAGTCATTGACAGACCAACAGGTGTACACACTCCCGGCTTATGTACTTTTTTCTACGTAGCTATGTAAATCTATGCACGTGCGTAGCTTACGTTACATTTCTTAAGGGAGAGTGGGGCACATACTGCCACTTTTTGTAAAAACCGTTCCAGAAGGCTGAGTTGTGTATACATTGAAGTTCTGAGGGTTGATATACCTCTATTGGACCTTCAGGAACTTAAAAACATCGAGACCTTCAATAAAAGTTTTCTCATTCATTGCGAAATAAACACAGAGAGCAACCTCTGCAAATTGACAGTTAGTGCCCCGAGTGGGGCACATACTGTCAGCTGGTGTAAATGATTCGCGAGTTATCAAAAAATTAATTTTAGAGTTCTCACAGTAATCAATGACGTGCTATGATTGAATTCGAACAATATTTTCATTCAGAAGCCAGTTTTTATCGTGAAGAAATGATATAAAACATTTTGGTCCGAAAAGTACCAAAACCACATTTTCTGAGAGCTTTTTTTAGAGCATGACCGGAAATTAATGAATATTACTCTAAAATATATGTTGACATTTACCAGTAGTCTATAGGTCACTGGTGTACCGTTCAGAACAACTACAGTAAGCCTTTTTAATCTGAAATGTCAATTTTAGTGTGACAATATGTGCCCCGAGAAGCACTGACAGGACCTGCCCCAACTGCAGCCTACTCAAACACGCCCTCCTGTAAGGGTACCAGTTCATACCGGGATCAGGACAAGATCTCAATATATTCGAGAAGTAGTAAAGAATGAAACACAATGTTCGCTATGACCCGAATGATCACCAGAAGAGCGTGTCAGGTGATTATTTAGATTGAAAATATGGAAACATACCTAAATTTACATACATTATAACTTCACTTGGTTCTTGCCGCCAAACCAGTCAACCTCGGGTCACCGATCTCAGGCATTCAAGTTCAAGTGTCAAGACGTTGCGATTTCACTGAAAAGCTGGACGAGGAACTGAACGGTCTGGACAGGCCAGCGCATTGACAGTATGTGCCCCTGACAGTTGGTGCCCCACTCTCCCTTACATAACTATGCAAAAATTGTTACGTAATTACGAAAAAAGTGAGCCTTTTTATGCGTGACTATGTAAGAATTCTTTACGTCAGATAAGCATGTGCATAGATTTACATAGCTACGTACAAAAAAGGACATAAGCCGGGAGTGTGTATGAATGGACGTTCGCTTACCTGCAGGTTCGTTAGAACACTGAA
>JAHWGI010000833.1:0-280730 GCA_029379305.1 Frankliniella fusca | reverse complement strand
AAAAAATTGTGTTTTTGTTCTCTTATTCAATATCAGTATACAAAACGGAAAAAAAAATAGAAACCTGATAAATAGGATGACAGAAATTAAAATCGACTACCGGTGTCAGCCGGCTCTAAAGGAAGATAGACCAGATTTTAAAATAGCTTGTCCCCCAAGACGGAAGATGAAACCGGGACTCAGTGTCAGTAATACTGCGAAATAATACGTTGCCCCTGGAAGGCAGATAAAACCGGTAGCCAGTGTCAGATATACTGTGAACAAATAGGTTGCCCCTGGAAGGCAGATATAACCGGTAGGTAGTGTCAGATATACTGTGAACAAATAGGCTGTCCCTGGAAGACGGATAACCGGTAGCCAGTGTCAGTTATTTTGTGAATAAAAGGCTGCCCCTGGGAAGGTAGATAACCGGTAGCCAGTGTCAACCGGTAGCCAGTGTCAGCCAGTGTCAGTGAAAAAATATGTTGCCCCAGGAAGAAAAGGCTGCCCCTGGAAGGTAGATAACCGGTAGCCAGTACCAGTTATACTACTAGCGGAGTCCCTCGCGAGAATAACTGTTGTCGGGAGGATCATCGCGGGTGTCCACGCGAGTCACTCCCTGTCGCGGGGCATTTGTCGTGTCGCGACATGCGACATGTCGCTTCGCGGGGCGGTCGCAGGAAATTAACAAAACACAATCGGGCAGCTGTAACACCGCAGCACCAACATTGCACATTTATCAAACTCAACCTAAACTGGATTTCCTTCGATCGCCTATTGATAAGTATCAGGAAATTTCTCGGAGTGGTTCAAGGAATTGATTGAAGAACAGACGTCTTCACTGATTGACTAACTTTAGTGATCTTATCTCACGGCCGAGACGAGGCCAGGGCCAGCATGATGCCCTCAGTGTCAGTCGCCGCGATCCCGCCCCTACCACCCCTACCCCTGCAATTCATTCTCTGCTCTGCCAGCAAAGAAGCTGGTCATCGTTGTTCTCGCGGCTATCGCTCTTAGTCGCTCTGCATCTGCGTTCACCACGTCTCCACGTGCATCGTGAGATCGTCACATCCCAACGAATATAAGCGATTCCCTCAAGAAGGCAAGTGAATTTTTACTAGCAACCATGCTTCATATTTCTTTTGTGTTTTCAAAGGTCATGCTGGCATTATTTTCCATTAAATTAATAGAAATTGAGTGCTCTTTTAGTTTATCTGAGTATCTGGCTCTAGAGAGTTAAGAAAAGTATAGTTGCCACGCAACGTTCCCTTTTTCCTTATTCCCTTTACTGTGAAGTTTCCCCGGTTCCATGATAGCCCCTAAATGTCCATGGTCGTTTGCTGACAGGATATGGATCCCAACATTAGTGAAGCCTTTCTTGCCGCGAGGTTGAAGTGGTCGACAGGGGGCCTAATGGTCTGTCAGGCTGCCGGTCCATCAACATCCAATAGCCAACAGCCAGACTACACTCCAGCTCCACAGATTCAGCAGCAACAACCTAAACATCATGTCGTAGAGGTGAATGATGCCGAGTCTCAAACCGAGAATGCTATGATAGGTACGTTTTGTGTCTGTTTTTTTTTGTAACATAACTAAATCATCCTATCTGAAATGTAGTCTGCCTATTCAAAGATTGCCTGTGATACTTAGTACCCTCTGGGAGGTTTAGCTGGTTAAAGGACGTCAATAGTGAAATTTTGAAAATTGTAAATTATACAGTTTTAAACTGTTGGGAATTTTTCTAAATATAATTGTGGCAAAGTGTTGACAAATGTTTGTCGCTAAACAGCTCCCAACCGGTTAGTAGTTAAAATTTTAAGTTATTTGCCAGACGGAAAGAGCACATAATTTCATACCGAGCAGTAACTGAATTTGTAGGTTTCATTTGCACCATTGTACATCTACTTTTTTTCCCAACAAACTTGTGTGCAGAGTGCAAGTTTTATGTATACCTTGGCACACAAAAGTACCTGTGCACATATTCCAGCGAATTAAATTGGATGTTTAACTTTGCTGAAAGGTTTGCACAGATGTGTGCAAATACAGTTAACATGTATTCAACAAAAAAGATGACAGGATTGCAGTAACAACATTGTCAATACTTTGCAAGTTTTTCTTTTTTCTTTTATCAGTGATTGCCGAACGCATCGCCACCGCCCTGGAAAAGGTGGCAAGTGCTCTGGGAGGGCAATTACCCCCTGCTCCAGCTCATGCAGCACCACCTGCTCCAGCTCATGCAGCAACACCTGCTCCAGCTCATGCAGCACCATCTGCTCCAGCTCATGCAGCACCATCTGCTCCAGCTCATGCAGCACCATCTGCTCCATCTCATGCAGCACCACCTGCTCCAGCACATGCTGCACAAGCTGCACAACCGTTGTCAGGAGCAGCACAAGCTGGAGAGGAATCTCAGGACACATATGACCCATATGTACCCATCGATGACAGTGAAGGTAACTTCCTCCTCTACGGTCTATGTTTGTCTGTGCAGGCCTTGCATATACTTTGCGGTGCACAATTCTTTTCTCATGAAATTTCTGCCATAAAAAGTGTTACAAACATCCAAGGAAAGTAAAGGCCAAAACAACCAAAAGTGGATGTACCAAAATACAGCCTTGTGCGCCACATTCAAAATAACTCTGGTGACTTCAAAATTCCCCAGATCATTCTTTGTTACAGGGGGCTAAAATGTCTAAGTTATCATTACTCTTTTATAATTCTGACCTTTATTTCTACTTTTTACATTCAGTCTCCAATAAAATCAGGGTGTTGATATACACTGAACTTTAAGGATGGTAGTCTACTCAATAGCAAAAACATGGAAACTGACTTTTAACTTATATACTTTTAGGTCCGATTTAATAATACCTTACAGAGATGCTGCGAGTCAGCAGAGTTATTCAGAATTTGGGGCACAAGGTCTGATTTGCGGGTAGATCAAATTTCCTGTAGCAGAAATGGAATTACTGAATCCTCAGGTCAATTCTGTTGCACATTTGTATTGTTTACAGATGATGTTGATCCTTCCACCCGGTGTGGTGTATGCAGGGCGGGACTCGGCGAGGTGCAGTACGCACTTGAGTGTGGCCACTACCCATACTGTAATGAGTGCGTGGAAAATTTACGAGGATTTCTCAGCTCAAAATATGAGTGTCCTTTCTGCAAGGCTACTGGGAAGACTCCCCTGTTGCTTCAATTTTAATTATTTTACTTATGTTCTTTCAATATTTTTTATACCTTTGTATTTTAGTTTCTAACAATAGTTGCCTTAGTTCATTGAACTCTTGAAATTTAAATTTTTGAAACATTTTGCATTAAGCTTATGCTGTTGCTGGTGTTCATGCTCCAGTTCAGTAGCTTTGTTACTTCAATTATTTTTATCTCCCATTTGGTGGTGTTTTAAGTTCAGATATTGTTTTCTGGATCATCTAAATGTATCCTCACCTTTTATGGTAGCTAGCTCTCTTGCTTGTGTTTTGCTTCTTAATTATTTTGAATGTCATTTATTGTATGGATGCCTTAGATCTTTCTAAGAGTTATAAAACCTTTTATTGAAGCTTCTTTAAAATCAGTGTTTGTGATTTTTGAATTGACCAGCTTCATGTCATGTTATTTAATGGTAATGACCAGAGGAAATAAAAATTCTTACTTGTTCAGTAAATTTCAGTCTTTATTGATACAGAAAAGTCCTTTACAGCACACACTGCACAATCTTACAGTACCCTTATTTACATTGTTATTGAAGGAGAACGTTTGCTATAAAATTTTGTAGGACACACTGAATGTGAGAGGGCTGGTGGACAGGCATTGCTTTGTTTTAAAAGTCTGTTCAATATGTTAATAACTAGAGCTACCTTATCTCGGTTTTTGTGACCGTTTACACGTTAGAGGGCACTTGTGAAAGCACAGATTTCGGACAACTCACTCAAGGAACACTAATGCACATGCAGACGCTTGTGGAACCAGGAAAAAGGAAGCAAGAGATAATAATCGACTAAGATAGAAGTACGGCTAATGCCTGAAGCATTGTGAACAGAAAACAACACTTCTCAGCAAGATATTGTATATTTTAATGAAAAAAAAAATACAACTCAACCCAAAGCCATTTGCAAATTATGTACTGTAATTTCAATATGCCATTCTTCAGAATGAATCCACTGGACATAGTAGTAAAGGCCCTTGCAGTGACCAGAATATCTTCAGTCTTTTAGAATAAATGAAGTTTTGATTATTTCCCTTTTGTTAAAAATTAATTCCCCTTGACTTCAATTTTTGGAACTTAATGCAATTTTTTCCCCCACATTACAGGAATGAGGTTCAAAAATACATATTAAAAAGAAACAACAATGGTCACTGCTAAATGTACTTTACTGAAACAGGAATCACACAACTGATTGCAAAACTGCTCACTACATGGGCATTTGGAAAGCAGCATACATGGACAAATCATTACAGCAGTTTGTAACATGTGTCTACAGTTGGTGAAACTTACTCATAAATTATAATTTTAATAATTTTAATAAATCACAGGGTGCTTCGGTGTCCAAACGGTTCAGTCACTTGACACTAGTGTATTGCCAACTTAACACCTCTCTCTCTTCGTTTGATGTTTTCTTGCAGTTCTTTACACGCCTGTGCATACAGTTCCCGTTTGCTGTCTTCTAGTTTGGCATTCCTTACTTGTCGTAAGTAATGCTTCTCTAGATGTGTGACACTGCCACTTATAAGAGAGCCACATAGACTGGTGGACATTTCCGAAAAGCGTGCTCTATTTCACACCGAGCGGCATTTCGTGCGACATTTGGCAACTTGGTGGTTCTGGGGTGTTTGGACCCCGCTGAATCCAAATCCGAATGTTGCCAAGCCGAATTTTGTCTCCTAAGGCCTAAAATCCAAGATGGCGGACAAATTAGGGGCCTAAATGACGTTTCTCGGAAAATGTATCGACATGGGTCTGCGACATGTCGTTTCGTATGTTTTGGGGGTCGCTAAATATGAATATCGACACAGGAAGTCGATTCGGGTACCGGAAGTACCTCAATCCAAGATGGCGGCCGTCAAGGGCCTAAATACAGGTATTTGAAAAGTTGGCGTATTATCAAGTGCAGCATATCGGCACACGGGTTTTTGACGTCTCTGAGCTCGAAAATTATCACCGAAACTCGATCAGGAAACCGGAAGTACCGTATCCAAGATGGCGGCCACCGGAGGCCTAAATACCAAACTTAAAAAAGTTTCCATAATGTCTCGTACGGGGTATGACTTCATATGTTTTTGAGGTCGCTGAACACGAATTTCAGTGCAGAAAAGCGATAAAAAAAATATGCGTGCGCATTCTCTCTCTCTCTCTCTCTCTCTCTCTCTCTCTCTCTCTCTCTCTCTCTCTCTCTCTCTCTCTCTCACACACACACACACACACACACACACACACACTCTTTTAAGTACACTTCTGTCTTAAGGCCCTCTGGGATGTATCGTGGTTTCTGCTTCTGCTCGTGCTGCCGCCTAGCGGCGAGAGCTCGAACGTCGGTCACCTGGGTATTCCCCTCGCCGTCTGCTCGATTTGTGCTGCCCTCATGTGGCGAAAGCCATAAGCTTGGGGTGTGAGTATTCCCCAGACCGTCTTATATTGCCAGCTTGCTTTTGTCTGAGGACAATGAATGTGTAATATTTGTTTAGTAAAATGTTAAAGTGTATTGTGAGAGTGACGGGTGCGTCTATTTAATGCCTGAAGGAGCCTTGGAGTTATGACGCTAGTAAATTCTGTGAACGACTATACTACGTTACGTAAGTTTGTATGCGTCATTGTGATGTGTCATAGCCTACCCAGCTCGAAATTATTTTTTTTGTTGATGTTGGAATGTCAAGACAGTATCGACAGTCGAAAGTGTGCATAGCTAAGAGTCGTGCACAACTCTAACCTGTGCCTCATTTCCACTTACATCATTTAGACATTCCCAGCAAAATAATTTCGCACTGGGTGTAACCTAACCTCTTTGTGCACGCTGAAAACGCAATGATACATTCTAAAATGATGTAAACTTTTCTTACCATCTCTCTGACATTTTTAACTTGTCCGAGATTTCTGCGGTACAGAAAATTGTACATTTTTTTGTTGGCATTGTCCCCGAACAGTTCTATTTTTGATATGGAGCCTCTTATGCACCTGGCTCGCTGTGAAGCGAACTACAAAATATGTGTCCTATGTCAAAATACGACTGATGAAACTCTGACAACAAGTAGTGAGACAAGCTTAAAGAGCTTAATATGTGCAGCGCAGAAACGCAAAGCGCTGCACGATGAAAAAAATGCACACAAAATAGAGAGGATTCTCGCAGCTCCTGTCACACCCCAGGAGGAAGTGCGTTTGCTGTACCACCGAACTTGTTATCAAGATTTCACTAATAAAAGCAAGGTGGACAGGTTAGTCAAACAAAACAAGGCAACAAATTCCCGTGAAGACGCCCCAACACCTGTCAGAATTTTAAGATCTGACCCTTCTGCGCGAACGGACAAAAATTCATGCATATTTTGCCAAGTTCTGTTTTCGCTTACTAGTTTTTTTTTAATGTTTGATTTTGTCGTATGAGTAAAAAGTTAAATTTAAGATCACTTCTTGTAAATTTATTTCTATTTTAGACTCCGGGTGACGCCAAGAATATAAGAAAAGCTGCAACATTTGCACTTTGTGAAAAGATTAAAAAGGTTTCTGAATACAATTATGACATCAGGAGAAGAGTAGCGTGTGGTCTCGACGCTGTTGCTAGTGATGTTATGTATCACACTTATTGTTTGAGACGAGAGGAAAGAAAATGTGAAGCAGGAGCTGGTGGCACGCCAAAGCCCCTAGTTAATTTGGCATTTGACAAAATTTGCTATGAACTACGGGTAGCTGCAGATAAGTCACAGGTGCGTAATCACGAAAAACATATTAAAACTCTACTTTGTATTTTTAAGTTTGTAACTGTTTCATCACAGTTTTCTGGTGTTTAATAGGTACTCCGCTTATCGGGTGTCTTCCAAAGATGTACCACGCTATGTGCGGGTATTGGTGAACAGGTACCCGCACAATACCTGTCAAGAATGTCAACTTTCAAGTGTGACCTTGAAAAACGACTAAAAGATGTCTTTGAATTTTATCACCCGATGGATAGAGAAAATAGTGAACGTGAAACGCTTCTGATCCCCCAAAAATTTTCTCACACATTGACTGTGAAGTCCGCCTATGGTGACCATGAATGCACAATGCCGCCCTACACTCCTCCAGAAAATAGCAACTTTAACGCTATAGTGCATACTGCTCTACGACTGAGAAGTACACTGGAAAATGTGAAAGGTCACATTGGTGCAAATGTGGAGAAAAGTGATGCATTATCCCTAATCCCTCAAGATCTTCATCTGTTTTTAAGTATTATGTTAGGAGGTACAGACGGTCTCCAACAAATTGAAAATCAAAGAGATGAAAACGACAATGCCATCAAGACAGACACCGTAACTTCCCTCAAAGATTTCAAAATTCTGTCACTGGCCCAAGATATTATATTTATCGCAGGAGGTGGCAGGAAGCTTACTCCGAAGCACATTGGCCTTGGTATAACTTTACATAAAGAGACGAGAAATAAGTCACTTGTACAACTTTTCAATAGAGCAGGACACTGCATTAGTTACGACCAAGTTTTACAGTTTGACACTGCTTTGGCGGAGAAAACTCTAGAAACCGTAGACACTGCATCAGGTACGTAACAATTTAATTTACAAAATTAACTTAAAAAATTAATTAAAATAATTATTATAATTATAATAATTTTTTAAAAAATAACTTAAAATTAAGTAGTTAATTAATTAACTCAATTAAAAAACGGTAAAAATTACATTGTTGTTTGCAGGTGTAGTTATTCCTGCAAATCTGAAACAAGAACCTGGACGAACATCCCTTGCCTTGCTACATCTTACGGCTGATAATGTTGACATTCAATTGGACACACTAGATGGAAAAAAATCTTTTCATGGAACACAATTGGTAGCGTTCCAAAGAGGTGCCCGGCCACTTGACGAAGTTCTAAGCAGCATCACTCTTTCAAGACGTAAGTCAGTAAAGATCCCCGAAGCCATTCAGACAGTAGCTAAAACAAATGTGAAACTTAATACGATTGAGCCTAAATTACAAGAAGTTAAGGAAGAATGGTACGAAACTTCGGAAATTTCTGAAAGTCGTCAAGGTGCAAAAGTGCAAGATTTGACGTACTTATTTCATCGCCAATACTCTAATGATCGCCAGGGCTGGACTGCATACACTGGTGTGCAAAATTAGCGGTCCGCTTTTTTCTCCGCTCATAATTTTTTTAAAAATAGGGCTAGAAACTTGAAATTTGGAGGAGAGGTGGTCCAAAGTGTTGTTGAAACGTCCCTAAAGTCGCAACAATCAAATCCACCCCCTTCATTTTTTTCCACCCCTCGCGTAAGACCCTGTCAATTTTTGACACTTTCGCCGGGGCAAAAGTGTCCTTCCAGGTGTCGCAGAGGTTTGAAATTCACATGGCCGACTCAGTTTTGGCTCCTCTTTCGATTGATACCGGAGCCACCCCGTCGGACGAACCGTTCCGGAGCCACAAAAAAAAAACACCCCTAAGAAGGGGTGATTTTTTCGGATTTTTTTCCACTGTTCTGCGCGGTAGCAGGAGGTCCCCTGGACACGACAAAAGTGTCCCCATGTCCGTCGCACCCCCCCGGGGGTGTCCAGCCCCGAAACACTGACACCCCAAATCTTGATTTTTCACTAAAATCACCAAAAATGACCAAAAAAGGGTCAAAAATCACGTTGCACAATTGATTTCAGCCGTCTGGATCGACACCCGGAGTGACAAACTGCAGACCAGACGGTAAAGCCGTTTTCGTGGGGGTTGCAACCCCTAATTTTCCAACCCCCAGCGCAGGGGATGGAGGGGCGGAGGCGGGTCGCCGCGGTCACGGTACGATGTGTGAGCCCCTCAGGCACCTCCACACCAATTTTGAAGTGATTCGGTCCATTCGGTACCTTCCAGGATCAAAAAAATGCAAAATCGTGTAAATTTCAACCCCTAAGTTTGCACCCCTTTTTCTCCTCAGCCAGGAGGGGCACAACATCCGCTCAGGTGCGCGGAGGAGCGCACATTCAACCTTTACCAGGGTGCAAACGCGCAAACCCCTACGATCATCGTGTCGGCCGCGAGAGCCACGCGAGTGAGCAGTGTTCTTTCCCTTTTCATTGTTGAATCGTTTCTGTGGTTTCACATGAGTGCCATGAAGTGGCCTGGCTGCCACATCGGTGACCTTTCAGAGGCCTCGAGTCTTTTTTGAGACTTTCTTGGTTGCGTAGCTTCGTTTTGTTGAGTTTTCGGGCTGCTATTGATGTTTTTTGAGATCGACTTTGCTTCGATGGCACATCCAAACTCACGAGCACACCGACCCCGGTCATTTTGTCTGCTCACTCGCGTGGCTCTCGCGGCCGACACGATGATCGCAGGGGTTTGCGCGTTTGCACCCTGGTAAAGGTTGAATGTGCGCTCCTTCGCGCACCTGAGCGGATGTTGTGCCCCTCCTGGCTGAGGAGAAAAAGGGGTGCAAACTTAGGGGTTGAAATTTACACGATTTTGCATTTTTTTGATCCTGGAAGGTAACGAATGGACCGAATCGCTTCAAAATTGGTGTGGAGGTGCCTGAGGGGCTCACACATCGTACCGTGACCGCGGCGACCCGCCTCCGCCCCTCCATCCCCTGCGCTGGGGGTTGGAAAATTAGGGGTTGCAACCCCCACGAAAACGGCTTTACCGTCTGGTCTGCAGCTTGTCACTCCGGGTGTCGATCCAGACGGCTGAAATCAATTGTGCAACGTGATTTTTGACCCTTTTTTGGTCATTTTTGGTGATTTTAGTGAAAAATCAAGATTTGGGGTGTCAGTGTTTCGGGGCTGGACACCCCCGGGGGCGTGCGACGGACATGGGGACACTTTTGTCGTGTCCAGGGGACCTCCTGCTACCGCGCAGAACAGTGGAAAAAAATCCGAAAAAATCACCCCTTCTTAGGGGTGGTTTTTTTTGTGGCTCCGGAACGGTTCGTCCGACGGGGGTGGCTCCGGTATCAATCGAAAGAGGAGCCAAAACTGAGTCGGCCATGTGAATTTCAAACCTCTGCGACACCTGGAAGGACACTTTTGCCTCGGCGAAAGTGTCAAAAATTGACAGGGTCTTACGCGAGGGGTGGAAAAAAAATGAAGGGGGTGGATTTGATTGTTGCGACTTTAGGAACGTTTCAACAACACTTTGGACCACCTCTCCTCCAAATTTCAAGTTTCTAGCCCTATTTTTAAAAAAATTATGAGCGGAGAAAAAAGTGGACCGCTAATTTTGCACACCAGTGTATAACAAGGCTACATCGTTCAACAATACTGACATAACATCTAGCGGATATTTGCCTATGATATTAGATCCTGCACATGAGTTTAATACATTACACACAGTTTTGCAACGGGCGATTTCTCTCGCTGATCACCTTCATTAAAAGTTCGTTATTGTGACTTCTGATCAACAAGTGTACTGCCGTCTCCTGGAACTGAAATGGTCAAGTGAACACTATCAAGAAAGAATCATTTTGCGCATGGGAGGTCTGCACTTGTCACTTAATTTTCTAAAGGCAATTGGCAAACACATGAGTGGCAGCGGATTGGAAGAGCTTTGGGTGGAAAGTGGAGTTGCAGCAGAAACAATGGCGTCTAAAGTCATGGAAGGGAAAGTTTACAGTAAGGGAATGCGACTTATGAAACTGACCTTGCAAGCATTGTGGAGAATAATCCTCCCAGTGTTTCAGCAGCATCTTCTTGAGGTAGATCCTGATTTAGCAGACAAGTTGACAAGGTCTGTCTGTGATATAATTTGCCTTGAAGAAGTTCTCCAAGAAAACAATATATATCTGAAAATAAATGAATGGGTGAAATCTACAGAAAACGTAGAGCTGCAATTTTGGATGACATATGTAGAAATGGCACACATTTTATTGGAGTTTACAAGGTCCATGCGTGATGGAAAATGGGACTTATATTTGTCATCGCTCTCCCAGATGTTACCATACTTAGCTAGGTATGACCACCACAATTACCTGAAATCTCTGAGTGTTTACATCGCTGAGATGCACGCATTACCGTCTGAGGTTGAAGCTGCATTCAGACAAGGCGACTTTGTAGTAAAAGCCAGCCCTGGTAGTTTTAATCAGGTGGATCCAGACCACGCTCAGGAGTGGTTAGTGGGAGAGGTGAAAAAGGCCTCTTCCGGAGTCATTGGTCTTGTGCAAGACGAGTCTTCCCTCCAGCGATGGGCTTTGACATACTGCTGGCACGCTGCTATTTCAAGAAAGACTTACCAAATGTTTGACTTGGAAAAGGCAACTGATCTGCACGCAGAATTATATCCAGGACGTAAGAAGCGGGATCAATCTGATGAAGATTATTTAGTCCAAGCTATGAAAGCTTTCGGTATGTTTAAATTTGAACCTGACAGCACACTCAAGAATGTAGCGACTAAAGATGTTGCTACGGACGACATTAAGACATCTCTCCCCACTGTGAAAGAACAAGGCACGTTGCAGGTCTCCCAGTTTATAAATAACCGTCTTAGCAGAGAAAAAAGTGAAAGCTTCTATGCAAGAGTAAAGTTAAATGCAGCCCCAACATTTCACAATTTGTACAAAAATGACCAGTCAAAACAAATGGCTGTCAAAAAAACCAACAAGCAGGACCGAAATATTCTCCAGCGCTTAATTACGGCATATGAAGCAGGAAGAGCTGTAGACCTTAAGGAAATATTAAAACATGAGCTACACAATTTTCCTCTATCACTTGTGCATGCTAATGGCACAATGCGTACTGGCAACAAAGCAGAGCTCATGAAGGTATTGACGGAAAATGTTGAAGTTCCAAACACACTGGCTGCTGGAGGGAATGACCATCTCATAATTGACGGGCAAGCGCTTATTATGAGCATTGGAAAGCCACACAATGCGCAAACATTTGGAGACCTGGCGAATGCTGTAACTAATAGGATTAAAAGTTTGAGCTCAAATTACCAAAGAGTTGACGTAGTTTTTGACAGGTAACTAAGTTTCGTATTTACATTCAGGTTACTTCGAAACGATAGGTTTTTAAAGTTTTTAATTACTTATTTAATGTTACAGATACAATAAACACTCCATTAAAGCTGAAACGCGGCAGAAGAGAACTGCAACTTCACGCCCAATCCGCAGGGCTATAACGTCGAGAGCAGTGCCTCTTCCGAAGAGTTGGTCCAACTATATCACGCTTGAAGAGAACAAATCAGAGCTAGCAGATTTTATTTCAAATGAAATATTGACAGCTAACTACGGGCAGACTACAGTGGTCGTCGCTGGAGGGTTCACTGATGAGCTCCAAGTAAATGCTAGTAACGGGATGGATTGCTCTTCCCTGCAATCTACACACGAAGAGTCTGATACCCGTGTCATCCTTCATGCAGTAAACAGTCCGCACAGTAGAGTTGTTGTGTCTGCAAGAGACACAGACGTGTTTGTTTTGCTTTTGCATCATTTCAAAAGTATGAAATGCAAGGAATGTTTCATGATGGCTGGTACTGCTAAGGACAGGAAGTATGTTCCTATACATACAGTTTGTGCGCAAATGTCTGTAAACGAGCGGAAAAACATCCTTGCGTTCCATGCGCTGACAGGTTGTGACACAAACTCATTTATAGCAGGTGCGTATCCAGTTTACTTTACACTTATATGATTCTGAATCAGAAACTTACTTTGAAACGTGTTACAGGTATAGGGAAGAGGGGTGCGCTGGCTGTGTACAGGGATCATTGTAAGCTTCTTGATGGACTCGGTGTTGGAGAAGCCCGGGAGAGACTTGTGTCGAAAAGTGAAAAATTCATGGTTCTCTTGTACAAGAGGAAAGAGAACACATGTGATGAAGCGAGACACATTCTTTTTGGCAAAGTTTCGAGTCCTGAGTTGCTTCCGCCCACCTCCGACGCAGCCCGCCTTCACATCCTCCGAGCCACGTACCAGGCTGCGGTCTGGCTAAAAGCAGATACTGCAAGGCCGGACCTCCCTGATCCTTGTCAGCACGGATGGCGACTGGAGGAGAACTACACCCCTGTCTACACCACCCTGCCAGCAGTTCCAGAGACATGCACGCAACTGCTGAGTTGTGGTTGCCGGTCAGCGTGCAGCACTCGGTTGTGCAAGTGTAGGCGGGAAGAGGAAGTCTGCACAAAATTGTGCAAGTGTCAGGCAGACTGTTCAAATGTCCATGATGACGTTTTTCAGTAATTTCAAGAGTTTTATGCATGCTTTTTCAATTAAATTTTGTAAAACCTGCGTAAGCAGGTGCCCTGTCTCTTTTCTGCACTGAAATTCGTGTTCAGCGACCTCAAAAACATATGAAGTCATACCCCGTACGAGACATTATGGAAACTTTTTTAAGTTTGGTATTTAGGCCTCCGGTGGCCGCCATCTTGGATACGGTACTTCCGGTTTCCTGATCGAGTTTCGGTGATAATTTTCGAGCTCAGAGACGTCAAAAACCCGTGTGCCGATATGCTGCACTTGATAATACGCCAACTTTTCAAATACCTGTATTTAGGCCCTTGACGGCCGCCATCTTGGATTGAGGTACTTCCGGTACCCGAATCGACTTCCTGTGTCGATATTCATATTTAGCGACCCCCAAAACATACGAAACGACATGTCGCAGACCCATGTCGATACATTTTCCGAGAAACGTCATTTAGGCCCCTAATTTGTCCGCCATCTTGGATTTTAGGCCTTAGGAGACAAAATTCGGCTTGGCAACATTCGGATTTGGATTCAGCGGGGTCCAAATACCCCAAAACCACCAAGTTGCCAAATGTCGCACGAAATGCCGCTCGGGGAAAAAATTCTGGAAATGTCCACCAGTCTAACACACTTTGCACACAAATCCGTCGCTGATTTCTTTTTTCCGGCTTGGGTACTTCTTTTCAAAGTCTTGGACTAGCTTATCCACAAATTCCTGTCCACGATTTACATGTTTACTATTTATGTGTTGAACAACTCTCTCTTTGTGATCCAACATTGCAACTGTACATTCGGGATCAGGACATTCATATGTCTTCAAGGATCTTTGCTTCCGTTTTTCCTTTGCTGGCTCCTCAGCTGCATACTTAGCATCATGCAATTCCTGGAAAGGAAAAAGGAATCAATTTCGTGACCAGTTTGACATATGTTTCCTACGTCAAGACAAACAGAAGTAGTATGCAGCTTTGGACAGCAAGGTTTCACGTGATATCACAAGCATTTTCTGTAAAATGACACAAAGTAAGAATAATACTAAAGTATATTACCTCAAGAACACTGAAATGCTGTGCACCATATGTGTCACCATTGTGGTAGAGAGTGGTCAACATTTCAGGATGAAATGCACCGACCAAGTTTTTCAAATCAATATGAATGGAGTCATCACCACTGAAAAGTAATACACCATGTGAGTGATATTTCACAACACCCTGCATATAAATAAGCTACCAACAAGACAAATAGAGGACTCACTAGCATCTACATCGCCACCTCATTGACCTCACACCTTCTGGAATCCACGCCACAGTCCCAAAATTTGCGGCCTGTGATACATTTGGTCCGCTGTTGAACCCAAGATGTATAACATTCGGTTGAATAATCACCATTTCACCTTCATACTGTGCAGTCTTTGGGAAAGAGGCAGAAATGTTAATTGATGGCAACAAATTTCATTTACATTTAAAAACTATGCAGTCATACTCACAATGTGATAGGGCACATTGATGTCCTCCAACATTTTCAAAGTAAAGAAGTAATATTTATGACTGAGGCTGTTCATACAGCTTGTGTGAGCTAGCTCCATCCTTACTGTTTGCAGAACTTTCCGAACCTTTTCACAGAATTCTGCTTGAATAGTAATCCTGCAAGAATGTATGGATATAAGAAAGAATGTGTCAAACATATCTTCACAAAAGTGGAAAAACAATTGTCATTTTAATTACTGACCAGACTTTTGGCGCGCCAAGAAACAAATAATTTGCTGAGTACAGTGAGCAGTCCTCCACATGTGCTGCAAAGAATGACCCCCAGTCTCCAATGTACCAATAGGGAATCTGCAGACCTGTATATACGTTTGGGAGTAAATCAAGCACGGAGATGATGCTGCACAGACTAAAATCCTTCGTCACTTTGACAGAACCCTGCTTCGGCAGTAATTGGATGCCTGCAGCGTATCTTGGAAACCGAGACAGTACACTTTCTGTATACACCTCAGAATATTTTGGTTTCACTTTACATCTCTTCTTTTACCTGAGCTTCCCTCATCTGATTCAGAATCAGTGTCAGATTCAGTGAAGCAGTCTGGGCATTCACAGTTAGTAAATACTTCTTTGCCCTTCCTGATGTCTACTGTGCCACAGGGTAATGATAATAATCTTGTGTATTCTGCTTTTAGTTCCGTGCCTTTCTCTATTAATCTCTTCTTTTCTTCTTTGTCACATGAAAGGTTAGAACACTGAGATCTTCCTGACTTAACTAACTTAACTAATGCTGCAGGACTCAACTTCTTTTAACCATTGCTCGACTGCAGCTTTAAAATTTCCTGTCCTCAAAACCTGCTGACTAATGAAAACTATTAGTGTTTAAAACCACTATACACTTTGATATGCACACACAGTGAAAGACACTGCCAGTGTTATAACTGATGATATTGCATTTAACACTTACCAGCAATTGTCAGGTGCATAATATGAAGCAAGATTTTTCATTTTCTTTTCAAAATCATCAACATATAGTCCAGTGGGAGGGGTGTGTTTTTTGTACCCAAAAACACCACTGCAAAGGGGATACTTCCTCAGTTCTTGCAGCACACAATTAGACTTCAGATGAGGGCGCAGAATTTTAAGAAGTTCCTTTGAATTAGTGCCCTCAGTTCTTGAAACTCTATCAACTTTCAACTGGAATAGAAGGAACACAGCACAAAGAGATAACATTATTCCCTCATGGTAAACATGCAGGAATACATACAGTATCTAAAATGATAACAGAATTTACTTAGTACAGTTCTTACCTTGTATATGCCATGATGGAGGTCATAACCTCCACTTTCAATGTACTCAATTGTTTGCACAAATTGGGATAGATGTCGATTTGTAACATTGATAACAGTTGTTCCATGGTCATCATATGAAGACAAATTTGGAGGTTCAGACATTGTCACCTGGAAATATTTAATTACAGTTAACAGGAGGACTTCATGGATTTGTAACTGGCATATATATAGCACACAGCACTTTACCCGCGTCGAAAGAAATCCCACAGGTTGTAAGTCACTAGACTATGAATTTATTGCTAGGAAAATTTTCAATCACATCCAATTGCTCACTACACTAACCAGTAGTTATAATTATAAGTAAAGCACAATAACAAACCGAAGTGCCGGTGTCGGAAAGTACTAGTCGGGAGTCATAGCAAGAAGAATTTGAAATGATAGGCTACATTTTAACAACCCCTCGAGCATTACGAATATGAGAAATTACACGGTACTAAAATATGAGAAATTCAAGCAATTGGATTGAGTTACATCTAGTCATATCCGTGGCAGCATGGTTAGGTTTCCCGCAGTTAATACATTTTATTCGATTATTTTCCTCTTTTTAACGTTCGCCCCACCACACTATAGACCACACTGGCTGCTCAATGCATGCTCAAAGGACGGCTGGGAGTGTCAGGGTCTCTTCGGCTGGAACTAATCCAAATTAATGAACTCATTCAGAACATATTTTCAATTACACTCTTTATTTGAAACCACTTTTATCTATTCTAGTCCCTAAAGTTCCTTAACTTGTCAATTTCATTAAAATCCAGGTACTATGGACACTATACATAATACAAGAAACATGTATTGAGATTTCAATTCTTCACTAAATTTACACGAGCTCGGGTGTTTCATTCACCAAGGTAGGGTGGTCTGGCGCCACAACTGCACAGCACATGATAATAAATAGAAATTGTAAAACAAAGATAAGTTAATGCATTGCAGTATAATACAGATTCAGAATATGACAACAAACAAATATTAGCTAGGGGCCTTGATACGAATCCATATTGGTATCAATAGTAAAATCATAAAACATACTTAATCAGTATAATTAATGTAACTGATATCAGTCAGGCTACTTACAATTCTTCTTCGTAAAAGAGAGAATGGCAAAGTACGCAACTTTTTTTGTTAACAAGAACTTGTTTCAGGGGTTACTTTTTTTAAAAGTAATTGTACATTGCCATCACTGTTTCCAGGAAAATGAGACATAGTCTAAATAAGATAAATGATAGTCGCAAGTGATGTCAGAATTTATAAAGAATAATTTCCATTTAACTTTCAGTCCTACTAAAGAGCTTGAATACAATGATCGGATGAGTAAATATGAAAATCATAAACATGATAAAAAAAATATCACAGACAAAAGAAAACAGAACAGGTGACTATGTAATACACCATACTTTTATGTTTCAAAAGCTAGAAATAAAAATCATTATGCATTTTGTAGTACATAAGAGTAGAGTAGACACATGAAAGCTGATGGAGCAACATTGAATTATCCCCCAAGTATTCACAATTACATTGTAAAAACAACACTAAATTTACATAATACAAAGATTTTATTATATCAGGCCACTTCAAATTCTTTGAATATTTCATCAGAGTATTTCTGTACCTTCAACTGCAATCATTTCATTACCTAAATTCATCTAATTTCATACTTTGACAATATAATGAACAAAGAGCACCCTCTACATTCCTCACTATGTACAGAGCAACACAAAACGGAAAGAAACTGCTTCAAGTCAGCTGTTTTCCATACAGCTAAGGTCAAGCAATATAAAATAACACAGTTACTACAACTTCACTTAGCAGAACTCAGAATCAGAATGAATTTAGACCATTTATAAAACTACTTACAGTGACACATGGGGCAGCTTGAAAATTTCTACAGAGCACACTTTGCCATTACTATAACATTTCATTTTTAATAGTCTACAATGCAACCACATACTTCTTCCGTATTATTTGTAATAGGCTCCTTTGAGAATCTCTGTGTCTGCGCTTAATGTGACTTACCAAGGATATATATCGGTGCCTTTGTGATCTGAACGTCATGCCACACATTGGACATTCCAGAAGTAGACGCCGACCAAGGAATATTTTGGGCTTATGAGTACTAGGAAAGTCTTCCACTCCCACCTCGTCCTCTGGTGACTCCATTTCATACTCATGACTTTCCTTAGATGTCATTTTAAGAGGAAAACCCACAGTTCCTGCACTTATCTCATATCCTTCAAGAATGGCTGGCTTCAGGTCATCATTTCCTTTGGAATCAACCTTAACCCTTTACCGTACCTTTTTGATCGCGCCGAAAAAAAAAAATTTTTTTAGCGTAGGTCGACTAATTTTGTGTTTCTGAATCCAAATATAACAATCTCCACGCTGTGCGACTTACGGTTCTCGAGATATGATATGTAGCATATGTGCTACAAAGGACGGTAAAGGTACCAAAATGTTCAAAATGACCTTTTCTAGTCCAGTGACGAAGCGAAGTCGCCATAAACACTCAAGTATCTTTCCGAGTCACCCAAAGAGTCTGAAAATAGACGGGCGCATTGACATTTACACCAACACCTCACGAGCGGACTCAAAAAATGGCCTGCTCCCTGCGACGTAGCACCGGTGCTACATAGCTAGAAACTCAACTTTCAGACGTTCAAGCGGGCAATTTTTCGCATATTTTCTTTTTTTTATCGCACTTTTGACATCCCGAAACAAAGTAAAGTCATTTTTGGCGGTGTACACCCATCTAAAACCAGCGCCCTGCGATGTAGCACCGGTGCTACACATCTGGAAGCTCACTTTTGCGACGTTCTAGCGGTCAATGCTTCGTTTTTTCCAGTATTTGATAGAACTTTTGACATCTAGAAGCAAAGATAAAATTATTTTTGGCGGTGTAGACCGGTCTACAGCCTGCGCCCTGCGATGTAGCACCGGTGCTACACAGCTGAAAGCTTACTTTTGCGATGTTCAAATGGGCAATTTTCCGCATATTTTCGGTTTTTGAAAGAACTTTTGACATCTAGAAGCAAAGATAAAGTTATTTTTGGCGGTGTAGACCGGTCTACAGCCTGTGCCCTGCGATGTAGCACCGGTGCTACACAGCTGAAAGGTCACTTTTGCGACGTCCAGGTGGGCAATTTTCCGCATATTTTCGGTTTTTGATAGAACTTTTGACATCTAGAAGCAAAGATAAAGTTATTTTTGGCGGTGTAGACCGGTCTCCAGCCTGCGCCCTGCGATGTAGCACCGGTGCTACACAGCTGAAAGCTTACTTTTGCGATGTTCAAGTGGGCAATTTTCCGCATATTTTCGGTTTTTGATAGAACTTTTGACATCTAGAAGCAAAGATAAAGTTATTTTTGTAGTTGCAGACTGTTTGTAGACCTGACCATGCAGTGTTACCCTTTTTCGTACTCGCTGGTACCTTTACCGGTCTATGTAGCACCCGTGCTACAACTCGTTTATGGCTTCGCATTTTCAGAGCTTGTCGTTGCGATCGCTCTGCGCGCTGCCATGTCATGTCTTATCAGAGTTCTTTACAGTAATAATTTTTGCGGGGAGCTCCGGGCATTACTTTAGGCGCAGCGGCGCGTCAAACTTGCCTTTCCACGCTAGTAAGTGTCCGCCATCTTGTGAGTACGCTGGAGAGGTGTTGGTGTTAGTGTCAATGCGCCCGTATTGTTTCACACACTTAGGAAGGCGTTTCGATCACATTAAAATTTTTCCCTAAGTTTTCCATCTTATTTTGTAGGTTTAACAGGCCTGCAAGCTAGATGTAGCACGGGTGCTACAAAACCGGTAAAGGGTTAAATCAAACAGCCCAAGTTAAAAGAAAAGCATCAAAGCAAGTATCGCTAAATTTTGTGCAACAACACATTTCACCTGAATAATGCTCTGCAGATCAGAAACTTGTGCTGTAGACACTACAGGAAGAACTTCTGTATTAACATTTGATTCTGAGCTAAAGATGCTATGCAGTGTATTTGCAATCTGAGAAATAAGTTGCTTTGTCTTTCTGTAAGTTAAGAATATTATTACCAACTAGTAGACGATTCAATAGTAATTTCTTTTATGTAGGATGTTTACACCTACCCATGCCCTGAAGACTGGCAAATCCTGATAAAACGCGATACTGTCAGAGCATTACAAATGGTAGTAAGTAAGCTATGACATCGAGACCCCTTCCCTGGACACACAATGTCCACTTCTTCACTATCAGCAGCAATCTAAGGAAAATAGATTTTTCGCGATTAAAATTTGCAGCAAACGGTTCACAACTTGCATGGAAACAAAGCAACTACATACCACATTCACACAGATCTGTTCCGGAGGGAGTTGTAACATGTCCACATTATTTAAACTGTTACTGCCAACTCCCTTTCGAAACCACACTGGTTCAAGTACGTAACTCATCTTGTCTCTGAGCAAGGCGTTCACAGAGGATTCATCACACCTTTTGACTGCAAACCTATATGGTTAAGGCACATAGTGAAACAATACTTCTACTTGCATAGGGGATGAAACAACATTCAACTTACCATATGAATTCTCTTTTCTGTGCTGGAATGTGACTGTATACTGATGTATGCAGTTCCATGACAAAGTGACATTCACTACCAGCAGAGACGAGACTTGTAGCAATTCCACTCTGCATAATGCGTAAATGGGGCAGAAATTTCTGGGATTCCTGGGAAGACTTATAGCCACATATATAAAGTTGGTATGCACTCACATCAAACTGTGCGATAGGCAAGCCCAATATGACATAAGTAAGAATTTTTGAGCCATCATAACAGTCAGTACTTCTTCCATGAGAAACTTCCATAGGGCTCACATCATCATTATATTCAGGGTATTCAGTCTTCGGCGTGAGGTGCGCTTCAGTGAAGAAGATCGTACTGTGATCACTAGCATAGTCCTTATGCATCACGGAAACTAGTACAAAAAATATTACTGCTTAGTTGCAGGCAGGCAGGTACTTACAATAGGTTATGATGCTCACAACGCAGTAATCGCAGGGTATTACTGAAGTTTTCCTGTACTTCAAAACACTATTCTGTTCCCAAACACGTCATGCAGTAATACGTCTTTACAAATGCCTGCAAATGCCGTATTAGAAATCCTTACCGTTCAGGTTCGGAGGTGACAAGAAAACTACTGGCCTGATTTCATCCACATCCACACACACACACACACACACACACACACACACACACACACACACACACACACACACACACACACACACACACTACACACACACTTACATTTGGCTTCAGTATCGCCTGCCGGCGCCGCTCAATTTTCTCCTCGTCCGTTAGGGCGGACTGGGACGGGGCCGGCATGGGTGGAGGCCTCTCCCCCAGGCGCTGCCACACTGTTGTCTATAACAAGTAGCAGTCGAAATCAGTTTCCTGTGTGCTTTGAATGTGAACTGTCGGACTAGTGCGACTGGACTTACAGAAACTTGAGAGGTGGGCACGGGGCGCTGCGCTGCCCGGGCCTCCGGCACCTGACGCTCCACAGGCGCCACCACGGGGACGGCGTCGACGGCCGCCAGCTGCTCCGGCCTTTGGCGCCGTCTTCTCCCTCCGCGCCGCCGCTGCTGGAGTACTTCACAGCCACCGGCCAGGAGGCGCCTCCTCCTGACGCTGCGGAGGGCAGCCTCGCGGAGTGCGTCTTCCTGGAACAGTAATGAACACTTTAGAGTACAACACCCCCTCCACCCGCCCGGCCTGACCACCCCTCCCCCCTCTCCCCCCCCCGCCCAGATACACGACATGAGGTGGCTTATTAACTCTGATCGCGCGTACACTTACATCTCCAACAAGACTCCCCCGTCGCGAGGGCCCGTCCGCAGCGTCCCGGGCGGTGGTCGGCGGCGACGGCGGGAGCGGGGACACCGCAGCTGGCGGCGTCATCCATCCCCGCGGCGGCAAGGGCAGGTCCACAGCGGGTGGAGGGTGCAAGTACGGGGGCGGGGGTGACCGCTGACCCCCCAGTGCGGTCAGGGAGAGGGCCGCCTCCATCTCACGGGGGGTGCGGTCCACCCTCGCCTGCGCTGCCAGGTCGAGGAGGGCCCCGGCCGCTTCGACTTGGTCGAGCACTTGCTCGACGGCGGGACCCTCCAGAAAGGCCGCCGCCTCGGCACCAACCATCTCATACTGTAATCACACATACACACATTGTTGACCCACTCAGCTGATCCGTCACACTAACAACCGCTGGCTTCCAGGAATCACAGCACTCTTCCCCCTCCCCTCCCCCCCCTCCGCCCCAGCCCTGCTTACACTCCCACGGTCCGATTTTAAAGGTTAAAATCACTTTAAACCGCCACCGGCTTCCAGGAATCACTGGACTTGCCTCTCCCCTCCGCCCCACCCCTGCTTACACTCCCACGGTCCGATTTTACAGGTTAAAATCACTTCAAACCGCCACTGGCTTCCACGAATCACTGGACTTGTCTCTCCCCCTCCGCCCCCACCCCTGCACACACTCCCCCGATCAGATTTTAAAGGTTAAAATCACTTTAAGCAGTCGACGACTTCCAGGAATCACAGGACTTGTCTCTCCTCCTGCCCACAGGTTCACACGGTTCAAATTTTAACAGCTGATGAGGTTTCGCGCCAACACAGGGCGTCGTCGGTTCCGAGAATCAGCGGGCACCCCCCACCCCCCCTCGTCCCCCTCCCTCCTCCCGCCCACCCTGCCCACAGGTTCACACGGTTCAAATTTTAACAGCTGATGAGGTTTCGCGCCAACACAGGGCGTCGTCGGTTCCGAGAATCAGCGGGCACCCCCTCGTCCCCCTCCCTCTCCCGCCCACCCTGCCCACAGGTTCACACGGCTCAAATTTTAAAGGTTAAAACACTTCAAAACGCCACTGACTTCCAGGAATTACCACATGCCCTCCTCACAGTCCGCCCCTGCACTCCCACGATCAGATTTTAAAGGTTAAAATCACTTCAAACCGCCATCGGCTTCCAGGAATCACTGGACTTGGCCCTCCCCCCGCCCCACCCCCTGCTTACACTCCAACGGACTTTCCCACGGTTAAAACACTCATACAATATTCACCTCTCACTATTGATGTACACTTATTCACTGTACTTACGTAGAGGGCCGTCAGCTCCTCGAACTCCCTGTCCGACACTCCCCAAATCTCGTCCTGATCACCAGCTTCCATTGTCTCACGTAATCGACGTCTAACCACTAGGGTAGCAGGGCACGAAATGACCCGACCCGCTCGTCGCGCGCCAGAGTTCAGCCGCCAGGGTGCGCTCATTTTCAAAGTTTCTGCTAGACCCAATCAGAGCCTGCTACCGTTTTTCAAAACCCCTGGCCAGAGGACTCACCTGCCACCACGTCGTCTGCTGATGCGACGAGCAGACGGACATGCGCGGAGCTGAGGGGGGGATCCCCCTCCGCGCCACGCCTCCGCAGCTCAGCGGTCGGCTGCTTGTGCCGTCTCCAGCGCGTCCATCGTTCAGAGTGGAGTGGTGGCTGAGCGCGCTACGTCTCCAACTTCTAGGCTGCGGCCGGGGGATCGAGTCCCGCCATCCCGCATTACGGTTTTGTTGAAGCAACTGCATAGAGGACCATAGATGAAGGATAGAGCATATCATGAGATAATAATTTACTTACCTGTAGAGCTTGTTGAGAGGGGCGGTCGCTCCATGTTACTCTTCAAGCGGCGCTATACCGCGGCGCAGCGTGGTGGGGGAATACGCGTCCCGCGGCGCCCGCGGCCCACGGCCAACGTAGCGGCGGCGGCGCGATGCGGTGGCGGTGGAGCGCGGCGGTAGTAGCACACGGTATAAAGCCGGCGCACGGAGACCACGGCACACAGTCTCGCTTCAACGTGCGCCATGAGTATCGCTCTCGCTCTGCTTACACTGTGTCTCCCTCCTAGCTTAGGCGGAGTCGTACTTAACGCCACGAACACCACTTGTGTTAGTTGCGATGTAACCAGTTCGGACACGTTGTACTTTATTTGTGCTCTACTGGTACTCCTCGGCGCATTAGCTGAACTGTGCAGGTGGTGTCCCGACCGCGCGACGCCCCAGGCACAGCCGGTTTTCACAGTCTCGTAAGCGCGCGGCCACTGTGATCGCGCGGAAGGCGCTGTTGCCTTGCCGGCCCAGCGGCGCGCCACACACATTCTCATACCCATGGCGGGAAAATTCAAAACGACGCGACACTCAACTTAGGTTGGGTTAGCGTGGAATTGGTGAAATATGTCAGGAGCGGGATTCGAACCCGCGATTCGCTGATCTTAAGTCTGCTGCCTTGGACCACTCGGCCATCCTGACATCTCTGGACACTCAGTGTACCGAGGGCCTCTTAGGTTGCACACTACCCCAGGTGGACACCCTCCCCCAACTTAGGTTAGTCCCTTTCACCCTTCACTTAGGTTAGGCCCCTGTGGGTTACGCCCCTTTCACTTAGGTTAGGTTAGGCCCCTTCACTTAGGTTAGGTTAGGTTTAGGTTACGCCCCCTTTCACTTAGGTTAGGTTAGGCCCCTTCACTTAGGTTAGGTTACGCCCCTTTCACTTAGGTTAGGTTAGGCCCCTTCTCTTAGGTTAGGTTAGGTTTAGGTTACGCCCCCTTTCACTTAGGTTAGGTTAGGCCCCTTCACTTAGGTTAGGTTAGGCCCCTTCACTTAGGTTAGGTTAGGTTTAGGTTACCCCCTTCCAAGATGGATGACCGCAACAATGGGGAATCAAAATGGCTGCCGCAACAATGGGTAATCTATACTACTGTTATCAATTTTCCAATTTTTACGAGAAGGGGCCGAGCGCCCAAACCGTTCTCCGCGAAGCCAAACGGACAAAATTTTCACCCAGAAGGGTCGCATATCGACAAATTACCCTGGAAACGACACCCAGCATGCATTTTGACGACTTTTCGTCCACATTTTTCGCTGTAGCAGCTAAACAGTAAGAGATAGAGCATAACTGACGAAATTTTCGGCCAAAGGATCGCATCTTTACAAATTACCCTGAAAACGACACCCAACATGCATTTTGACGACTTTTCGTCCACATTTACCGCTGTAGCGGCTAAACAGTAAGATATAGAGCAAAACGGACGAAATTTTCGCCCGCAGATTCGCAACTCGCCGAGATACCCCTTAGGACACCATAAAATTTTGTAATTTTTTAAAATCTAATTTTTTAAAAAATATAAATCATTTTTTAGCAGGGTCAATTTTCGAGATAGAGTGCTCATATTTGAACTCGTCCGAGCTTTTTAGGCCAAGAAGCTACAGTAAAAATTTCAGGTCGATATCTTGACTCGTTCTCGAGTTATCGTGCGAACAGACACACAGACACACAGACGGACAGACAGACGGACACTGAACTTTTTTAGCACTCCAGCGGCGTAATAGGCTTCGCTATCGCTCAGCCAATAATAGGCTTCGCTATCGCTCAGCCAATAAGTGCAGAACTTTTTTGTTCTGCACTTGTTAGTGCAGAACTCTTTAGTTCTGCACTTGTTAGTGCAGAACTCTCTAGTTCTGCACTTGTTAGTGCAGAACTCTTTAGTTCTGCACTTGTTAGTGCAGAACTCTTTAGTTCTGCACTTGCAACTGCAGAACCCTCTATCCAGTTTTTAGTGCAGAACTAGAGAGTTCTGTACTTACAAGTGCAGAACTAAAGAGTTCTGCACTTGTAAGTGCAGAACAAAAAAGTTCTGCACTTATAACTGCAGAGCTTTAGTTTTGCACTTTAAAGTGGCAAACTACTACACACTAAGATTTGCAGAGTATCGGAGTCAATATTTGATTTTGGATTTTAGTGCTGCCATTAATATCAGAGTAACAAATTTAGTTTTATTTCGTAAAATACTAGGTAGATGTACGCCAGACACCGTCTCTCGTAACAGGCTTCGCGATAGATCGCGAAACACTGCTACGCTGCGACGGGCCTGCGTACATCTACCTAGGCCTGCGGCGCTGTTGAGCCTGCATGATTTAAGATTTACTCGTTTTAGCCAGGGGGCTGCAGCCCCCTGGACCCCCGCCTTTCTTTATTACGAGCCTGCATGATTTGAGATTTAATCATTTAAACCAGGGGGCTGCCGCCCCCTGAACCCCCGCTTTTCTTTATTTAGAATGGGTCAGGGGGCTGCCGCCCCCTGGACCCCCGCTCGCCTCTTTTCATTATGTAACCAATTTTCCAATTTTTACGCGAAGGGCCCGAGCCCCAAAACCCTCCTCCGCAGAGCCAAACAGACAAAATTTTTGCCCCAAGGATCGCGTCTCGACAGATTACCCGGAAAACGACACCCAACATGCATTTTGACGACTTTTCGTCCCCATTTACCGCTGTAGCGGCTAAACAGTAAGAGATAGAGCAAAACGGACGAAATTTTCGGCCAAAAGGTCGCAATTCGCCGAGATACCACCTGGGACACAATAAAATTTTGTAATTTTTAAAATCTAATTTCATTAAAAAATATAAATCATTTTTTAGCAGGGTCAATTTTTGAGCTAGAGTGTTCATATTTGAACTCGTCCGAGATTTTTAGGCCAAGAACCTACAGTAAAAATTTAGGTCGATATCTTAACTTGTTCTCGAGTTATCGTGCGAACAGACACACACACAGACAGACAGACAGACAGACAGACAGACAGACAGACAGACAGACACACGGATATTGAACTTTTTTAGCACTCCAGTGGCGTAATAGGCTTCGCTATCGCTCAGCCAATTATGCCATTTTCTATTTTTTATTTTTATTTTGACTAGCTAAGTAATACATTAATGAATTTCTCTTTAGAGTCTATCAATTAAGTTCAATAACTCATGTCATAAATTTCAGTGAAAATTATTTCTGATTTATTAAAATATTATAGTGCTTTAAATTATGACTGAGTTCAACCAGTTCTTCGCCTAGTTTTGTCATTATGTTTTAACTGAGTAATACAGTATATTTATCAATTATACTTCAGAGTGCACCAATCAGTGTTCCATCACTCGTAAGGTTTTAAATCATTTGTTGCATCCAATCATCCAGCCTAAAAAAAAACAGAACTGCACCCAACCTGCGCACCCGCGCCGAACGTTAATGGTGTTGACAATATGGGCTGCCTACCAGCCAGGAGATCGGGCAAAACTCATCTACGATAGGAAGTCGCTGTTCATTCCCAAACAGGTCGGGTACCTGCTGTGTGTCCACTCCCGACTACATTTATTGCCTCGGGTCCGATGTCCAGTCCCGAACACCTGTTACCAGGCGGGTACCTGCTGCTAGTCCACTACCGACTGCTTCTATTGCCTCGGGTCCAATGTCCAGTCCCGAACACCTGTTACCAGGCGGGTACCTGCTGCGAGTCCACTCCCGACCGCCTCTATTGGCTCGGGTCCGATGACCAGTCCCGAACACCTGTTACCAGGCGGGTACCTGCTGCGAGTCCACTCCCGACCGCCTCTATTGGCTCGGGTCCGATGTCCAGTCCCGAACACCTGTTACCAGGCGGGTACCTGCTGCGAGTCCACTCCCGACCGCCTCTATTGCCTCGGGTCCGATGTCCAGTCCCGAACACCTGTAACCAGGCGGGTACCTGTTGCGAGTCCACTCCCGACCGCCTCTATTGCCTCGGTTCCGATGTCCAGTCCCGAACACCTGTTACCAGGCGGGTACCTGCTGCCTGTCCACTCCCGACTGCCTCTATTGCCTCGGGTCCGATGTCCAGTCCCAAACACCTGTTACCAGGCGGGTACCTGCTGCGAGTCCACTCCCGACCTCCTCTATTGACTCGGGTCCGATGTCCAGTCCCGAACACCTGTTACCAGGCGGGTACCTGCTGCGAGTCCACTCCCGACCACCTCTATTGCCTCGGGTCCGATGTCCAGTCCCGAACACCTGTTACGAGCCGGGTTACCTGCTACGAGTCCACTCCCGACCGCGGCTATGGCCACGGGTCCGACGTCCAGTCCTGAGCACCCGCCGGGAGCCGGGTTCCTTCTGCGTGTCCACTCCCGACCACCTCTATGGCCTTTGGTCCGATGTCCACTCCCGAACTCCTGCTTCCTGCCGGGTGTGGCGTGTCAACTCCCGACCACCTAAATGGCCGCCGGCCTGATATGTAGTACCGAGCACCTCCTCCCAGCCGCACAGTGGGACAGAATCCCGAAAAAAGTGACAAAAATCAAATTTTTGAACAGTGCAGCAGAGCGATTTCGACATCACAGTCGGATAGACCAATGTCTGAACTATCAGAAACCAGTCTCCAAAATTTTTTGTGATGGTCGCCCTTCCCTAGGGAAGCTCCGGAAGTTGCCGCTTGGAGCGCCCACGTCAGCGCGCCTTTTCTGTTCCGATTTCAAACAATTTCTGTGAGCCTCCGGGCGAAGTTATTTGGTGCATGTGTGCATAAATTGAAAGATTGGACCCTGCTCTACATATTCCTTGCACTTAGACCCCCCTCTTTCACTTCCAAGCACCGTAAAATAGTGTACTTCCATAACCTTGTCACTCATCTCAGTCAAATCGTTTTTTTGGGCTACAGTTCGATTCCTGTGGTTTCATGCGGTCTTCCTGGTACCAAACTGTAGGGGACGACCTACTCTATGATACCCAATCGACCCCTTTTGCGTAAACATGCGAACAGGCCGCTGGCGGCGCTAACAATTTACCCAGGCGGGTGCGGCGGGCCGGCCAGCTCTCGTCATGGTGGCCCCTTTTTACCTGGATCCGCACCTTTCACCTCAAAATTATTGGCTGAGCGATAGCGAAGCCTATTACGCCACTGGAGTGCTAAAAAAGTTCAATGTCCGTCTGTCTGTCTGTCTGTCTGTCTGTCTGTGTGTCTGTGTGTCTGTGTGTCTGTGTGTCTGTTCGCACGATAACTCGAGAACGAGTCCAGATACCGACCTGAAATTTTTACTGTAGCTTCTTGGCCTAAAAAGCTCGGACGAGTTCAAATATGAACACTCTAGCTCAAAAATTAACCCTGCTGAAAATTGATTTATATTTAAAAAAAAAAATAGATTTTAAATATTACAAAATTTTATGGTGTTCTAAGGGGTATCTCGGCGAGTTGCGACCCGTTGGGCGAAAATTTCGACCGTTTTGCTCTATCTCTTACTGTTTAGCCGCTACAGCGGTAAATGTGGACGAAAAGTCGTCAAAATACATGTTGGGTGTCGTTTTCAGGGTAATCTGTCGAGATGCGATCCTTGGGGCAAAAATTTTGTCTGTTTGGCTCTGCGGAGAAGGGTTTTGGGGCTGGGGCCCTTCGCGTAAAAATTGGAAAAAAATAGGCGAGCGGGGGTCCAGGGGGCGGCAACCCCCTGGCCTATTTTAAATAAAGAAAAGCGGGGGTCCAGGGGGCGGCAGCCCCCTGGCTTAAATGAGTTAATCTTAAACCATGCAGGCTCGTAATTAAAAAAAAAAAAGCGGGGGTCCAGGGGGCGGCAGCCCCCTGGCTTAAATGAGTTAATCTTAAACCATGCAGGCTCGTAATGAAAAAAAAAAAGCGGGGGTCCAGGGGGCGGCAGCCCCCTGGTTAAAACGAGTAAATCTTAAATCATGCAGGCTCGCCAGCGCCGCAGGCCTAGGTAGATGTACGCAGGCCCGTCGCAGCGTAACAGTGTTTCGCGATCTATCGCGAAGCCTGTTACGAGAGACGGTGTCTGGCGTACATCTACCTAGTAGTAAAGTGCATTATGCACACTAAATGGAAAGGGACAATTTTGTCCCAAGAAATGTTGCGTTTTTGTGCACACCAATCCCTTTTGACAAATTTGTGTAATAATTTGGGAAGATTTGTAATATTTCGGACGCAAATTGTCTCAATTTAGTACATTTTTGGCTGAGCAATAGCGAAGCCTATTACGCCACTGGAGTGCTAAAAAAGTTCAATGTCCGTCTGTCTGTCTGTCTGTCTGTCTGTCTGTCTGTCTGTGTGTCTGTGTGTCTGTTCGCACGATAACTCGAGAACGAGTCAAGATATCGACCTGAAATTTTTACTGTAGCTTCTTGGCCTAAAAAGCTCGGACGAGTTCAAATATGAACACTCTAGCTCAAAAAATGACCCTGCTAAAAATTGATTTAAATTTTTTTTAAAAGTTAGATTTTTAATATTACAGAATTTTATGGTGTCCTAAGGGGTATCTCGGCGAGTTGCGACCCTTTGGACGAAAATTTCGACCGTTTTGCTCTATCTCTTACTGTTTAGCCGCTACAGCGGTAAATGTGGACAGAAAGTCGTCAAAATACATGTTGGGTGTCGTTTTCAGGGTAATCTGTCGAGATGCGATCCTTGGGGCAAAAATTTTGTCTGTTTCGCTCTGCGGAGAAGAGTTTTGGGGCTCGGGCCCTTCGCGTAAAAATTGGAAAATTGGTTACATAATGAAAAGAGGCGAGCGGGGGTCCAGGGGGCGGCAGCCCCCTGGCCTATTTTAAATAAAGAAAAGCGGGGGTCCAGGGGGCGGCAGCCCCCTGGCTTAAATGAGTAAATCTCAAATCATGCAGGCTCGTAATAAAGAAAAGCGGGGGTCCAGGGGGCGGCAGCCCCCTGACTTAAATGAGTAAATCTTAAACCATGCAGGCTCGTAATAAAAAAAAAAGCGGGGGTCCAGGGGGCGGCAGCCCCCTGGCTAAATCGAGTAAATCTTAAATCATGCAGGCTCGCCAGCGCCGCAGGCCTAGGTAGATGTACGCAGGCCCGTCGCAGCGTAACTGTGTTTCGCGATCTATCGCGAAGCCTGTTACGAGAGACGGTGTCTGGCGTACATCTACCTAGTTTACTTCAAAAACAGAAAGCGCAAATCCGATAACTATAGTATTCCGCAAAAGACCAGAAAGTAACCGTAAATCTGCAAAAAACAAAAGGCTGTTCTTTTGTCTTTTGATACAATTAGCAGACTTTAGCAATTTTTTATTGGCTGAGTGATAGCGAAGCCTATTACGCCACTGGAGTGCTAAAAAAGTTCAATGTCCGTGTGTCTGTGTGTCTGTCTGTCTGTGTGTCTGTCTGTGTGTCTGTTCGCACGATAACTCGAGAACGAGTCAAGATATCGACCTAAAATTTTTACTGTAGCTTCTTGGCCTAAAAAGCTCGGACGAGTTCAAATATGAACACTCTAGCTCAAAAATTAACCCTGCTAAAAATTGATTTATATTTTTAAAAAAATTAGATTTTAAATATTACAAAATTTTATGGTGTCCTAAGGGGTATCTCGGTAAGTTGTGGCCCTTTGGGCGAAAATTTCGACCGTTTTGCTCTATCTCTTACTGTTTAGCCGCTACAGCGGTAAATGTGGACGAAAAGTCGTCAAAATACATGTTGGGTGTCGTTTTCAGGGTAATCTGTCGAGATGCGATCCTTGGGGCAAAAATTTGGTCTGTTTGGCTCTGCGGAGAAGGGTTTTGGGGCTCGGGCCCTTCGCGTAAAAATTGGAAAATTGGTTACATAATGAAATAAGGGGAGCGGGGGTCCAGTGTTAGGTGTAACCTAACGTTGCGGCGCTACGTGAGGCGTCTCGTCGCGCGGGCCGACCGTTTCCCTTAAATCAGCAATATTAACTAGGGCGGCCGGCGCGGGGGACGTGTCGCGGAGCGCTGACGAAAAGTCGGGCAGTCACTAACCAACCGCCATCCACGACGGATTACCGTGTACTCGTCAGCCCTCAACCAATAAACCAGTGAATCCAAAGTCAGTTCCTTCAACTCCGAGCTTCACTCTTCTTTTTACCAACATGGTGCATCTGCCGTAAGACCCCGCGGACGCCAACAGAACCATCGACTTCGTGCTTCAAGAAAATCAAGTTTTAAGAACCACCGAGCTTCAAGAGCTCCTTACATATGGTGCCCTTCTAGCAGCCCCAACTTCAAGAATCCCCTTCAGTCTAAGCTGCCCTACCATCAGGAGTGCCGCAAGAGAAACCACTAAGACTCCGACCAAACTCAAGATGGTCTACAAAATCATAAGTAAGTCAGTCTTTGGCAATGAAAATCATCACCGGCTCCTACGAAAAAGCCTTGCCGCCTGCATCAAAGACAAATGGTGTTTTCTCTACCCCTCCTGGGAATCTCGATATGGAGACAAGCTGGCGTCAAAATGCGCCGAGAAGCTAGCAGCTGGAAAATGCGCCTGGCCCATGGCGCTCCACGTCGCAGCGCACCTCTTCGGTAAGCTGTTCTTAGTGAGCAGCCAGAACGGGCAAAGGCAATGCTTCGGGAGGGCAAGCACTGATCAACTCTCCGTCATCCGACTCTCCGTAAGCTCTGGTGAAACCAAGAAACCACTGTTTAAAATTGAAAACCAGTTCCATATGGGAGGTAGCCAGACGACGTCAGAAGCTGCCGTGCCACAAAGGCGCGCACCGCGGCCAAGTCCGCGGCCCGCCCGGCCCAAGATGCTGACGCCTGCAGCCACGCACACCGTCCCCGCCTCACGACCTGGCGACGTAGCAACCAGCGTCACCGACGGCCTGGAGGCGCCCTCGTCTTCAGTTCGCTCATTCTTTCGGAAATTAGTGCAAGACCTGAACAGCAACTCCGTGTTCCGCCCGCGTTCACCCAGCGAGGGAAATCCAGACGGCCCCAGCCCAAGTCGCATTGCGAGGAATGGTGGGTGTCCGGGAGCTGCAGGCTGGAAGGCGTTCGGCGCGCCACCTCAGCTCTGCCACGGCGGCGTGCCTGGCACGCCCCCGTCGGCACTGGTCCAGCCCAGCATATCACCCGGGATGAAGAGCCTACCCCGGCGGCGGCGGCGCTGTGCTCCAGAGCGACGTGCTTCCGGCCTCGAGGACGCGACGGGGAGGAGCCAGGACGACCATTCCAGAGGACACCGGGCAGCTCGACGCCGTGCCCCGAGACAAAACTGTGACCCCCCCCGCCCAATGCAAATTGGACATTTTTGGTACAAGAAAGAACTGCAAATTCAGTGGAAATTCCTGTGGAAATTCAAATGAAAATTTTGATTATGGGTTCAGTGAAAAATCCAGTGTACTTTCCAGTGAAAATTCCAAATCTACTCCCTCAGCGGTAGGAGAGCGTGTGTCAGTCAGTGAAGCCAGTGAAAATTCCAAATCTACTCCCTCAGCGGTAGGAGAGCGTGTGTCAGTCAGTGAAGCCATTGAGATTTTGGACTCGCTCGGTTCAACGACATTTGCAAATCCCAGAAAATATTATCAGAAACTGACCCCCCACAGGCTCGCCCGTTTCTCCTCTGTTATCGGCCGAGCAAGGGATGGGCTTTGTGCTTTTATCATGGACCAAGCCCTCCCAGACGACAATGAAATTAGAAAATCACGTTTGTCACTTTTCATACTAGACAGTAAGATTAAAAAGTTCAACCGAATAGAGTATGAGAAGCTCAGCAGCTAGAGATGTGCGAATCACCCTTTTTCAAACTCGAATCGAATCGAATCGAATCTTAAATTTTTTCCCCCGAATCGAATCGAATCGAATCTAGGTTTTTTTCCTCGAATCGAATCGAATCGAATCTTTCTATTTTGAATCCGAATCGAATCGAATCAAATGTAGACCTTAAAATGTAAGAGGTTTTAAAAGTACTCTAAAAATAACTATACGATGGTGTATAGGTGGAGGAGGAGGCGGGGAAGGGGCGGGGGGAGGGGAAAGTGGGTGGGGGGAGTGGCACCTAGCGGCTGCCACTCCGCCAGAGGAGAGATGGGGAGGGTAGATCAGGGGGGAGCGGTGGTTCGAGCGCGCATCCTATGATTCGAATTCGAACTTGAAAACTTTACTTCACTCGCATTGTTCGATTTCGAAGCTGCTTGTTTCGAAATCGATACGAATCGAATCGGGACTGTTTCGATTCGATTCGATTCGAATTCGAAGTGTTCGCACACCTCTATCAGCAGCGAGGATTTTGAGGACTTTGTTGAATTCATCTGTATGTTGCTTTCTCCTCTCGCTCCCGTATTCGCGAGATATGGTTATTATTTTCCTAAAATGATTTGCAACCGAAAATAATGTTCTTAGACTCTCTTGTATTTTGCCCCCTCTTTTCCCATTGCCTATAACCAGAAGAAGAAACCGTGCGAGAGATCAAAAGGGAAATTATGGAGTCACCCTTCATTATATTTTTTTTTCTTTCTTTCAGATTACGATCATTTTTTTTCCGCATTGCAAAATGTTCCAGAGAATCAGACGTATCAGATCCCAGAGGATAATTATGTTTACCAATCCTGTATATTTGCCTAAGAGATCAAATACCCACTTTCCGCGTTGTGGCAGCACGTGAAGTATAAGCAACCATTTGATCGAACGTGTGTAAACACAAATGAGAAAGATGCCTCGAGTGATCCGCGGGCACCGAGAGAAGCTTTCGCCCTTAGCTTAAGAAAATGACGTCCAATTAAAGAAAAGGCCTAAAATACGTAAAAGAAAATAACGCGCCACGTATAAGTATGAATTAATGAAAGGTACCAAGGTTTTTGTATTTTTTTCCTCCCCTCCGTAAAGAGCGCTTTAGATTTAAGAATATTTTTTTTTAAGCCTCCCAGCCACTTGGACTGGACAAAAGGAACTTTTAACAGCCAGGGATGTGCGGAGAGCCGTAAAAGAAACGTAGCAGGGGTCAACCATCATTTAGTGACAAAATTAAAAATACAACTCCTTCGAAGCTATTATTATTGTGCACAAGGTTTTTCGTAATTTTTTTTTCCTCCCCTCCGTAAATAAACGTAGCAGGGGTTACCCATACCATGTACGTGAAAAAAAAAGTACGACCCTAGGAGCTCCTAATTTAGGCTAATTGTAGCATTATTTCTTAAGTTTTTTTTTAATAGTTATTAACTCGTCAAGAAGTACTTTAGATTAAGACTGTAACTTTTTATATCATGCTTCCCATTTTTGCAACCATCGCAATGTAGGCAGCCTAGGTTTAATTTCACTCGCGAGTTAGTTAAGCTAGTAAAATTAGTTCGTAAGAAAAGAAAATGTCAAAAACTTTTGTGTTTATCATGCATTAATTTTTGCAGAAAGCAAACTACAAGTGTGGAAGTTGACGTATCAACCAATTCTTTCCCTTCTATTTAAATTCAAAAATGTTTGTTCCGTGTAATTTTTGTTTTCCACCATTCTCGAACTGATGTCAAGTTAGGTGTAATGATGCCTCCAGTCAAATCAATTTCAATCCTGGTATAGTTATATGCGAGGTCGCATATTTTTAAAGTTGTGTCATGTTAGGTGTAACCTAACGTTGCGGCGCTACGTGAGGCGTCTCGTCGCGCGGGCCGACCGTTTCCCTTAAATCAGCAATATTAACTAGGGCGGCCGGCGCGGGGGACGTGTCGCGGAGCGCTGACGAAAAGTCGGGCAGTCACTAACCAACCGCCATCCACGACGGATTACCGTGTACTCGTCAGCCCTCAACCAATAAACCAGTGAATCCAAAGTCAGTTCCTTCAACTCCAAGCTTCACTCTTCTTTTTACCAACACCAGGGGGCGGCAGCCCGCTGGCCTATTTTAAATAAAGAAAAGCGGGGGTCCAGGGGGCGGCAGCCCCCTGGCTTAAATGAGTAAATTTCAAATCATGATGGCTCGTAATAACGAAAAGCGGGGCTAAAACGAGTAAATCTTAAATCATGCAGGCTCGCCAGCGCCGCAGGCCTAGGTAGATATACGCAGGCCCGTCGCAGCGTAACAGTGTTTCGCGATCTATCGCGAAGCCTGTTACGAGAGACGGTGTCTGGCGTACATCTACCAAATATCAAATCTAGCCATTGCATATCAAAACGGACTTCAGATATGAAAAGAGGGCCAATTTTTGGTTCTAAGGCCAGAAATTGAGAATTTTTGGCTGAGCGATAGCGATGCCTATTACGCCACTGGAGTGCTAAAAAAGTTCAATGTCCGTGTGTCTGTCTGTGTGTCTGTCTGTCTGTCTGTCTGTCTGTCTGTGTGTCTGTTCGCACGATAACTCGAGAACGAGTTAAGATATCGACCTGAAATTTTTACTGTAGCTTCTTGGCCTAAAAAGCTCGGACGAGTTCAAATATGAACACTCTAGCTCAAAAATTGACCCTGCTAAAAATTGATTTTATTTTTTTGGCTGAGCGATAGCGAAGCCCATTACGCCACTGGAGTGCTAAAAAAGTTCAATGTCCGTCTGTCTGTCTGTCTGTCTGTCTGTCTGTGTGTCTGTCTGTCTGTGTGTCTGTCTGTCTGTGTGTCTGTCTGTGTGTCTGTTCGCACGATAACTCAAGAACGAGTCAAGATATCGACCTGAAATTTTTACTGTAGCTTCTTGGCCTAAAAAGCTCGGACGAGTTCAAATATGAACACTCTAGCTCAAAAATTGACCCTGCTAAAAAATAATTTATATTTTTAAAAAAATAACATTTTAAAAATTACAAAATTTTATGGTGATGTAAGGGGTATCTCGGCGAGTTGCGACCCTTTGGGCGAAAATTTCGTCCGTTTTGCTCTATCTCTTACTGTTTAGCCGCTACAGCGGTAAATGTGGACGAAAAGTCGTCAAAATGCATGTTGGGTGTCGTTTTCAGGGTAATCTGTCGAGATGCGATCCTTGGGGCAAAAATTTTGTCTCTTTGGCTCTGCGGAGAAGGGTTTTGGGGCTCGGGCCCTTCGCGTAAAAATTAGAAAATTGGTTACATAATGAAAAGAGGCGAGCGGGGGTCCAGGGGGCGGCAGCCCCCTGGCCTATTTTAAATAAAGAAAAGCGGGGGTCCAGGGGGCGGCAGCCCCCTGGCTTGAATGAGTAAATCTTAAACCATGCAGGCTCGTAATAAAAAAAAAAGCGGGGGTCCAGGGGGCGGCAGCCCCCTGGCTAAAACGAGTAAATCTTAAATCTTGCAGGCTCGCCAGCGCCGCAGGCCTAGGTAGATGTACGCAGGCCCGTCGCAACGTAACAGTGTTTTGCGAGATATCGCGAAGCCTGTTACGAGAGACGGTGTCTGGCGTACATCTACCTAGTTTAAAAAATAGATTTTTAAAATTACAAAATGTTATAGTGTCTTAAGGGGTATCTCGGCGAGTTGCGAACCTTTGGACGAAAATTTCGTCCGTTTCACTCTATCTCTTACTGTTTAGCCGCTACAGCGCTAAATGTGGACGAAAAGTCGTCAAAATGCATGTTGGATGTCGTTTTCAGGGTAATCTGTCGAGATGCGATCCTTGGGGCAAAAATTTTGTCTGTTTGGCAGCCTCCTTGCCCTTTTTTACATAAAGAAAAGCGGGGGTCCAGGGGGCGGCAGCCCCCTGGCTTAAATGAGTGAATCTTAAACCATGCAGGCTCGTTAAAAAAAAAAAAAAAAAAAAAAGCGGGGGTCCAGGGGGCGGCAGCCCCCTGGCTAATACGAGTAAATCTTAAATCATGCAGGCTCGACAGCGCCGCAGGCCTAGGTAGATGTACGCAGGCCCGTCGCAGCGTAGCAGTGTTTCGCGATCTATCGCGAAGCCTGTTACGAAAGACGGTGTCTGGCGTACATCTACCTAGTATTTTGAAATTTTAAATTTTTGGCTGAGCGATAGCGAAGCCTATTACGCCACTGGAGTGCTAAAAAAGTTCAGTGTCCGTCTGTCTGTCTGTCTGTCTGTCTGTCTGTCTGTCTGTCTGTCTGTGTGTCTGTGTGTCTGTTCGCACGATAAGTCGAGAACGAGTTAAAATATCGACCTGAAATTTTTACTGTAGCTTCTTGGCCTAAAAAGCTCGGACGAGTTCAAATATGAACACTCTAGCTCAAAAATTGACCCTGCTAAAAAATGATTTATATTTTTAAACAAATTAGATTTTAAAAATTACAAAATTTTATGGTGTCCTTAGAGGTATCTCGGCGAGTTGCGACCCTGCGGGCGAAAATTTCGTCCGTTTTGCGCTATCTCTTACTGTTTAGCCGCTACAGCGGTAAATGTGGACGAAAAGTCGTCAAAATGTATGTTGGGTGTCGTTTTCAGGGTAATTTGTCGAGATGCGACCCTTCTGGATGAAAATTTTGTCCGTTTGGCTTCGCGGAGAACGGTTTGAGCGCTCGGCCCCTTCTCGTAAAAAGTGGAAAATTGATAACAAAATGTAAAAAGGCAAGCGGGGGTCCAGGGGGCGGTAGCCCCCCGGCCTATTTTTAATAGATAAAAGCGGGGGTCCACACACTAAATGTAAATGTACTTTTTTGTGCATTCAAATGCACAGAACTACACATACACAATTCTGCACAAATTCGTACATAGTTTTGTATGAATTTATTCTTAATTATGAACAACTTTGTACCAAAAATGATTTGTAGAAATCTTTGTGCATAATTATGTACTATTTATGCATAATTGCGCACAAATTTGTACATAATTATGCATGTGTAGTTCAGTGCATAAATGTGCACAAAAAATCTACATAAACATTTAGTGTGCAGGGGGCGGCTGCCCCCTGGCTTAAATGAGTTAATCTGAAATCATTCAGGCTCGTAATAAGGAAAAGCGGGGGTCCAGGGGGCGGCAGCCCCCTGGCTTAAATGAGTATATTTTAAATCATTCAGGCTCGCCAGCGCCGCAGGCCTAGGTAGATGTACGTAGGCCCGTCGCAGCGCAACAGTGTTTCGCGAGCTTTCGCGAAGCCTGTTACGAGAGACGGTGTCTGGCGTACATCTACCTAGTAGATATTACAAAATTTTATGGTGTCCTAAGGGGTATCTCGGCGAGTTGCGACCCTTTGGGCGACAATTTCGTCCGTTTTGCTCTATCTCTTACTGTTTAGCCGCTACAGCGGTAAATGTCGACGAAAAGTCGTCAAAATGCATGTTGGGTGTCGTTTTCAGGGTAATTTGTCGAGATGCGACCTTTGGCCGAAAAGTTTGTCCGTTTGGCTCTACGGAGAACGGTTTGGGCGCTCGTCCCCTTTTCGTAAAAAATGGAAAATCGGTAACATAATGTAAAGAGGCGAGCGGGGGTCCAGGGGGCGGCAGCCCCCTGGCTTAAATAAGTAAATCTTAAATCATGCAGGCTCGCAACAAAGAATAGCGGGGGTCCCGGGGGCGGCAGCCCCCTGGCCGAAATGAGTAAATCTTAAATCATGCAGGCTCGTAACAAAGAAAAGCGGGGGTCCAGGGGACGGCAGCCCCCTGGCTTAAATGAGTAAATCTTAAATCATGCAAGCTGGCCAGCGCCGCAGGCCTAGGTAGATGTACGCAGGCTCGTCGCAGCGTAACAGTGTTTCGCGAGATATCGCGAAGCCTGTTACGAGAGACGGTGTCTGTCGTACATCTACCTAGTACCCCCCTTTTTTACCTGGATCCGCACCTGTGACCTCAAAATTGACTTCAAAATCGGAAAGCGCATGTTCGTGAACCCTTAAGATAGTAATTGGCTGAGCGATAGCGAAGCCTATTACGCCACTGGAGTGCTAAAAAAGTTCAATGTCCGTGTGTCTGTCTGTCTGTCTGTCTGTCTGCGTGTCTGTCTGTCTGTCTGTCTGTCTGTCTGTCTGTGTGTCTGTTCGCACGATAACTCGAGAACGAGTTAAGATATCGACCTGAAATTTTTACTGTAGTTTCGTGGCCTAAAAAGCTCGGACGAGTTTAAATATGAACACTCTAGCTCAAAAATTGACCCTGCTAAAAATTTATTTATATTTTTTAAAAAAATAGACTTTATTAATTACAAAATTGTATGAAGTCCTAAGGGGTATCTCGGCGAATTGCGACCCTTTGGACGAAAATTTCGTCCGTTTTGCTCTACAGTGGTAAATGTGGACGAAAAGTCGTCAAAATGCATGTTGGGTGTCGTTTTCAGGGTAATCTGTCAAGATGCGATCCATGGGGCAAAAATTTTGCCTGTTTGGCTCTGCGGGGTTTTGGGGCTCGGGCCCTTCGCGTGAAAATTGGAAAATTGGTTACATAATGCAAAGATGCGAGCGGGGGTCCAGGGGGCGGCAGCCCCCTGGCCCATTTTAAATAAAGAAAAGCGGGGGTCCAGGGGGCGGCAGCCCCCTGGCTCAAATGAGTAAATCTCAAATCATGCAGGCTCGTAATAAAGAAAAGCGGGGGTCCAGGGGGCGGCAGCCCCCTGGCTTAAATGAGTAAATCTTAAACCATGCAGGCTCGTAATAAAAAAAAAGCAGGGGGCCAGAGGGGGCGGCAGCCCCCTGGCTAAAACGAGTAAATCTTAAATCATGCAGGCTCGCCAGCGCCGCAGGCCTAGGTAGATGTACGCAGGCCCGTCGCAGCGTAACAGTGTTTTGCGAGATATCGCGAAGCCTGTTACGAGAGACGGTGTCTGGCGTACATCTACCTAGTAGTACTATAATCCAATAGAAAGATCTATTAAAAATTATTTTTGTCACTTTTTTCGGGATTCTGTCCCACTGTGAGCCGGTCTCATGTCTACCCCGGCCAGGCCAGGAACTTACGACCCTTCCGTCTCCTTCTCTTTCCGCCATTTTGTTTTTTGTTGAAATTAGGGACAGCAATATTCAATCAATATCTTTGGAACTAAAAGTTCTCATTTATTCAGACGGCCATTAACATTTGTATTGATGTCTTGGGTAAACGTTATGTGACCAATTACGTTTCTAGTTTTTCCGTTTTCTAATATTTTGGGAGATTTAAGCTCAATTCTGGATTTGGGGACAGTCTGTTTGTTAATGGCCGCCTCTCCGTTTGTCCTTTGCCGACCGACTGGACACTGATAAACCAAGTGTTCAACCCTTCAACACTTTCAAGTGTTCAAATACCATTTAGACAAATAAAAGTGTTCAACGGAGATGTTGTGCACTTAAAAGTGTTCAACTCAGAAGTTGTGCATTTGTAAGTGTTCAACTCCCCAGTTGCACACTTCCGTAATACAGTGCGTCCAAGCTAAGGAAGTGTGTAACTGAGGAGTTGAACACTTTTAAGTGCACAACTTCTGAGTTGAACACTTGTAAGTGTACAACAACTCTGTTGAACACATTTATATGTTTGAATGGTACTTGAACACTTAAAAGTGTTGAAGGGTTGAACACTTGGATTATCAGTAGAGACCCTGCGGGCAGCGTGATGAGTTCAATCAAGGGCGGATGTCAATATGTGCGCAACACGATGTAGAAAGACCCGGTGGCGGCGCTCCCTATGCCACAGCGCCTCAAAAGTGGCACCAGATCTCGTACCATTAAGTCATGTTCCTGCTGCGACCGCGACCGCGCTGCAGTCGAGCGGTACGCACCCCCACCCTTCCCCGCCTCCTTTCTCCGCCAATCGGGGGACGGCCCCAGCCCCCACCCCGCCGGGCGGGCGGCGGGGAGAGGAGGCGGGGAAGGGTGGGGGTGCGTACCGCTCGACTGCAGCGCGGTCGCGGTCGCAGCAGGAACTTGACTTATTGGTACGAGATCTGGTGCCACCTTTTGCGGCGAAGCGCCGCCACCGGGTCTTTCTACATCGTGGTGCGCAAGAACAAAGGTTCTCACTTAAATCTAGGATATTCTGGTGCATAATCACGGAGAAAAGTACCAGGGACATAGAAATGCCCAGTTTTCTGAGAAAGACTCTATTACACCTTCTGTGCCACAGTCAACCGAGTGTGTAAAATGGTGTGCCTCAACGTTTGCTTTTTTAAAATTATTTTTTTATCTTATGAAAGACTAGGGCTGTTCATTTTTCCCCGGTTTCTTAAATGGATAGTTTTCGTGAACATATAATCAAAACCTTTATGTGGACAGAAAGTGTGTGTGTAGTTGTTGTTAAAGAGACATAAAATTGCTTTGTGTTTGGTCCATGTTGTCTTCTGGTTACAAGATAAAAGCCATGTGCCTTGTTGTTTGATAATGTAATGGCATCAAAGTCCTTATATTATTGATCTTTTTTATACCAAATTACGTCTGTTATTTTTGCTCCAAACAGCCCAGGTAGCAGAGGCGCGCATAAAACGCGCATTGCAAGCGCATCTGAGATGCGCCTTGAATTATCGATTATTGTATGCACTTTGTAGGCACTTTTTAAAAGAGCGCATAAAAGCGCGGTTAATGCACTTAACTGTAAATATTGCTCTAACTTATAAATTTTGCGTAAAAAATGATACACAGTGGGTTTTAAATGTTATACAATGGACAATGGCGAATGACTCATACTTTAAAATATGTCATTTATCGAGAATACCTTCGATCAGAAATACGACATACGTCTACAAACGAACTATCTCGCGCGAGAAGAAGTAAACGCGCGCGCTGCGCGCATGCGCGCAGGAGGCCGCGGAGTAATACATCGAAAGAGGCACTATTTTTTATGTCGATGCACATTGCACATGCAGGCAGGAACCTGCAGAGACCGGTAATTGAGGACGAAAGTTAAGAGGTGTTGATCGTAATTAGTTCAAAATGACACAAGTAAGTACCGATACTTTGTGACCCTTATTGCTGCCACATTTTGCTCCGCCAGTTTTTGGTTCATTCTAACAGGGCCGGACTGGGAGGGTAAGGGCCCCGGCCGCTACGTCACAAAAAGGGCCCCCAAACCCAAATCCGATGTTTTTTTTTTAAAGTCACACTTTTTGGTCTTCAATTTATTTTTGTTAAATTTTAGAGTGTTACAGATACAAAAAATCGCTGTAAAGTTAGCGATGTGTTTGCAAATTTATTGATCATTTTTTCCTTATCTAAACTTAAGCTTAGACAGCGTTCAACATTTATAAATATGAGGGGAAGGGAGGGAGGGAAGTCAAAGCGCAGCGCTAGCGGCAAGCGGCGGCGGCGCGAGCCCGTCTCTCTCGCACTCACACAAGCTGTCGCCGCGTCGTGAATCGCGGAGGGGGAATCGTGGTCGGTGAGCGTTCCTCGCAAAGCAGTGCGCTACAGCGGTAAAGAGGGAGCCACGGAGGTACAAGAAACGAGGCCCAACCCAAAGCCCTGGGCCCCGTCCAGGCTGATGGGGGATTGCTGCTTGCTGCTTTAGATTTATATTGTTTCTTTATCGGGTTCTGCCGGGTTCTAGATTCTAGTCATTCTAGTCTATTGTTCTGCTGCTGGGCACACACACTGCTGGGCTATGTACTTTTTTTTGTACGTAACTTGTGGACATTTGGGATTGTGCATAATTACGCATAAAATTGTACACACCTACGTAAGAAAAAATGTACATAAGCCTTACGTAAGAAAAAGTACATAGTTATGTACAAATGAGAAGGTAGCCCTCCGTAAGCGGTATCTGTCTTGTGTACAATTAAGAAATGGAAGTGCTCTGAAAGGACACAAATGTACATCAGCTACGTAAAAATGCCAAAGAGTTCAAAAGCTGTAAACGCTATTGCCACGTACAATATGTAAGAAATTCAAAAATATTGTACATAAGCTACGTATTTCAAATTGTTCATTAGTTACAGACTTTTTTATACATAGTTAAGTATGCTGAAATACATAAGCTACGCACGAAATCTTACGTAGTTATGTACAAACAAGCAGGCCCGCCCTTCCGCCAAACGTCGTTGCCAGCTCCGCTTTGCTACGCTGGCAACTCCGTTCGGAAGGGGGCGTGCCTGCTTGGCCTGCCGGCGGCGTTCGGTCGGGCCTTCGGCCCGACCCCTAAGTCACACAGAACGTCCTCTTAGCTTGTAAATGATCGGGCCTGCGGCCCGTAAAGGCATTCTCTTCGGAAAGAGGCAGTTTGTAACGGTGAACCACCGAAACTACAGCCCTCCCTTCTGCTTTGAAAACGCGCCGATAGTGACTAAACGGTCAGTTATTCGGCAAAAAAGGGGAGTCGGAAATCTCGAAGAATCTCGAAATACGTGAGTTCGGCCTCAGATGGAACGGTCGAACTCGGACTTTATTTGGCAGCAGTTGGCAACACTGATTTACGCTCGTCGACCCAATTTTAATGGCAAAGGCGTCGAGGGGTGTCGAAAATTTCAAAAATTGTCGAGATATGTCGAAAATTGTCGAAATATGTAGAAATTCGTAAAAAATGTCGAAAAATCTCGAAATATCTCAAAATTTTTTAGATATATCGAAAAATATGGATAATGTCGAAAAACATCGAAAAACATCGAAAAATGAGGGATAATGCCGAAAAATGTCGAAGAATATCAAAAATTGTCAAAAATGTTTACAAATATCGATATATGTCGGAATACATCAAAAATGTCGACAAACATCAAAAAACATCGAAAATTATCAAAAATCTCAAAAAATATCAAAAATTATCGAAAATTATCAAAAAATATCAAAAAACAACGAAAAATGTCGAAAAATATCGAAAAATATCCCAAATGTCGAATAATAACAAAAAATATCGAAAACCAACGAAAAATGTCGAAAATATCGGAAAATATCGGAAAATATCGAGAAATGTCGAAAATAATCGAAATATTTGAGTTTTGACGATTGGCAACACTGGAAATTGAAAAACGGTTGGCACCACTGAATTGCGCTCGAAAAGACGGTTTAGAGATGTGCGGGTCGATGGGGTTCGTAAAAGTTGAAAAGTGGGTCAATGTTGGGTGCTTTTTACAGTGTAGTCGCGAGTTGGGTCCTTTTTATCGAAAAATGGTGGGCGCCATCGAACTGGACGCGAAAAGACGCTTCCGGGGAGGTGCAGCTCGATGGGGTTGAGAAAAGTTAAAAACTGGACCAATTACGGGTGCTTTTTACAGTGTAGTCGCGAGCTGGGTCAATTTTTTCGTAAAACGGTGTGCACCATTGAACTAGACGCGAAAAGACGCTTCCGGAGAGGTACGGGTCGACGGGTTTGGAAAAAGTTGAATATTTTTTTTTATTATTCCGTGAAAACTTTTATAATTTTTTTCAGTGCCTTAATGAGGGTTGGCAGGATTTGCACCAGGCGTTTTGTTGTCCAGGAGTGACCCTTAAGATACCCTAAAAATTTCAACTCTCTAGCTCAACTCCTTCGAGTGGAACAGACAGACAGACAAACAGACAAACAGACAGACACCGCATCGATTGCATAAGCCCGCTCTAAAGCTTTTTCAAAGCAGAAGGGCGGGCTTAAAACTACACAGCCCCTCAGTGTGCAGACGGGGGCGAGTGCGAGTAGTGCACCAAGGGGCGGGGCCCCGACCCGGACCCGGGCCCGGGCCCCGCTTCGCGGGCCCGGCCACAGGGGCCCCCGCTGGCGCGGGGCCCCGGCCGCTGGCGCGGCCTGGCGGCCCTGGCCAGTCCGGCCCTGCATTCTAACACTTATGCGTATTCTCAAAACAAGTGTGAAAACTCTGACAGCTCTCACCTCAAAGTTCTTCCTTTTACATTGGTGTGATAGCATTTATTGATTCCATCGGCTTCTCAATGTTTGTAGGATTTTCCCATTGAATAGCTTGAAGCTGGGCTCAACTTTTGTACACATCAATCTTGAAATCACAAGTTGTACTTGAGGTTAGGTGATCAAAGTGTAATATTTTGTCTGTCTAAGCTCCTCATTCAAGTTAAAAATAATTATAAATCATTATTTTTGCTTTCTTAGGCACTCAGTTTTAAATTAAATTGAATAAGAGGTTCATACGATTGGCAAAAGTCATGCCCAAAGTAAAGTCAATTCACAAACCTTCCTATCAAAGAAAGTTGGCCAATGTTGCTGTTCAAAATGAACTTGAACAGATCTGCCATGGTGCTCAAGCTGTCAATGAACATGTGCCTGAACCTGTTAATACAGAAGCACCTGATCGACATGAGGAGGCCCCATTAGTGGATGATGCAATTGTTGAAGCAGAGGAAATTTTAATTCATGAGAACGCAGAGCAAGATTTAGGAGTAAATAATCAAGAACCAGAAATTTCAAGTAGTGAAAGTGAAAGTGAAGCGTCTGTGAATTCAGCGGCTGACAGCTCTGATCCAGACGATGATTATGTTGACATGGATGACGACCTTAACTTTCAATCTAATATTGCTGTTTGGAGTATACAGTATGGTATAACAAGCAGTGCTACTAATGCATTACTTTCCATTTTAAGACAGCGTCATCCATTTTTACCAAAAGATTCCAGAACGCTCAAAAAAACTCCTACATTTACTCAAACAAAACGGCTTGTTAATGGACAGTACGTCCATGTGGGTGTCGAAAAATCTGTTATTTTAAAAATGGAGCAAGGTTTAGTTCCAGGTTGTAACAGTGTTGATCTGAAAGTTTTTACTGATGGGGTGAAATTTTACAAAAGTGTTAATCATGAAGGATGGCCGATTTTGTTTTCAAGTGACAGTTTTATTGATTCCAGTCCTGGTGTTATAGGTTTATTTTATGGAGTTGGAAAACCCAATAGAATTGGAGATTTTTTGGAGGATTACATTGAAGAAGTACAACATATTAAGGATGAGGGCATTTGGTTTAGAGGGAGGAATTTCCCTATTAATATTAAATTTTATCTAGCTGATGCTCCTGCTCGTGCCTACTTGAAATCGACCATGGGGCATACCTCAGCACATGGGTGTGAGAGATGTGACCAAGAAGGCGACTTTATTGGCTTTCAGACCTACCAGTCAACGGTTGGTAATTTACGAACAGACCAGTCTTTTGATCTAAGACTTGATGCCGAGCATCATCATGAAGACATTTCTCCTCTAGCAGCTTTAGAAACCAGATTTATAAGTCAATTTCCTTTGGACCCTATGCACTTGATTGATCTTGGAATTTTTAAACGGTTCCTTCAGTATGTTTTCAGGCGTGGTCCCTTAAATATCAGAATGACTGGGAATGACATAGAGAGGTTCGATCAGCTTTTGACCCTCCTTTCAGACTACACACCAGTAGAGTTCAAGAGGAAACCTACTCTTTCTCGCCTAAATAGGTGGAAAGCCACAGAATTTGGACTTGTATTCAAATATTTAGGCCTAGTTATTTTTTCTGTTGTGCTGAAAGATGAAGTATACAATCTGTTTCTTCTGCTTCACTCTGCAGTCTTCATCTATAGCAATGATGATTTGATCAGGATTCTTTTAGATAGTGCAAAACAATTCGCCACACAGTTTGTGCAGTATAGCGCCCAGCTGTTTGGCCCACAATTCATTGTGTACAATGAACATAGTTTTTTGCATTTGGGGGATGATGTTGAAAGATATGGGAAGCTATCAAATTTTTCCGCATATCCATTTGAAAGTATGCTGGGTAGGATGAAGCACCTAATTCTTTCTCCATCAAAGCCTCTTCAGCAGATTCACCGCCGTCTCACAGAAAAAGCCTCTGTTGAAGCTAGAGCGAAACGTAACAGGGCTGATGACCGCTTCTCCATTGAGCACACAAATGGTCCTGTTGGCAACCTGATTGTTCAGGCACAGTATGCCAAGTATGAATGTAAAGAGTGCACATTGTATGTTAGTGAGCCGAACAATTGTGTGCTCTTCTCCGATGGGAAGTACGGTTTAGTGCAGAACCTAGTCCGATGTGAAGATGGAGTGAAAAGACTGCTAGCAAGAACATTTAATGGCACTGCAGATTTGTACAACTACCCTCTTCCTTCATCTGATCTAGGCATAGTCATCTTGTCTAATTTAGAGGAATGCTTAACAACTTATTTATTTTCTGATATTTTATCAAAGTGCTTTTATATGCCTCTGCGTGAAGGTGCTCATGTGGCTGTGCCTCTCAACCATATGCTTTGAGTTCAAATTGATTTCTGATAATAGTCACTATGTTGAATGTGAGTATGTCAGAGTTTTGCACACTTGTTTTCATTTAAATGAACCTGCTGCATAAATGCTATTTTGTATATTTAAAGCCATGTTATGCAATTATTTTTTGTGGTCCAAATTTATTAGTTTCATATTAAATCCAAAATAATTCTTTGCTATTGCAGATTAGAAAATACAGCATTGTGGACTGTCCTCTCCCTTCAGGGGACATAGAGGTGTGTGTGGTACCACACAAGTGGATATTTAATGGGGAATTATTGTGCCCTGAAGACCGCAGTAAAGAGGCTGCTGCTTCCAAGGCCTATGAGGACCCAGATGACTCCTATGTGTTGAAAGCATGTACTGTGAGAAAAACATATAGTAAGTATAGAGCCATCCTCTAGAAAGATGCTGTCATAACATAATAATAATAAGAATAATAACATACAAGTGACTACTAAAAATTTCAGATTCTTATGAGGCTGCCAGAAAAATGCTCCCATTTGCTTATGATACTGATGGGCTACTATCAGAGCAAGAACTAGGGAGAGGATCTAGAAAAAAAAAGAAGAAGGTACCATTTTCATTTGATGAAGATAGTGACAACCAAATGGATCAAGAAAATATTAAAAGGCCGAAGAAAACAGGAGCACATCAGTCACGAAAGCAGTTAATAAATCAACCACTTCCACCACCTCCTCAATTAAGCCCTCAATCAAGAGGAAAAAATCTACTTGACTTGCTGAAGAGAAAACGTGATGAGAATGTCATGAAGAAAGATGGTGCGAGTAAGAAAACTAGTCAGGCTCTTCATAGTCAATTTAAAAGTAGTGTTTCCACTGTCACCTCTGATAAGCAGCTATCTAGCTACAGCGTAAAAGAGAACACTACTCCTGCTCCTCAGAGTCACACTATTGGTACTGATGAACTGCTTACAAGCTGTGGTGATCCTCAGAGTCAATCGAGTGGTGTTTCTTTTACACCTTCAAATTCACTGATTCTTAGCTGCAGTGTTAATTCTAGCTGCAGTAATAATAGTAAGAATGGTCCTGCAAACAACGAGAGGAGTCCAGAGAAAACTCATACAGATGTCGAGGAGTTTGATAGTTGCTTTAGATTGGGAAATAAAGGTATGTGGTTTTAGAGTTAAAATGGGGGGATGGATTCTAATTACGTTATGAAATCAACTATATTAAGAGGTCCTGGCTTCAATTTTCTACTGCATTTTCTATCTAAGCTTCTCAAAAAATCCTTTTAAAAATAAGTCTGTTTTAACATTTGATGGTTTTGGTGTGTTCTAGGTTCTTCGAATTTCCAGGTTGATGATAGTGGATTTGCTGATGACACTTTAGATTCCAATGTGGATACACCAGGTATTGATTTTCCACTGAACCATTACGTTGTACTTTTGATAAAGATTTGTCTCAGAATTTGTTTCAGTGCAATTTATGATGTGTTCAATTATTTTTATAGATGCTTCTTATTCTGGTAATGAGAGTGAAGATGGCAGTAATGACAGTGAGGAGTCAGTGGTACATCAAAATATTAATAAAACTGTTCTTCGAAGTGTGTCTGCTAGAACACTGACTGCGCCCCAAACCAAGACTGTTGTCCGACCACTACACTCTAAAGGTAGTTGCTATTGTTTGAATTACCATATTTTTGTAAGACCATCTGTGCTTTCATTTCCTATGAATAATTAATAATGAAAATTTTACTTAATTTCAGATCCAAGTGACATTTTTAAAAGGATATTAGTGAAACAGCAACTCCTATTGACCAAGCAGGTGGAAATGGACCACAAGATAGATTTAATTTTGGGGTATGTTGGTGCAGCTGATGGAGCAACTAAACCAGAGGGCTGGCCAAAAGTATTTCCACTCCCATCTAAGTTGTCCATTATGGAATTTGAGAGTATCCTGAAAGATCCAGAAGTTTATGAGTTTGCTGTAAGCACACATATCCTTCAACATTTTTTTACAGAAAATTATATCTGATGTCACCATTATTAATGTTAATTGATCCCTTAGGTGCGGCATTTCAGTGTTGTGGTTGGCATGGGGAGTGACCCAGCTGGCATGGCTACAGAGATATGTTCCAAAATGTTCTCTAGAGGACTGGCATCCCACCTCAACTGGCAAGGCTCAGAGGCCAAAAGAGGCATTAAAAATATGAGAGTTGGTCAACTGATACTTGGTGAGTATTGTTAGTATTACGATTTGGCCTAAATATATGTGCTGTGATTCAGTAAAATTATTTACATTATTTTAACTCTTTGCAGATGCAGTAGCTAAGCGCTATGAGGGGAAATTTAAAAAATCAAGCCTCACCAGTGCCATCTCTGTTTGGTTGCGGAACAGGTCACAATCCCACCCCTCAGAATAATTTGTTTAGTAATGTTATGAAGAACATTTTTTTTCTTTCTTTCTTTATTTGTTTGGCTGTGATCTGTGATCAGTGCTTTAGTTCCTGCACATTAATTATAAGGATTTGTTTTGTTAAATATTACAAATTTAATTTCTGTTATTGTTCTGATATTTTTTCCTACATTTTTGCAAGTAAAGCAATTATCAGTACTTCACTATTACCTGTCTTCTTTCTGAAGCCTGCCCTGCCTTCTCAGATGCGCGCCTTTGCGCTTTTAAAGCACTTGTGATTTACAGCACTACTGTATTGACCACTAAAATGCTGTATACTGGAAGTGTGTTATTAGTGCATAAAACCTGTTTTTCCAAGGCGCTTATTTTCGCGCCTGGGAATGCACCGATTAGATTGGACATATCAGACGCTTTCAATGCGCATTTTCAGAGAGGTATTCCGCGGGTGCGGATGCGCCTGCAATGCGCGTTTTATGCGCGCCTCTGCTACCTGGGAGATCAGAAAATGTTAAAAAGTGAAAGAAACTTAAGTAAGAGTACAAGTCAAGGAACATTGTCTTATCTGAGAAGCGCCCTTGTCGCAACTCCCTTGTTAGATTTCACAGGCTTGTGTTTGCCCGATGTGGGGCAAAATCCATGTTTATCAACCACATTTGTTGTTTGCTGACTTAAATCGTTTTGAGAAGAGTTGTCAGTGCATGGAAAATGTTTGGAAATGGTTTGGACCCAAAGTGGTCTTATTGTCTCTGTGTCTACCAAGCTGCTCGACTTTTGTCCTAAAATTTCTCAATGATAAACTTTGCTATTGCCTTTGTGGTTATACATACGTGTGGTGTTGTAATTCTGTACGAATCTTTTTTAGATTTAAAAATTTGTTTCTCACGTGACATTAGTGTTTGGTGCTTACATATGAAAATTCAGTAAGGGGTGTTTTGGCATGGAATAATTGTGTTTTGTATTGAATTTGAGAGTGCAGCCAAGCCTTTAGAGACAAAATATGTAAATGGAATTTAATTTTGTCATATTTGCTATGTGAAACGGTTTCAACCAGTGTCTGGTCAGCATCGACTGATTATTTTCTACATTTAGGTGGCTTGTAGTACGAGACTGCTGCTGAAATGTATCAATGATGCATTGTGTTAGTGCTTTTCTGGTACAACTGAAAAGGACCTTTCAACATTTTTGGCGCAGTTTCAAGGACTGTGAAAATTGATTTTGTTTCCTGGTTTAGCTTTGATAGCTTGTGTTTGCTGGAGGTGGTGCTAAAGCTGTGTTTATCAAGCAAATTTTTTCTTTGATTGCTAAAATTGCTAAGAGAAGAGTGTTCAATCTAATATCTTGCTGTAGCACTTTTCCCCTGTTTGCCACACACACCACACCGGTTTTTTTCCCCTCTTGTTTTCCTTTTTTGTTTATTTTGGAATGTATGACTTTGATGCTTTGGTGTGTGGCATGCCTCAAGTTTTGAAATCGTTTGCCTCTGAATCCAGTTGTGTGTGGAAACTTTCTGAAGAGTGAACATGGTTACTTCAGTACACAGTTCAGAGTCATTGTATAACTGCCTTTCCTGCACTTATGTGAAGTCCATTTTATTCTATTCAAATATAGATGATTTGTTTTAAGGGGGCATCCTAGTGTAACAGGCCTAAAAACAGGTGTTTTTCGGGATTTAAAAAAAAACGGAAGCAGGTAGGGGAAAACGGACTTTATTCTTGAAAAGTATGTACTTTGACTCTTTAAAACTCATGATGCCATTTCCGTGACGCCACCCATGCCGGAGAACCAGCCTGCGAACAGAGACATGTCGCGAATGTAGTGGACGCATGGTGGGCACGATAACTGCCGAACCAATGGTCCGATCGGGCTGAAATTTTTTCTGTATGCTCTTTTGTGATGCCGCTATCGCATGAACCTCCAACTTTCAAAACAAATAATTTTTAATATTTTTTTGAACACTCAAAAGTTTAGATTCGTAAAAATGGGGTAAAATTTCAACTTTTTGATTTTTTTGTGACAGGGTTACAGTGGGCCGAGCTCAAAACCCGAGGTTCATGCGATAGCAGCATCACAAAAGAGCATACAGAAAAAATTTCATCCCGATCGGACCATTGGTTCGGCAGTTATCGTGCCCACCACTATTTTCGGAGAAAAGACAGCGACGTACATGACCGGAAGGGAAGAACTGAACTCCTCAAGCAGATCGGCGGTGTAGTTGTTGACCACACTAACTCCACCTGTATAACAGATTGGTCCCATTACTATTGAGAGACAGTGTGAATTGAAATATGCCGTCGAACACTTGAAAACACTCTTGACTGAAATATCAACCGCTACACGAAAACGGACACACGCCCGCTTTGACACACTATAGAACATTTGGTGATAACAAAAAGGTATCTTAAATTTGGTAAACACCAGTGCGGACACAGCGGACGCGCTGAGTGTACGGGCAACGGGCACCTTAACCGAGGCATATGGGATTTAATGGTTATTTCTCGAACTTCAGTCGCTAAAATGGCGCCACCATACAATGGCGTAGTGCACTGTAAATCTGAGAGTCATGTTTCTGACTGAAATTGAGCGAGGCAAATAACATCGCCCTAAAGGAGTGAGGAAATTCTACATCGCTCATTTGGAGTGATAAGACTCACTCAAATCGAGCGAGATCACTAGATATCGCTCGTTTTGAGTCATAGAAGCGACTCAAAAGGAGTGACATTTAATAATATGACTCCCCAGGAGTGACAAAATTTGGGTCACCAATCTCGCTCTCCTGAGAGCGAGATTTCTCACTCCTCGATTTACAGTGTGGGAACCAAATCAAAGCAGAAAGCTTTTTAAAGTGATCCTAATGAATGTGCAGCCCTGACAGACACATGTTTTTGACCACAGCTACGATAAAATTAAATCTAAACCAAGCTTTAAACCAGTTCTATGCGTAGGTTGTGGTGCTTGTTTTGGTTCCCACTACGCTCCGCCACTCTGGGCAAGTTGCTCATTACCTCCACCGAGTTCGCCAAACACTTGGAGTGCCTGGGCAAGACGAGCGTCCATCATGAGCCAATCGGTTGGGATTCAATTTCGTAAGAAATAAAAGCCTTCGTAGATGTGGGATATGGAGCGAAGCAAACAGCAGATGACGCCGACGCTGGCGCAACGACGTTGACGTTAGAGGGAGGAGTGGGGAGGAGTGGGGAGGAATGTGCTGTAGGGCACTTTAGGGGCTACACCTTGCGTGAAATATCTTAAAAAAATAATTATCATTTGAACCCACTATGCAGACGGAATATAACAAAGAATTTGCCTTAAACTATTCTTCGTTGCATTTTCCGGTCCGATAATAAAAACTAGACAAATGGAAAAATGTCATCGTTCGTTTATATATTTTCTGAAGTTGGCATTATTGAACTTACCCCAACTGGTTTAAAAGAGTGGCGGTTGGGCTGGGCAGTTAACAGTAGCGTCTTTATTAAGACTGTTAAGACAAAGCAAAGCATTATAGCGTCGCTGTGGATGTGTCTAGTGCTGTGTACCGTGTCAAGTGCCATGTGCTGGTGCCGTGTGTATTGTGTTTGTGTGTTTGTCGTGTGCCGTGTCGTATGTGTCGAGTTTCGCCCACGACTGAAAAATGAACGGGGAGTTAAGGCTGACGCCCCATGCAAGTGGTAAGCGAAGTGGCGGCAACCTCTTCCGCGACCAAGAGTACAATGTGTACCGGGTGTACGGGAAAAGCAACGACGGAACCACTCTCTATCTTCGATGCAGAAAGAAAACTTGCTGCGTGAGCGAAAGGGATGTTCTGGGGCGTTTTTTTTTTTTTTTTTTTTTTTTTTTTTAAATGCACCTCACACCTGGCAGCCCGACCCAGCTGGTGTAGCCTCAAAATTAATGACTTTGTTCTAAAAGAATTGAAGTTAACCTCGCCGGCAAGCCAGGTGATAAAGAGGGAGGGTTCCGCTTTGGCTTAAATACCTCTCAAATAAGTTGGGCGCCAGGTACCGAAGTACCACCAAAGGAAATGGCTACAGCTATGGAAAATTAGGTTAACAACAATTACTAGGCTTTTAATCAACACAGAACAAACAGGCAAAGTGAACAAACTTAACCTACGTTGAACAATATTAACCAAGAAACAAAAGATTCTATTACAAATCCAAGAGAAAACACCGATAAACAGTGTGCAATAAACAAGTGGGACCAGCCCGAACTCAGACTGAATACAAAACTTTAAAGTAACCTAAACTGCAAGCAGTAGGTAATTAAAATACAAAAATCAACGGGCACAGCCCTGGCAAACGATTCCGAATATCGGAAATCAAAGACCATAAGGCCTACTCAAAATAAGAGGCCAAAACAAGCCACAAAACAAAAGAATTCTAGTAAATCTAGAGAACTCAAATCATTAACCTGAAGGTTATAAAATCACAGCACTAGGCTGAACCATAGATCCGAAGATCATGCTAAGTTCAATAACGAACCAAAATGTGTACAAAACACAACAAAATAACCACCAGAAAATACTGGGACAAAGCTCATCACAAGAGCAATAAAATAATCTAAAATCACAGTCCGGTGAGGAAGCAATACTTATTGATCACAGCCCATAAGGCATAACACCACAGTATAAACTCAAGGTTGAGTACAAACAAATAGAAACGTCAGCAAACGTCAGGTATCACAATAGAATAACAAAATAAAAAAATTCTAACGCTAACGCGTTAAACGGCCCCCTAGGTTTTAAAACTAGCCACAGAACGAGAAAGTACTTAAATCAGAACTATCTGTGAGAATCACATCACGAATTTTATCCGCTTAACAGAAGTCCCAAAAATTGAGCTGTTTTTTTTTAAATATATATTTTCTTCTTTTTTGGTTAAGTAACTGAATATACCACGGTCCTCCTTCCTCCCCTGCGCGCCACGCGGAGGGGCAGAGGGGCCGATGGGCCGGGCACCCGAGCTGCGACAATGCCGATTCGACTTGGCGCGCTGGCGCGCTGGCACTCCTGGCCACAGGGCAAACGTAGGCTACACAATCCGCAGCCATAGCTGGGGGAGGCGCCGCCGCCTTCGACAGAACGGAGCGCGTTTGAGGTGTGAGTGCCCATTCCTGTCGTTTCTAGGTTCTAGGCTGGGACCTCTACTCAACAAATGAAGGCCGGTGGCCCGGCTGGGGGAGGCGCCGCCGCCTCCGACAGAACGAGGCGCGTTTGAGGTGTGAGTGCCCAGTCCTGTCGCTTTCATGGTTCTAGGCTGGGACCTCCACTAACGCACCAGCGACTATTTATTTTAGCCGAACAATATGTTAGACAGTCAAAATTAATGTAAAAGAGGCAGTTTTAGACATGCTGAAATCGTTTCCCAAAGTTTCAAGGAGATTCAATCAGTCGGTAAATAATTGGATTCGTAAAATTATTTACGAAAATGCACACCATTCCAAGAATTCTGTCCACCAGATTGAATTCAAACTTACCAAAACGTTTTCTGCAGGCGTAGAAACAATATTTACGCATTCAGTTCGACATGTCAACGTTTTGATAACTTTATACAATGATTTAAAGTCGCGAGGTGAGAGCCTCAGCCCCCGGCCGGGGCGGCCATGGTTGGAGAGGGCCGGCGCGGGGCCGGTGACACGGCGCCTCACGGCGTCCCACCTCAAACCAATCTAGAATATATCTGGCAAGGTTTTAATTTGGTGACGACGCTAAGTTATGTTGCAGGCCTTTAGCACACAGTTATGGAAGCCACTACACATTCTCAAGGAACACAGAGGCAGACACAGAGGCAAATCGTGAATTTTATCCGTCCCACATTTCCAACACAAACATGGCGCTGAGCGGGCCAGCTGTCAACAACCCGCTTGGCAACCACTAAATCGAACCACCAGGCAAGAATTAAAGGGTTCTAGTTTCAAATTTGCCACACACTTACCATTAAATGAAATAGAAATTTAAAATATTAGGTCAAAACTCTCTGTGAGAGCCCAAATCTTGAAATTTATCCGCCTCACATTTCCAACACAAACATGGCGCTGAGCGGGCCAGCTATAAACAACGCCGGCTTGGTGTCCACTCAAACCAACACAAAATATATTTTGCTAGTTTTAGATTAAGTAACTAGGTAAAATGATGTTGCAGGCCTTTAGTAAACAACGGTGCAAGCCTCCACGCATTAACACGGAACTCACGGGTTGTCCTATTTGTATCTTTCAGAGAAAACATGAATTGAGGATTTACTCTGAGGTTGGCGGTACTGTCACAAGCCCCGCCCACGGCGAAATTACAGTCCCAGCCAACAATCAGGAGACGCGGCGGCTAGCTAGTGGTCACGTTTGAAAGTCTCCTGGTGGTGAACCCTTTTACATGGCGAGAATCTGCAACGATTCTGACGTGACCACTCCGTGCGGTGAAACTTTTGGATATCGAGGTACAAAGCAACAGGCGGACGTTTTTATTGGTTGTATTTTCGCGCGAAACATTTCTATTGGCCAGAGACTTTTGGAGGGTGTCAATTTTGGCTCGGCACAGGGTGCTCGGCTCGCAATTACCATAGAAACTGACGATGCAAACTGACTTTATGCAAAACTGGACAGACAGTTTGACATCAGACCTGTCTGAAAAATTTTCTAATTTTTCGAACTATTTTTCATTGAAATTTTGTACGAATCGCTTGGGCACGATCGGCTGCGTCCATAAGGGGCCATCGTCAAGAATAAAAAATTCTAACGCTAACGCGTTAAACGGCCCCCTAGGTTTTAACACTTACTTAAGAATTAAAAAGACTTTAATAATTAACAACGGTCTCTGAAAACCAAATTGTTAATTTTATCTGCCTAACTTTTGCTACACAAAATGTCGGTGGGCCACATATTAACAAAGCTGCCGCGCCACAAGCAATCACAATAAAAACCAAAGTTTGGAAACAAATTAACAATTATGAAAAAAAATAATAATACGATTTTAGGAAATTCTGGTATGCCCGAACTCAGAGTCAATTAATGTTTTGGTTTCATTAAATACTTTCGCGGATGGTCTATGTAGATATTGAGCCACAAAAATTTTACATTTTTGGTAAAGCAACTCAATTTGTTTAGTGTTTGATCTGTGTCATTAGTTTAAGTCGCATGACAAATTTCATCCTTGTCGATCAAACAACATCGAAATTAGCTTTTCAGTTAAGACATGTCCGATCAGCTTGATTTTTAAACTGTAGGCTCATTGAGCAATGGTCATTCGAACACTGAATTGACATTTTTACTCCAACTTGTTTTTCTAATTTTTAGTTTTTGAACTACTGTGCATTAGTTGAATCAACAGGTCCCCCCTCCCTCCCCAGCCACGCCTCTCTTCCCCGGCGCGCCGAGGCGTCGAGCTCCAACAATAGCGACCCGGCTCGGCACAGGGTGCTCGGCTCGCAATTGCCATAGAAACACGGGATGCAAACGCGTGTCATACAAAAACTGACAGACAGCTTGTCATCAGACATACCTCAAAAATTTTCTAATTTTTCGTAGTATTTTTCATTGTAATTTTGTACTAATCGTCTCGACACGATTGGTCGCGGCCATAAGGGGCCATCGTCAAGAATAAATAAATAAATAAATAAAAAACTCACGGGCGTGAGCAATAGGCACCCCTAACGGGGGCCTAAAAAATAAACTCACGGGCGTGAGCAATAGGCACCCCTAACGGGGGCCTAAAAATCCTGGAACAAACAGAAAAGGACATCGAGCATCAGTACACGGAACAGGACCAGGCTTAATATTTCTAAGATCTGAGGCATGGCTAAAAACTCACCGACAGGTGGTAAAAGTTAGGCTATGTGGCCATCACGGCATGTAGCGGTCGGGTTTTCCTTATCACTCAATCCTAAAACCAGACATTTCCGTCACTCAAAGTTATTCCATAGAATTATAATAAGCAAAATAATCTCCAGCTCTTCTTATAACTCACCAAGGAGAGATCCAACGAATAATAATTAAAATATCCCAAGTCCTTCATCAGACAAATCAAGACAAGCAGACACCTGGAGCACATGTTTTCGGGAGGTTAGCCGAGCACATTTCTAAGTCCAAATATATCTCAAGTTCCATTCATATCTCACTCACCGGCGTACTCTCTAATAAATCGTTAACGCTATCAAAGCATATAACACAAAACTCAGGTTCATGTTTCTTGCCAAAACTCAGATGTTTTCAGATAACACCACTCAACCTCTCACTCAGAATGCTCTCACCAGACTGACACCGGAAGTCCGGACGTCCGGTCACCGCCTTCACTCCGAGCGCTGACGATCCAAGCAGGCAACTCGAGTTCGAGATACTTCACATTTCGATTCACATCGCACATTCAATATGGCGGCCCCCGAACGGCGCGAACTGCACGCGGCAAGTTCAAACCGATACGAAAACTTCACCGAGGCGGGAGAGAGGGAGTTTTAAACCAGTGTTCGGCACCGAAGCACCGAAACACATGAGCACACAGACTTAGACTGTAAAGTCGGGGAGATAAATATATATATATATATATATATATATATATATATATATATATATATATATATATATATATATATATAAAGAAAATGGACAACCATTAGATGACACCATGATGGATCGATGGGCCACCTGAGGCTATGGCGCCAAATTCAAAATTCAAAATTACCGTTCCACTAGAAAACACCAAGGCCTCGCCCCAGGGAATTCCCAGACCGTGAAAAACGAGTAATTTGACCAGTAACGTGCAAGTGGACGTTACACTAGGGTTGGTCGATTCGATTTCGATTTAAATCGAAAATCGATTTAAGGTGTCGATTTTCGATCTAAATCAGAATCGATTTCACATTTCGAATTAATCGAACAAATCGATTTATGACGTCGATTTTCGATTTTATTGAAATTTTGTACTTTTGAACTCTGTGCGTTCAGCGATGCTTGAAAGTAGAACACCCGTGGCGCTCTCCAGCATCGCGCCGGATATCAAGCATTTAGCCAGACGATCCGAGGGCTGCTTTTGACGCTTTTGACCAGGACGTGCGGAATTCAAACGTCGAGCTGCGGCAATCTAACATACTGCCCAGCGACCGCTAAATCCAACGCGAACCCGCTCCAATCTTGGTGCCCTTAACGTTGAGTATCCTAACACGTCTTGGAAAAGTGCCCTAGTAGTGATTTCCATTGCCATTGTGGCTACATCCGTCGTCCGTCCCGTGTAAAATACTTATTTTCTCACACGCCGGTTGAAAAGCCAAACAGCTGCGCTAGCGGATATCAGGTCCCCGTCTCAATAGGCTTAATGTTTTTTAGGCCCCCGTTAGGGGGGCCTATTGCTCACGCCCGTGAGTTTTTTTATTCTTGACGATGGCCCCTTATGGACGCAGCCGATCGTGCCCAAGCGATTCGTACAAAATTTCAATGAAAAAAAATAGTACGAAAAATTAGAATTTTTTTGAGATAGGTTTGATGCCCAACTCTCTGTGCGGTTTTTGCATAAAACTAGTTTGCATCCTTAGTTTTTATGGTAATTGCGAGCCGAGCACCCTGTGCCGAGCCAAAATCGACACCCTCCAAAATGCTCTGCCCAATAGAAATGTTTCGCGCGAAAATCCAGCCAATAAAAACGTCCGCCTGTTGCTTTGTACCTCGATATCCAAAAGTGCCAACGCGAGGAGTGGTCACGTCAGAATCGTTTCAGATTCACGCCATGTCAAAGGGTTCACCACCAGGAGACTTTCAAACGTGACCACTAGCTAGCCGCTGCGGCTCTTGATTGTTGGCTGGGACTGTAATTTCGCCGTGGGCGGGGCTTGTGACAATACTGCCAACCTCAGAGTAAATCCTCAATTCATGTTTTCACTGAAAGATACAAACAGGACAACCCGTGAGTTCCGTGTTAATGCGTGGAGGCTTGCACCGTTGTTTACTAAAGGCCTGCAACATCATTTTACGTTGTTACGTAATCTAAAACTATCAAAATGTATTTTGTGTTGGTTTGAGTGGACACCAAGCCGGCGTTGTTTAGAGCTGGCCCGCTCGGCGCCATGTTTGTGTCTTAAATATGAGGCGGATAAAATTCACGATTTGGGCTCTCACAGAGAGTTTTGACCTAATATTTTTAATTTCTATCTCATTTAAAGGTAAGTTTGTGGCAAATTTGAAACTAGAACCCTTTAGTTCTTGCCTGGTGGTTCGATTTAGTGGTTGCCAAGCGCGTTGTTGACAGCTAGCCCGCCCGGCGCCATGTTTGGGTTGGAAATGTGAGACGGATAAAATTCACGATTTGCCTTTGTGTTTGCCTCTGTGTTCCTTGTGAATGTGTAGTGGCTTCCATAACTGTGTGTGCTAAAGGCCTGCAACATAACTTAGCGTCGTCACCAAATTAAAAGCTTGCCAGCCAAATATATTCTAGGTTGGTTTTAGGTGGGACGCCGTGAGGCGCCGTGTCGCCGGCCCCGCGCCGGCCCGCTCCAACCATGTCCGCCACGGCCGGGGGCTGAGGCTCTCACCTCGTGACTTAAAATCATTGTATAAAGTTATCAAAACGTTGACAAGTCGAACTGAATGCGTAAATATTGTTTCTGCGCCAGCAGAAAACGTTTTGGTAAGTTTGACTTCAATCTGGTGAACAGAACTCTTGAAATGGTGTGTATTTACGTAAATAATTTTACGAATCCTATTTCTTTTACCTACTGATTAAACCTCCTTGAAACTTTGGGAAACGATTTCCGCATATCTGAAACTGCCTCTTTCACATTTATTTCGGCTGTCTGACATATTGTTCAGTTAAAATAAATTGTCGCTGGGGCGTTAGTGGAGGTCCCAGCCTAGAACCATAAAAGCGACAGGACTGGGCACTCACACCTCAAACGCGTCTCGTTCTGTCGGAGGTGGTGGCGCCTCCCCCAGCCGGGCCACCGGCCTTCTTTTGTTGAGTGGAGGTCCCAGCCTAGAACCTAGAAACGACAGGACTGGGCACTCACGCCTCAAACGCGCTCCGTCCTGTCGAAGGCGGCGGCGCCTCCCCCAGCTGGCTGCGGATTGTCTAGCCTACGTTTTCCCTGCGGCCAGGAGTGCCAGCGAGCCGACCCCAATCGGCATTGTAGCAGGCTCGGGTGCTCGGCCCCTCTGCCCCTCCGCGTGGCGCGCAGGGGAGGAAGGAGGACCGTGGTATATTCAGTTACGTAACCAGAAATAAAGAAAAAAATAATTGCTTAATTTTTGGGACTTCTGTTTAGCGGTTAAAACCTAGGGGGCCGTTTAACGCGTTAGCGTTAGAATTTTTTTTTTTTTGGGAGAAATTTCACGTATGAAGAACGAGCTTAGGGTTTTCCAGGGCCAATGCCATTTACTAATATACGTATCCATGGCCAAGGCCCATGCCAATCCAATATACCTAATTCACCATAACAACCTACACACGTAAATTAGTAGTCAACAACTGCCGTGAAATGCTCAGACGACGGGAATTTAATTGTCAACAATAACCCTTTCCTCATGCACTGCACAACTCATCAAAAGCATAAAAATGATATAATTGTAAATTTATAAGGGGATTGTTAAAAAATCGAAAATCGAATCGAAAATCGATTTTAAGGACCAAAAAATCGATTTTTACCGAAATCGATTTTTTACTTTCGATTTTGGAATCGACGAATCGAAAATCGATTCCGTCCATCGATCTACCAACCCTACGTTACACTGGAGTGCGGCTGGAAATCATGAAGGTTGAGATGAAGAGAGAAGCTGAAAAGAGCGGAAAAATAGAGTCATCCTTTAGGGCCTAGGGTTGGTAGATCGATGGACGGAATCGATTTTCGATTCGTCGATTCCAAAATCGAAAGTAAAAAATCGATTTCGGTAAAAATCGATTTTTTGGTCCTTAAAATCGATTTTCGATTCGATTTTCGATTTTTTAACAATCCCCTTATAAATTTACAATTATATCATTTTTATGCTTTTGATGAGTTGTGCAGTGCATGAGGAAAGGGTTATTGTTGACAATTAAATTCCCGTCGTCTGAGCATTTCACGGCAGTTGTTGACTACTAATTTACGTGTGTAGGTTGTTATGGTGAATTAGGTATATTGGATTGGCATGGGCCTTGGCCATGGATACGTATATTAGTAAATGGCATTGGCCCTGGAAAACCCTAAGCTCGTTCTTCATACGTGAAATTTCTCCCAAAAAAAAAAAAATTCTAACGCTAACGCGTTAAACGGCCCCCTAGGTTTTAACCGCTAAACAGAAGTCCCAAAAATTAAGCAATTATTTTTTTCTTTATTTCTGGTTACGTAACTGAATATACCACGGTCCTCCTTCCTCCCCTGCGCGCCACGCGGAGGGGCAGAGGGGCCGAGCACCCGAGCCTGCTACAATGCCGATTGGGGTCGGCTCGCTGGCACTCCTGGCCGCAGGGAAAACGTAGGCTAGACAATCCGCAGCCAGCTGGGGGAGGCGCCGCCGCCTTCGACAGGACGGAGCGCGTTTGAGGCGTGAGTGCCCAGTCCTGTCGTTTCTAGGTTCTAGGCTGGGACCTCCACTCAACAAAAGAAGGCCGGTGGCCCGGCTGGGGGAGGCGCCACCACCTCCGACAGAACGAGACGCGTTTGAGGTGTGAGTGCCCAGTCCTGTCGCTTTTATGGTTCTAGGCTGGGACCTCCACTAACGCCCCAGCGACAATTTATTTTAACTGAACAATATGTCAGACAGCCGAAATAAATGTGAAAGAGGCAGTTTCAGATATGCGGAAATCGTTTCCCAAAGTTTCAAGGAGGTTTAATCAGTAGGTAAAAGAAATAGGATTCGTAAAATTATTTACGTAAATACACACCATTTCAAGAGTTCTGTTCACCAGATTGAAGTCAAACTTACCAAAACGTTTTCTGCTGGCGCAGAAACAATATTTACGCATTCAGTTCGACTTGTCAACGTTTTGATAACTTTATACAATGATTTTAAGTTACGAGGTGAGAGCCTCAGCCCCCGGCCGTGGCGGACATGGTTGGAGCGGGCCGGCGCGGGGCCGGCGACACGGCGCCTCACGGCGTCCCACCTAAAACCAACCTAGAATATATTTGGCTGGCAAGCTTTTAATTTGGTGACGACGCTAAGTTATGTTGCAGGCCTTTAGCACACACAGTTATGGAAGCCACTACACATTCACAAGGAACACAGAGGCAAACACAAAGGCAAATCGTGAATTTTATCCGTCTCACATTTCCAACCCAAACATGGCGCCGGGCGGGCTAGCTGTCAACAACGCGCTTGGCAACCACTAAATCGAACCACCAGGCAAGAACTAAAGGGTTCTAGTTTCAAATTTGCCACAAACTTACCTTTAAATGAGATAGAAATTAAAAATATTAGGTCAAAACTCTCTGTGAGAGCCCAAATCGTGAATTTTATCCGCCTCATATTTAAGACACAAACATGGCGCCGAGCGGGCCAGCTCTAAACAACGCCGGCTTGGTGTCCACTCAAACCAACACAAAATACATTTTGATAGTTTTAGATTACGTAACAACGTAAAATGATGTTGCAGGCCTTTAGTAAACAACGGTGCAAGCCTCCACGCATTAACACGGAACTCACGGGTTGTCCTGTTTGTATCTTTCAGTGAAAACATGAATTGAGGATTTACTCTGAGGTTGGCAGTATTGTCACAAGCCCCGCCCACGGCGAAATTACAGTCCCAGCCAACAATCAAGAGCCGCAGCGGCTAGCTAGTGGTCACGTTTGAAAGTCTCCTGGTGGTGAACCCTTTGACATGGCGTGAATCTGAAACGATTCTGACGTGACCACTCCTCGCGTTGGCACTTTTGGATATCGAGGTACAAAGCAACAGGCGGACGTTTTTATTGGCTGGATTTTCGCGCGAAACATTTCTATTGGGCAGAGCATTTTGGAGGGTGTCGATTTTGGCTCGGCACAGGGTGCTCGGCTCGCAATTACCATAAAAACTAAGGATGCAAACTAGTTTTATGCAAAAACCGCACAGAGAGTTGGGCATCAAACCTATCTCAAAAAAATTCTAATTTTTCGTACTATTTTTTTTCATTGAAATTTTGTACGAATCGCTTGGGCACGATCGGCTGCGTCCATAAGGGGCCATCGTCAAGAATAAAAAAACTCACGGGCGTGAGCAATAGGCCCCCCTAACGGGGGCCTAAAAAACATTAAGCCTATTGAGACGGGGACCTGATATCCGCTAGCGCAGCTGTTTGGCTTTTCAACCGGCGTGTGAGAAAATAAGTATTTTACACGGGACGGACGACGGATGTAGCCACAATGGCAATGGAAATCACTACTAGGGCACTTTTCCAAGACGTGTTAGGATACTCAACGTTAAGGGCACCAAGATTGGAGCGGGTTCGCGTTGGATTTAGCGGTCGCTGGGCAGTATGTTAGATTGCCGCAGCTCGACGTTTGAATTCCGCACGTCCTGGTCAAAAGCGTCAAAAGCAGCCCTCGGATCGTCTGGCTAAATGCTTGATATCCGGCGCGATGCTGGAGAGCGCCACGGGTGTTCTACTTTCAAGCATCGCTGAACGCACAGAGTTCAAAAGTACAAAATTTCAATAAAATCGAAAATCGACGTCATAAATCGATTTGTTCGATTAATTCGAAATGTGAAATCGATTCTGATTTAGATCGAAAATCGACACCTTAAATCGATTTTCGATTTAAATCGAAATCGAATCGACCAACCCTATTAGGGCCGTGGAAGGGAGAGCTGAGTAAGTATTGCCAGCCCAGCCAGGAGTGGACCCTCAAAATGGATTTCGAGGTCGAAATGTTTAGTCGAATCGACGGTTTTTTTGACTCCGAAATCGACGTCGAATAGATGTTGAGCGTCGAAAGGACGATGTTTCGCCAGAGGTATGCCAAACCTCTGTAGCCAGGTATTCCAAACCTCTGAAGCCACCCAATTTTTCGACCATCTCAAAATAAATTTTTTTTCTGGTGATTTCTTGTTAAAAGACACCTTCCCAATGGGGTATTTCACTCCGTTCAAACCGGATCCAAAGAAGAAAAGTATTGCTTCCTGATTTGTTTCCTCCTTGACGCCGATTGGCTTATGTCTAGCTTATGTCAACGAAGTTCTCGGGCACGCCACTAGGGCGGTCGCAGACCTGGCGGTCGGTCCGAGAACTTCGACGGCATCAGCCAATCAGCGTCAAGGAGGAAACAAATCAGGAAGCAATACTTTTCTTCTTTGGATCCGGTTTGAACGGAGTGAAATACCCTATAGACCCTCTTGGCCAGTCTGTGCTCGATCGTTTGAAAACTGTGGCTTTGGCAGCGGTGCAAAGGTGCCAAAAACTGCCAAAATCGACAATTTGGGTATTAATTGGGCATTCGAAAACGGTTTATCCTACAGAGTCTCTTCGCAGCTCATTTGAAAGAAAAAAAAGCACTGTAGGTACCCTAATTTTCTCAGATTTTTTCCGGTCAGTGGTTTCCAGGTTATGCCCGTTCAAAGTTGAACAATATCTAAATAGGGTGTCATTCGGGTTGTACCATCCACAGGGAGATAACACCCTTACCCAAAATTGGTATCCGGGGTTTTTAAGGGTCGACGAAGACATTTTCGATGTCAGTGTGCCCTTCCAGCACCATCCTGAAGGTGTCATCGGGGACCTCAAGGGACCGCCGATTGCCAAAATTGGCCTTCTAGCTGAGCGGTTCAAGCGGAAACGTCCAGCGTTAAACGCAGGTGTGCGCTAACCAATCACGGTCCCGCACGCGCCGTAGAGGCAGGCTACCATGTCGGCGCGCCGCCGCGCCGCCCTCAGTGTAGGCAACCAAACGGGCACCTGGGGCATCAGACAGATCACGGTCCTTTCCCCGCGCTCGACATCGGCCTGGGCCTGGACCTGGACGGCCTCCACCGCGACCAGGCCCTCAGCCGCGCCGCCCAGCTGGCGCCTGCCGAGGCCGAGCCGAGGACTTGGGTGGAGGCCGGCCCAGGCCCAGGCCGAGGCCGTTGGGGCTGAGGGCCTGGTCGCGGTGGAGGCCGTCCAGGTCCAGGCCCAGGCCGATATCGAGCGCGGGGAAAGGACCGCACAGTGCGGCCAAATCGAAACAAGCAGGCCCGCCCTTCCGCCAAACGTCGTTGCCAGCTCCGCTTTGCTACGCAGGCAACTCCGTTCGGCAGGGGGCGTGCCTGCTTGGCCTGCCGGCGGCGTTCGGTCGGGCCTTCGGCCCGACCCCTAAGTCACACAGAACGTCCTCTTAGCATGTAAATGATCGGGCCTGCGGCCCGTAAAGGCATTCTCTTCGGAAAGAGGCAGTTTGTAACGGTGAACCACCGAAACTACAGCCCTCCCTTCTGCTTTGAAAACGTGCCGATAGTGACTAAACGGTCAGTTACTCGGCAAAAAAGGAGAGTCGGAAATCTCGAAAAAATGTCGAAATACGTGAGTTCGGCCTCAGATGGAACGGCCGAACTCGGACTTTATTTGGCAGCAGTTGGCAACACTGAATTACGCTCGTCGAACCAATTTTAATGGTATAGGCGTCGAGGGGTGTCGAAAATTTCAAAAATTGTCGAGATATGTCGAAAATTGTCGAAATATGTAGAAATTCGTAAAAAATGTCGCAAAATCTCGAAATATCTCAAAAATGTTGAGATCTATCGAAAAATATGGATAATGTCGAAAAACATCGAAAAATGATGGATAATGTCGAAAAATGTCGAAGAATATCAAAAATTGTCAAAAATGTTTACAAATATCGAAATATGTCGGAATATGTCAAAAATGTCGCAAAATATCAAAAAACATCGAAAATTATCAAAAATGTCAAAAACTATCAAAAATTATCGAAAATTATCGAAAAATATCGAAAATTATCGAAAATGTCGAAAAATATCGAAAATGTCGAATTATATCAAAAAATATCGAAAAACAACGAAAAATGTCGAAAATATCGGAAAATATCGAGAAATGTCGAAAATAATCGAAATGTTTGAGTTTTGACGATTGGCAACACTGGAAATTGAAAAACGGTTGGCACCACTGAATTGCGCTCGAAAAGACGGTTCTAGAGAGGTGCGGGTCGATGGGGTGCGTAAAAGTTAAAAAGTGGGTCAATTTTGGGTGCTTTTTACAGTGTAGTCGCGAGTTGGGTCTTTTTTATCGAAAAACGGTGGGCGCCATCGAACTGGACGCGAAAAGACGCTTCCGGGAAGGTGCAGCTCGATGGAGTTGAGGAAAGTTGAAAACTGGACCAATTACGGGTGCTTTTTACAGTGTAGTCGCGAGCTGGGTCCATTTTTTCGTAAAACGGTGTGCACCATTGAACTAGACGCGAAAAGACGCTTCCGGAGAGGTACGGGTCGACGGGGTTGGAAAAAGTTGAATATTAATTCCGTGAAAACTTTTATAATTTTTTCAGTGCCTTAATGAGGGTTGGCAGGATTTGCCGTAGGCGTTTCGTTGTCTAGGAGTAAAACTGTAGACACCCTGAAAATTTCAAGTCTCTAGCTCATCTCCTTCTAGTGGAACAGACAGACACACAGACAGACAGACAGACACGAGGTCGTTTGCATAAGCCCGCTTTTATGCTTTTTCAAAGCAGAAGGGCGGGCTAAAAAGGCGGACGTAATTCATAGCAGGTAAACTGTTCGAGCTAAGTAGGTAAGATTCGTGCCTCGTAGGTTTTAGGTGTCTCTGAATTCGGTTTTGACACTATTTCTGAAATTTGAGGGGCGGAACAAGCTTAAAAAAAGGGGGGAAATTTTTAAATTTGTTGTGTTTTTCTAAAAATTTTGAAGCATGGGGTTTTGAGGGTCGCTGATTTCATTTCTGATATTGATTTTGAAATTTGAGGGGCGGAACCTGTCATAAAAAGGGGGGAAACATTGAAAAACTGCTAGAACCGTCTCACATGGTGATCCCACAGGTTGTCAGGGTCGCTAATTCCATTTTTGACAACATTACTGAGATTTGAGGGGCGGAACAGGTCATTAAAAGAGGGGAAAGTCAAAAATATTGCTGTATCTTTTTGTGATTATACGTTTCAACAGGTATTGAGGTCCGCTGACAACATTTCTGACACTATTTTAGTCAAACTAGGGGTGACTCAGGGCACAGAAATGAGGGGGTTTTCGAAAACTAGGCCTTCACACGTCTATAAACATTTTTCGTGAATTTTCAGAGTCGCGTATTCAGGATATTCCTTCTAGGATATTACTTTTTTTCATTTGGTTCTAAATAGATAAACATAGGGTGGAAAGATCAAATAGGCTACAAAATCCAGAAGAGGAGCTCGTTCTGACACTGAATCGGCTTCCGCACCGCACGGCTGCCCGCCCGGCCCGCCTACATGCTGGCCAGGACGGCGAGCCGTCGCGCTGCGCATGCGCGCTGGGCGGCGCGGCGACCGGCCGGCTGCCACAGGCCTCCACATTATTGAGAATTACATAAAAACCGCCAAAAACCGCCAACCAAACTCTTCGGCGTCGGATAGACGAAGGTTCAAGCTTTCGTTTGCGATAACGCATGAGTCTGAAATATTCTGCAATCGTTTTATATCTCAAACATAATACCACGAAGAGGTTACGGTGTCCCTCGACGACATGACTCAGTGTAAAACGTTTTTATTCGTAAATCTGTACTCGATACTATATATAATTGGGTAGAGGAGAGTCCCAGCAATCCCAAACCACGCACGCGTCTCTCCAAAAACACCCTAACAGTGCGAAAAGAACGTTGTGAAAACTGCCTGTCAGAAGCTCACTCTCAGGTTAGAGAAGCTGCGCCCGGGAGCCGAAAGTTTGAGCTCTCATATTTCGTGATGAGCATGCGTTTGGCAGCTGGTTTTGTGGTGGAAGAGTAGTTTAATCATTGAACTTCACATACCAATAGATTAAATCGCCGTCCAGACCTTTCAGAAAAATGAATTATGTCCGCCTTTTTGCGATTTGGCCGCACTGTGGACCGTGATCTGTCTGAAGCCCCAGGTGCCCGTTTGGTTGCCTACACTAAGGGCGGCGCGGCGGCGCGCCGACATGGTAGCCTGCCTCTACGGCGCGTGCAGGACCGTGACTGGTTAGCGCACACCTGCGTTTAACGCTGGACGTTTCCGCTTGAACCGCTCAGCTAGAAGGCCAATTTTGGCAATCGGCGGTCCCTTGAGGTCCCCGATGACACCCTCAGGATGGTGCTGGAAGGGCACACTGACATCGGAAATGTCTTCGTCGACCCTGAAAAACCCCGGATACCAATTTTGGGTAAGGGTGTTATCTCCCTGTAGATGGTACAACCCGAATGATACCCTATTTAGATATTGTTCAACTTTGAACGGGCATAACCTGGAAACCACTGGCCAGAAAAATCTGAGAAAATTAGGGTACCTACAGTGCTCTTTTTTCTTTCAAATGAGCTGCGAAGAGACTCTGTAGGATAAACCGTTTTCGAATGCCCAGTTAATACCCAAATTGTCGATTTTGGCTGTTTTTGGCACCTTTGCACCGCTGCCAAAGCCACAGTTTTCAAACGATCGAGCACAGACTGGCCAAGAGGGACTATTGGGAAGGTGTCTTTTAACAAGAAATCACACAAAAAAAAAAATAATATTCGAGATGGTCGAAAAATTGGGTGGCTTCAGAGGTTTGGAATGCCGTACATCGTTTCGAGTGTGTGACAGTGATTCTACAGCAATTTGGGGGTCAAAAAGCCATCAATTCGACTTAAACTTTAGACCTCGAAAAAATCTCGAGGGTTCATTTCTGGCTGGAAGAGGAGGGCTTGCTGATATTAGTCGTTTTCGTTGATTTTTGTCTGATCCTAAAAATTTCTGACATGTATTATTAACTAGATTAGATCAGCCATCCTCGGGCTGCCAGCTTAGCCCAATTTTTTTTCCCATAGAAAGTCAAATAACAGAAAATTCTTCATTTTCTTTTGTCCCTTGAAGAGAAAATATATTTTAAGAAATTTCGTGGGGGAGGAGATCAATTATTCGAGTACTTTTTTTTTCAGGTATCGAGACGTGTGTCTCGACACGACTGTTTAAGAGATGAACTCAAGTCTCCGAAGGGCAACCGTGCGAGGCAGAATACTTGATAACCCAGTGAGCGCTGAGGAGGCACTCGCCTTGCTGCCCTGATGGAACTTTGGATAGGATCTGGATGAGACGCTCATCCAGAAAGCATCCTGGCACCATCCGCGGTGTCATGGAACATCCAGGACGCATCCCATTCTGTCCACATTCTGTGTGTCCAAGTCTCGTCCATACAAGACGCGTCCAGGGCGCATCCGTAGTTTATCCAAACATCTTCGGTGTCCGCAATCCATCCCAGTAACGTCCAGAACCATAACTGTCCTCATCTAATCCAGTCAAGACGCGTCCAGAAGATATCCATAGATTATCCAAACCTCTAGGAGATCCCCAACCCATCCCAAACACGTCAACAACCATAAGTGTCCAAATCTTATTCATACAAGACGCGTCCAGGGCATATCCGTAGTTAGTGAAAGCCTCTCCAGGGTCCGCAACCCATCCAAATAACTTCCGAAACCATTAGTGTCTAAATCTTGTCCAGGCAAGACGTGTCCGGGGCACATCTTGAAGCAGAGTAATGATTATTTTAGCAAAGAAAACAATCACAACACTCAATAGGGTATTTTACTCAAACCCGGGACCGGAAGTAAGAAGTAAAATGGAAGCATGAAATCGGAAACAGATGCTGGCTGCGGTCTGAGAAATTCACGATCGACTGATTGTTTATATTTTAGTTTACGATCAACATAACCACTTTTCTCTGCACGTCTCAGTTTTCTGGCCTATTGATATGGCCCGTTTTTAAGATAGGCCGTGTGCCAGTCCTTAGATTTTGTTCAGTACCGGAAAATATCTGACATCTGGCTAGGTTATGTTCCTCTCCGACTACCTTTTTTCTGGTTTCAATTGGGTAATCATGTATGATCCGCCCTACTAGTTCAACATAATTCACTACAATTCTACTTTTCATACTCGCGTAACACTCCGTACACATTTTACCTCTCAAAAGTGTACTTTTCAAAACAAAATACTCACAACATGTAGTGATCGCAAACTGACATATAAACATACAGTCGATCGTAAATTTCTCATACCGCGGTAGACCGCAGCCAGCATCTGTTTCCGATTTCATGCTTCCATTTTACTTCTTACTTCCGGTCCCGGGTTTGAGTAAAATACCCTATTCAGCAGAATCTGCTTCTCCTAAAACCTAAAGTTCTGGGATTACATGTGAACCTTGAATTAAATTCGTACGATTCAAAATAGTAAAAATCTATGACTACACTAGTGGTAAACGGCATCATTGAACACTCTTCGCAGGACGCTAGAGGCCCTCCTCATGTAATTCCAAATCGCCTCATCTAAATCACCTATTGGATTTATCAATCCATTTTGAAGGCGGCGTAGCCTTGCATCATTTGTCACAGCATATGCTTTCCTGCCATTTGCCATTCTACGACCTGCAGCTAATCCCACAGCGTCTCTGTGCGCACATCTTTCTAATTAATGTATCTGACAACCAAACAAAGATGTTTAACACAACTTCAGGCGTCCCTCCGTTACAAAAATTTTTTAATAGGATACTTATAAAATCATAAATGTTGGGGTGGTTTCCCACCAGAAGTTTTATAAGTTTGTTAAGCCTCTCGGCTGCATTATTCGTTCTGTGGCGAGACCGGAAAACACACATCCACTGAGAGCGTAGTGGGCGATTTACCTAACTCCGGTTTCAGTATCGAAGGAAGGGTCACACCCTCTGATAGAAGGCTTGTCCTTCATGCATGCCATTTTTGGTGAGAAGCTCAAGTCCACACTGCATGAGCTTACGAGGGAGAAGGGGAAATGCTCCAGCAAGTCTAACGGTGCGACGGTACTCGTCAACATTTCTCATCCACCAACCCAGGTTCAGAGTTCTAGCCTCTTCGACAAAAACCTGTTAAGGGGAATCGAAAGTAATCAGTGAGAAAACCCACAGAGTATAGAGAAAGAATGAAAAGCAATTAGAACAAAGTAGCTAAAATTCTGTCACAAAAAATCCTGATTATTATGGATTTTCACAATGCAATATCTTTAATTACAATGGATACTCGAACTAGATGCCATAGACAGCCTTGTACATGGAAATTAAAAGTATTTTGCCAACTGTTTTGCTGGGCTCTCTTAAAATCAGTAATGACTCGTTCAGTTACCACACCATGGGATCACGTATTTTCTACAAGCTGCATTTCTACAACCTTGCCTTCCCGGCGGTCGCTCATGCCGTTTGTTCAACCCGTCTTTTGTACAGCCTGCTGTCTTTTCTACAACCTGTATCTTCTACAACCTCATATTCGAGAAAAGAGAGTACGGAACGCGACACGTATGCAGAATGGATGTTGTAACCCTTATGTTTTCTTATTTACCATTAGCGGGAGAGTGATTCTTCTAATTATCGCGAGAACATCTTTAAAATTATAACCATCCAAAGATGTCCACAGGATATTGACGTATTTTAGGGGCCGGTCATTTTTGTGTTCATAGTTCAACCTCAGAGGATGTTCTGGCTATATCTACAGGGATATGATTCCGCGGCGACATTCGTTCTTTGAATCTCGGCGATATCTGAGCAACAGGGCTTTTTGTGCCAAATCTCATATCTGGAGGTCATCGCCGACGATATCGCGGCGATATTTTTTTATCGCCGGCGATAACTTGGCGATATGGCTTGGATACGTTTGTGCTACCTGGGCTGCCGAGCCGTCAAGAGTGCCGTACAGCCTCCAGCGACCCGTGCTATTCTTTTGCCTTCGTTGTTGTTCTTTTCTGTTGTTCTTTGTGAATTACTTGGTGCCGGTGCTCGACGATTGTGTTGGTGACGGTTTGCGTCATTTGCGTGACGTTTTGAGACGTTTTGCGCCACCGATACCCCTGAGTGCTCCCGGACAAGGAGTCGCTTGGTCACCGCTAAGATGGCGGCCACGGTGGAGGGAGAAAAGGTGGCGGCACTCAGGTATCCCCAGCATAGGGACCCGTGGTTCCAGAATCTCGACAGGTTGGGGAATTAACGACTAAGTCGGGGCGATCTAACGTGCCGGTCCAGAATAGCTGCGGTCGGGGCGGCCCCACAGGCAGGTAGGCGGCCCCGACTTAGCTTCAGCCGGACCGACCGTAGGCTCGGCGGGAGTGTGCGAGAGAGAAAGGTAACTGTGCGAGAGAGACAGGTATCGTTTTGGTGCGGCACGGCACGGGCAGGCTGCGCGCTGCCGGTGGGACGGGCGGGGAATTCTGAAGAACAAGACTAAAATTTTCAGTTTCCGGTAACGTTCCAAACAGCTGGAGGAGAGCGTTCTTCGAGTGGCTGCGAAAAGTTGTCTGCACGCGACATTTCTATTAGCCATCCGGGATGATCTGCTTGGGGCACAAGACGACACCGTGGACCTCAACGGATGCACCGAACATCAAAGGGGGTTGACCACAGCCATCATAACACACTATTTGAACTGCCGCATGCACTTTGTGTGTGCTGAAGCAAATGAGCACATTAGTTCAAAACTTCAGAATTCCCCGCCCGTCCCTTCCGGCAGCGCGCGGCCTGCCCGTGCCGTGCCGCACCAAAAGATACCTGTCTCTCTCGCACAGTGACCTTTCTCTCTCGCACACTCCCGCCGAGCCTACGGTTGGTCCGGCTGAGGCTAAGTCGGGGCCGCCTACCTGCCTGTGGGGCCGCCCCGACCGCAGCTACTCTGGACCGGCACGTTAGATCGCCCCGACTTAGTCGTTAATCCCCCAACCTGTCGAGATTCTGGAACCACGGCCGGGCCCGTAGTGCCGCCACCTTTTCTCCCTCCACCGTGATGGCGGCTAACCCGCCTGAGAGACCATCCGACCACACCGGGCGCTTCTTCTACGACTGCTGCCCTTGCCTGGAGACGCAGGATGATGAGGTCGTCTTGAGGGTAAGCATGGAGTGAATTTCAATTGAGACACGGTGGGCGGAATCTCTTAACTTGCCGCACTCGTCGGGCCGCAACGACGGCCGGAGTCAAGTGCTAGATGAAGTGCACACTACATTGTACATGTCTTCCAATTTCCAGTTCCTTCAGGCGACAATTTCGTCGTCCTTCGGCCTGCTCCCTGTGGAGGTGCGGCAGTATCGTGCCCCCTACAGCGGGTACAATGTGGTGTGCACCAATGTGCAGGGTTCGAGCGCCCCTGACCCCGCCCTCCCACCACAGCAGGCAGCCTACTGCAAGACGCGGCATCGGGTCCACGGACTGTGCAAGGTGAGTGGAACCTGCAGTGCCCATTACCTGTCGCTCCACAATCAACAGCACATGAATTACACCGTTGAGTGTCAATGTCTGTTCGATGTCCCGGTTTTCTCTGATCCATTTTGTCTTTATTTGCTGTGCTAATGTGAATCGTTTCATTTCTTTGCACAGAAAATCGCCCTCATCTATGGGTATGCGGAATTTTACCCATTCCAGGGCCTCAAGAGCCCCATGAAGCTGGGTACCGCCCTCTCCAAGGCGTGGACGGTGTACGTGCGGAGGCCGGACATGACGCCGCCCCAGGACGACGAGGACCATTACGACGTCGGGCCCTACAGGGTCATCGAAAGGCCGAACCAAAAGCAACACTACTGGTCCTTCTTCCTGGCGACGACCTGCGGGACCTGTGATGAGGTGCACGCCCATGCCTTCAGGAACTCGCCCAAACCCCACTACCGCAGAATCCCTGATATGGAGTTAGATGTCCTTTGTTTATTGCTTGCTTTTTGTTTGATGTTCTTTATCATGTCTCTGTCAGCTTTCATTTTCAAAATTCTTCATACTTTCAGCATTTTTCAAAATTTTGTTCAGATTCTTTCTTCAATTTTTAAAAAGGGGCAGGGTAATTAATGGGTAAAAACTTTCGGGCCATTTCCAAATTAAGAATTCATCCTTTCTCTAAGAACTCAAGAGATCAGCCTTTTCCAAATTGTTCTGCAGAACCTTTACATTGCTGTGAGTGTTGAATTAATACAGAATACTTTTTGGCTTAAAATTCCACAATCACATGTACTTTTGTACATGTGTGGACTTCTCCTGGATTTACTTAACCACCTTCAAGTGTCATTTCTTCCACCTTGCATTACCACCTCTGCCTTCTTCAGCCTGTCTGTGCTGAATCATAAAGATCCATACTCATATGTAGTGGCATATGAGTGTGGACTTATGCTGAAAAGATCATTCCTTCTCTGTGAATGTTGCATGGAAGTAAATTAAGGAATCCACTTCAAAATTAATAATGATAAAAGTAATAATAATATTAATAATAATAATAATAACTTGCACAATGTAGATCCCAAATAGCATGACTTGTTTCCCAACTTCCTGATCTGAGCGCATTAAGTCCTGGGCGTGCGGACTACCCAGACATTACTGACTGTGATCATGCCTGTGATTGTTAAGAATAAATGCAGTACATCTCAAGCACTGTGAATTTTGATACAACCGTCTAGTCCCCAATGCACAATCATAACAAATCAGTAACATAATGGCCACGAAGTTTATTTTTCATAAAATACTTGCCACCAAGCTCCATTCACCGGCTTCTTTCATCCAACATCTGCAAGTCTTCAAAGCCCCGCAAGTTTTAGCATGATAGCATGATGCATGACCCACAGACATTGCAGATAATGCCCAGAGGCTTGTTTCATTATATCATCGTGTTATGTTGCCGCAGGATGCACCACGAAGGGGCTGCCTGTACAGACTTGGTGAGAGCGGGGAGCACAGCTGTTGTGGGCCAGGGTGCAGTGCAGTGGCAAGGCAGTGGGACGCAACAATGCTGCCTGCTGGACCGAGGTCCACAGTGAAATACTGGAAACGCGCACGTATGTTGTTGGTTGCCAGAGCATTGCAAAAGCGGCTTCTCTGACCGACCGCTGCCGGCCGTACGCGGCCAGAGGCGGTGTGCAGTGTTGCCAGATTGGGCGGGTTCCCGCCAGTTGGATGGTTTGAGGAGCCCTGCTGGCGGGAGAAAATTAGATTTGGCTGGAGCCGCCAATTTGGGCGGATTGGGGCCCTCAACCCGCAATTTGGGCGGGTTGGGCTAAAAGTAGGGATTATTTTTGGTTTATGGTTGGTAGCAGTGCGCTGAATATGAAAAAACTCAACCTGCACCACCTACAACTCCGTAATACAAATGACATCCGTAACAGGAACACACAGGCCACAGTGCACTTGTTTATAGCGGGAGTCTTCAATTTTTCTGCATTTGCAGTGGGAAAGGACAAAGACAAACACAGAAACTGGGCCAAGTATTCCCGGGACAGGTGGGATGATAAATTTATAAACAACCCGTTATTTTCAAGTAAGTTCCCCGTTCTATTCTATGATACATGTTAAATAAACCGAAACCAAACACAACCTAAACTTCACGTGTATTGTTTAGAATGGATAGCAAAGACGTCTGACAAACTTATCAATGACGGGAAAAGTCAGGCGTATTGCACTTGGTGCAAAACTTGCATACGTGCTAAAAAAAAAATTGATTTGGTCGCCGATACAAAAGCTAAGGCACACAGGGATCATGCGAGTTCATTGCCCAGCGCACAACAGCGTACCCTGGAGACGTTAGGTAAGTGCCACCGAATATTTTACTGTCCAGTGGTTTTAAATTGTCAATGGGATTCAACCGGCCTTTCTTTGTAGGAGTAACCGTAGAGAGGACAGAGGATAAGGTTTCAGATTTGAAACTAGCGGCGATGGTGGCCTGCCATTGCAGCTTAAAGTGTATTGACCATTTGACAGACCTTACTCGTGACCTGGGTAAGCGCAGCACCCTTGAGCACGTCCGGCTGCACAGGACCAAGTGCACCAAACTAGTGGAGCGCGTCATCGCCCCCAGCTTGTTAGAAAAAATAGTGGGGGGCATCGGGAATGGATTTTATTCTATCATTTGCGACGAGTCCACCGACATCGCCACCAAGAAGCAGCTGGCGCTCTGCGTGCGATATTATGATCAATCAGAAGACGCCATCGTGACTCACTTCTTGAGCATGATTGAGACCCCCAGTGCACTTTTGCACTGCAGTTTTGTTGTACGCGGCATTAAAAGAGTTCATGGCCAAGATTGGCCTATCACTAACGAAACTGTTGGGCTTAGGAACCGACGGCGGGCAAAATTTGTGCGGCGTTAACGAGTTGCTGTACGCGCTTTTGAAGCGCAATGACTGCCCCCATCTTATGCTGATCAAGTGCATCTGCCATTCTCTTGACAAGTGCGCTTCGTACGCGAGTAAGGAGCTCAAAACATGGAGAGAGGTGGACTCCTGTCAAGAGAAAAAAATTAACATAAAAAAAGGTGCCTGTGCTAATTTCCTGATCAGGCTATGTACAGAGCTCACCGAGGGGCTCCCATCCAGCATTGCAGAGATTGAAAAACTGAGATTTCTCTCCCCCTCCCACGCCCTCTCTAAAAGGTAAAGATGGTCCTTTGCATCTCTGCCTCTGGGCCTTATCCGTGAGTAACGTGTAGCAGGGCCTCCCCGCAAAATTTTAAGCTCTGCTGTGCTCTTCATTTTAACTATTTTTTTTTTAGGCAACGGAGTTGCCTTCTAAAATCGCTGGAAAACGTGCGTGTTTTGTTTCATATGGCCCCTTACGACAGAAAAAATCTGCTGAAGGGAATTCGATAATATTAAGCATACATTTAGAATGTAATCTAGTACATTCGATTCTGAAGTCTAGTTGAAATCTGTATTGCAAAAATTATGTAAATTTGAATTGAAATTCGAGTTTCTATGGTAATGCTCGACTCGTCAGGCAAAATGAACAGGGGAAGGGGATATTTTTTCGTGGAGGGGGTAGGCCGAGACGAGCCAACACGGAGCGAAAGAGAAACCTCTAAAGTCTGCGTTCAAACAAAGCCAGCCTTTAGTTTCGAGCGCAAGAATGAGATAGCACCACTGAAATTTGCACGTGACCACCGTTCTGCCTTCTTTAAAACTACTTCAGTTTTCCTGAAACTTGCCCCGGTTCTGCCAACTAAATGTGTGCCTCAAAGAATGAGTTCCAATCGTAACGTTATGAGAGCAGTGATTTTTTCATTTTATTTGGTTGGCATGTTGTGTCAACAACGCGAAAGCAGGCCAAGCATGTCCGCCATTGCCGGTGGCTGATGTGCCCACCTCGCGACTTTAAATCATTTTTTAAAGTTATCGAAACGTTGACAATGCGAACTGAATGCGTGAATAGTAGTTTTATACCTGCGGAAAACGGTTTGGTAAGTTTGACTTCGATCTGGTGAGCAGAATTCTTGAAATGGTGTACATTTACGTGTACCGTTTTGTGTAAACAACGCCTTAACTCCGCGTTTTCCCGACAGAGCGCACCGCCGTCGCGGCCGCGGCGCTCGTGCCCGCGCTGTCCTGGGCGTACCAGCGGTATTAGTTGGGGCCCCGGCTCGCCCCCCGAGTGCGGCCGCCGACAGGGACGGTGTTGTCATCGATTCCCTGAAGCATTGACATCGCCATCGGATTTTTTGCCGTCAGAAGGAGCGCTCTCTACTCTCCTGCTCCTGTCGGTTACATGTCGGCCGAACTGCCGGAGAATATTCATTACTTGAAACCCGCCATATCAATTCGACCTTAGAATTATCTAGGCACTATCTTGACTATCGTAAACTAAATTATACACCCACAATATTTTATTTTAGTTATAGAAACTCCGTTGTCTACCAGGATTTCGTGAAATCGTATTTTTTTATTTGCAGCTCATAATTTTGATGTTGATTTGCTGGATGGGCAGTGGAATTCCCTGGGCGCGCTCTCTCCAGACGACATACTGAATGAAGGCGAGACTGTTGAATCAATTGACATTGTCAAATTCTGGAGTAGATTATTCAAGCTAGAGAATGGTGCAGGACAAAGGCCTTACAAAGAGCTTGCTTTCTGTGCCTTATCCTTATTTTGCTTACCGTTAAGCAACGCTATCGTTGAGCGAGTTTTTAGCATAATGAATGTTGTGAAAACAAAGCACAGAAATAGGTTCAGTAACTCAGTGCTGAACACTGTCCTTCTTTTGCGTCTGTATCTTAAGGTGAGCATCGTACGTACGGCGCGCCGCGTAGACGCGAGGGACCGCGCCACACCCATTACTAATTTAGTTATTCGTTTTCAGGCCCACAAAAAGTGCTGCTTGCAGTTTGAACCCAGTGAAGCCATGGAGCAACGGGTCCGCCCTCCCAGCATAGGGCTAGCTGACGCCGGAACGCGTCCGGACTTGGGTAGTACGGCCCGCCACCACCAGGCTGCGCGGCTGTTCCATTGGCGATGCCCCGGCCCGCCTGGCCGCTGGGAGCTTATGGGCCGGCGGTGGCGCGCGGCGCTTTCCTCGGCTCTAGCTCCCAAACCGTTCAAGATAGATGGTGGATGAAAGCGAGGCGATTTTAGAGAAAAGTTCAAGCTTTCCAACGGTGTAACTACATTTTCGATACGACCCATACAGCGCGAGAGCTAGCTTCTGAGAGATCAGCCGGCTCACCGCTACCAGCCGCCCGCGGTGACGCGCGGTGCTTTCCTCGGCTCTAGCTCCCAAACCGTTCTAGATAGACGGTGGATGAAAGCGAGGTGATTTTAGAGAAAAGTTCAAGCTTTCCAACGGTGTTACTACATTTTTGATACGACCCATACAGCGCGAGCGCCAGCTTCTGAAAGATCAGCCGGCGAGCGCGGCTCTGGCTCGTACTGCCGAGAGACCAGCGGTCCCGCTCCCCGCGGGCGAGGAGGGCTCTGCACGCATATCTACCATCGGCCCTAGCTCCCAAACCGTTCAAGATAGATGGTGGGTGAAAGCGAGCCGATTGTAGGAAAATGTTCAAGCTTTCCCGTGGTGTAATTACATTTTCCATACGACGAGCTCCGGCCTTCTCCGTCGGGCGGATCGCGAACTTCGCCGGGGCTAAAATCAGTGTCTTCTGCTACGAACTCGAGGCTCATTTTCTTGTGTTAAATATTACTTTAAAGTGACAAAAGGTAATAAATAATGACAAGCAGTGGTACTGGAAAAAAGTCTTTACTAAACCAAACTCAACATTACATGTGTTCTCCAACGTTCACACATCTAAGGCCTGTAATACGTATCTGAAACTGCAGCAGACAGGTTTCCAGCTCATTTGCAGACAGTCATTTCTTCTTTACCTAAATCTCAGCAATATGAAAGCAGCCTTTCCTACCTACACACACACACACACACACACACACACACACTAATACAGAAAGTAAAACAAAGGACTAATTGGCGCCGATTACAGCAATCACCACAAAGTTTCCTAGGTTATTCTTGGCTCGTCACAATTGCAGCTAGAGAAAATTGATTTAAAATGCCTTATTGCTTTGTTCCAAACTGTACCTCTGGATCAGCAGCAAAAAACAAGTATCTGGAAGAAAATAATCTACCTAAACCAAGGTTTTTCACTACATGTAATGAGGTATGAATGACTAAGACCCTTAAATGTAGAAATTGTGTAACATGGCTTAATCATGAAAACTATTGAGCTGCGGAGTGCAGTAAGTAACTGCAAATGGTATTTGTGGCTGCAAACCTTAAATTTTTGAATATTACAGCTTTGTCCACTTGCCAAATCAGTTTTAGTACTCCAGTGACTTCATAAAAATAGAATTAAAAACCTCGTAGATAAGTGATAAGCATGCCTTCATCATTTTGCAGTCTACCTGTTGCTTATTTCTATCTACATTTCTGTAAAATATTGAAGTTAGAACCTTAATTTTTAATTTTACACTGCTTTCCTGTGCACTAAAACCACTTCATAAAAAAAACCTATTTGAGAAAATTATGGAGGCATTCTTATTTATCAGAGGATGCAAACAGAATAAGTCTAAGCAATTAATTAATTAATTCTTCACTTCAGGAAAGGAGGGCAACATGGGAAAAATTGATAAAGAGGAAGGACACACCTATGACACTCAATTCAAGAGTGTGTAGTGAACACTTCACTGTTAATGATTTTGAATTGGACTACATTTGTCAGGGCATTGATGGTTCCCAAAATAAAATTGCACGGGGGAAAGCAAAGCTCCAGGCTCATGCTAACCCGTCAATTTTTCCACAGTACCCTATTTACTACCAGCCCAATACTAAAAAAAGAAATGCCCCTAAATGTAGAGGTAGCCCCCCAAAAAAAACCGAAGCAAATAGAGTTACCTCCAGTTCTGCCCGAAATTGCCATCACTTCAGATGATCCTCCTGAAATTCCACCTTCAAAAAATCTGGAAGAAGAGGAAGAAACAAATAATAATGTGTCAAATAATTCTCTTTGGTCATGTGACAAGATTCATTCACTTAAAATACCTATTCATTGGGTTGTTGGAAACACCATTGAAGTTGGTAGCAAGGTACTTTACCACATAGATCCTAAAACAGAGCTAACAAAATCTATTACTTTCTCAGACCAACAGCCTAAATTCATCATTAAGTTCAGAGGAGTCAAGTCCAGAAAGATTTTGAAAGATGTTAACACTGTTGAAGAAGCTCAGAGTCTCCTGGAAGAGATTGACAAAATTAAACTATGCACAGGTACTGGTTCTGAAATCAACAATTTTAGTACAGCATGTGAAGGTATGGTCAGCTCTAAAAAAGGTAAAATATGTGAGGACTGTCTAAAATTAAAAGAAAGACTTCGTAAAATAGAAGAAAGGAAACTTAAGCTGAAACAAAGAAAAATAGAAAAGCAACAAAAAGTAAAAAATAAGATCCAATGTCTAACAAGATCCGAAATGAATCTGATAGCCAAGGTAATAAAGTGTGAAACAGTATAAGTAATACTTATAACCACCTTATACTTAGCTTACTCTGATTGTCATTGCAAATATAATTTTTTCCCCTTTCAGGTCAAGAAATACAAAAGGAGAATAGAGCATGTAATCCGACAGTGTCAAGCCAAAGATGAGAGTGTTCTAGTTGAGGCAATATCCAAGCTTCCAGCAGCCCAGCAAGAAGCAGTGAAGGCTTGTTTTTCTGCTTCCAAGCGAAAAGGGCCTTCTGGAAGGAGGTATACGGCTGAATGGGTGTATGAGTGTATGCTGATGAGGATCAAGGACAAGAAACTCTACAACCATATCAGAAAACATGAAATTTTGGTCTTACCAGCCACTAGCACAATTAACGGTTACCTCAAGCATTATGGCGGTGCTTATGGGTTCCAGCCACAAGTACTGGATATGCGTCAGAAAAACACAGCTGGAATGCATGAAAGATTTAGAAGAGGTAAGAAATCACATACCTGTAAATTATAATTAAATTAAGACATAGTGAGAAATACAGTAAGTAAAGCTACAATTTTTTTCCAATAAACAGGAATGATTTTGATAGACGAAATGAAATTAACTAAAGGAGTGCACTTTGATGCTTCTACCTTGAAAGTAATTGGATTTAAAGACATGGGAGAGGACGCAGAAGAGGCTCTGGGTGATGATTTCCTAGAAACAGTAGAGGAAGCCATTGAGAGTCTCCCCATGGATCCCAAAGCTAGACAAAAGAAAATCGAAGGGAAAAGTCATCACAAAAAACTAAAAATGACAAAGACAGAAATTTAGGAGATCATGCCTTAGTTATCTCTTTCCAACCTTTTAGAGGGAAGTGGGTCCAGGCCATAGCCTGTTTTTTAACAAGAGGAAATGCTTCAGACTCTGAACTTACCAAACTGGTCCTTGAGGCAGTTATCCTGCTAGAGCGGAGTGGTCTCCTGGTTGATGGAGTTGTGACAGACGGTGCCACTTGGAACCGCTCTATGTGGGCAAAGTTTGGTATAAGTAAAGAAACTTTCAGTGCACAGCATCCATGTGATCCTGACAGAAAGCTGTACTTCATATCAGATTTTCCTCATATGATGAAGTGCATGAGGAACTGTCTGTGTAGCAAAAAAATCATTCAGGTAAATTATTAGAAGTAGACATTAAGATATGTTTTCTAAGCGGTCCTTTTTTATCGTTGGTCTTCATTGCAGACGCAAAACGGAGATGTGCAGCTGAGGCATTGGGAAGCTGTTCTAGAGGCAGAAAGTGTCCATAAGCTGGGTTTACGTGAATGTCACAAGTTGACAAAGGACCATCTTCACCCCGATGCATGGCAAAAAATGAATGTTGCCATGGCATGGCAGGTACCACAAAAACTCTCAGATTTAAGATAGATTTTTTCTTATGAAAGCCTAGAGAACACATACATTTTTTCCCCCCAGTTCTGGAGTGCTTCAGTGGCTGCAGCAATGGAGCGTTATAGATTTCAGGGTGTTGACAAGCTGGATGATTGCCAAGCATCCATAGAAATGTGCCAATTAATAAACAATCTTGCTGACGCCATGAATTCTAATGGGCCAGACAATGCACTCCGGCTTGGTTCCACACATTTTAAAGTGAGTAAGAGTAGAGTGTTGACATTCAGGAACTAGAAAGTAATAATTAACAAAACATTACTGCTTTATAATAAAATAATAATGCAACCAAATTTCCTTGCTGCAGGCCATAGAGGAATTCCTGAACTATTTCATCAATTTAAAAAAGTGGGCAGATGATAAGTTAATGAAAAAACTCCAGGATGCTGAGAAAACAAGGGTTGCCCTGCTGAGAAAAAAGGGGATAAATGCAAGAGAGAAGGTAATAAAATATCAGGAAGATTTTATCTTTTCTGTCTCCACAGACTTTGGCCTCATAGTATCTTTAAAGGCCACTCTAGAGCTGGCAGAGTTTCTGGTTAAGAAATGTGGCTATGCCTATTTGATGACAGCCCGTCTTAATCAGGATGCCCTAGAGGTAATTATTTTGCTAGATCAATTGTAAAATAAAGTTTCTCAAAAATCCAGTTACAATTTGGAATTAAAAATTACAGAGGTTTTTTGGTCTTGTGAGACAATCTTGTGGAGGTAACACTCACCCTGAGCCTAGGGTATTTGCTCAGCTTTTCCGCTTGCTCTCCATATATTCACTTGTGAAGCCATGTCGTGGAAGCAATATAACGGGGGGAGAAATAGTGACCAACCTCTTTAATTTGGAAGACATGAAAATGAAAACAAGACAAGAAAGGCATAAGTTACTGAGTGACAAACTAGATGAAATAATTATAAAAGGTAAAAACAGAATCCAGCTCCATAAGATTTACATGATATATATATTTAAATTATAGCACACAATTGTATGTTTTTAGGCCAAGATCTGGATCAAATAACAGACCTAATGGAGGAAGTAGAGAAAGACCACGATTACATTGGAGACGGGGAGGCAATTGACGAGTTTGCATTAAGTTATGTGACAGGCTTTGTGGCTCGACATTCCAAGAGGTACACTGATGACTGTGAAGAGTGCACCAAATCTCTGAAAAAGGAAGAGACTGATAAGTCAGATGTTGACATGCTCATCACACAGAAAACAAGAGGCTTTTTAACTTACCCATCTGATGCCTTGGTAGATCTGACTCGTACATTGGAGAGAAATATACTTAAGACTGCAGTTCATAGTGAGTTAGAGGAAAACATTCTGTTCTTGGTTCTGGAAAGATTAGAAAACAGTCAAGTGAAAACAATTGGATGTGAAAGACATAAACACCAACTCACCAAATCCGTCATGAAATTTTATATCATCATGAGAATGCATTTTCTAGCCAGAAGGTGGAATCAGAATGCAGCTGCTGAAAAAAAGAAACAAAAGGCCCACAGAAAGCAAGCTCATCTGACATGATGCTGCAAAATTTAAGTATGACAAAATACTTAATTAGTTTGAAAATTTAGTCTCTTTATTTCTTTATTTACATTCTTTAGCATTTTATTTGTATCGTAAAGTTGAACTGTTAGTTGCTGTGTTGTTATATTGAAAATTTAGAGACTCTGAATTTCTTAATTTACATTGTTTAGCGTTCTATTTATATCCTGTAGTTGAACTGTTTGTTACTTTGTTGTTTTATTGAAAACGAAAGAAAATGTTTTAATTATACTTACCGGCAGTGGCGGTACAACCTCAAAGGTGGATGCAAACCTTGTTCATTTCGTGTATGGTATATTCATCCCCAATTTAACTTTAGTCCCCAGAACCTGTAGGGAATTACAGGCGCGATTCACATTCTGCAGGAGATCTAATGATAGGTCACAGTAACTTTAAAAATATGCGAACGCCTGTGTCTCTCCTCGCCTCGACTCAACTCTCTCAGTCAGTGTTCGCCGGCGCCGGAGACCGTGTTCTCACCTGTGTGATCCCCAGAGCATCATGAGCAGCATCCGGCGCGCGCGCCGCCGGTCAGCTGTTCTTTCCCACGCTCCGTAGCACTCGTAGGTAGCAGAAAGCATTGCGTTCGTTTCTTACACTGCGCGCACTCGGAGTTGATTTGGCCGGGTCGGCAAATCATTTACACCGAATGGAAGCTTTCCACTACTGGACAACCCCTATAATCTGCTTTGAAATATTTCGGAGCCATAATGTAACTAGGAGTACGTGCGGCAGGCACGAAGTGGTGAGCGAAGCGACATTAAAATTTTAAAAAGATGTACAGTAAGTCATATCGTTGTAGAGGATGGGGCACTTGTGGTGCCTTTTAGGAGGCAAGCGTGTGGTCGGAAAGTGGCAAATTGGGTTAACTAGACACACCAGTCGGTCGGCACTCGAATGGAGTGGTAAGCAAGCAGTGGTTGTAGAGGATATGGGACTTGGGGTAGCTTGTAGGGGGCCAAGACACGGGCGCGCACCGACGGGCCGGGTATTGAAATTACTGGAAATGGCAGACAAAACGATTGGCACCCCTATGGAGTACACCGGACGACAGAAAGTCACGTTGTTGTAGAGGATGGGGCACTTCGTGTACCTTCTAGGAGGCTAGCGTGTGGTAGGGATGTGGCAGAATGAGTGGATTGAAGATTTCAATCGATTGGCACCCGAGCGGGGTCGATAAGTGGTCGGGAGAGCAAGTTGTTGTAGAGGATGGGGCACTTGAGAAAGCTTGTAGGAGGCCAGGACACGTGCGCGCGAGGTGCGCGCGGACGGGACGGGCGTTCAAACTATTGGATATGGGAAACAAAACGATTGGCATCCTTCTGGAGTACACTGGACGGTAGTAAGTCAAGTTTTTGTAGAGGATGGGGCACTTCGGGTACCTTTTAGGAGGCTAGCGTGTGCGCGGGATGTGGCAGAATGAGTGGATTGAAGATTTCAATCGACTGGCACCCGAGCGGGGACGATAAGTGGTCGGGAAAGCAAGTTGTTGTAGAGGATGGGGCACTTGAGTAAGCTTGTAGGAGGCCAGGACACGGGCACGCGAGGTGCGCGCGGACGGGACGGGCGTTCAAACTATTGGATATGTGAAACAAAACGATTGGCATCCTTCTGGAGTACACTGGACGGTAGTGTAAGTCAAGTTGTTGTACAGAATGGGGCACTTCGGGCACCTTCTAGGAGGCCAGGAAGGGTGCGCGCTCTGCGCCCATTAAGGAGCATGAGCATGGCGCTGTCACTATCTTATTGAGCACCCAGCCCCATTGAACGCCCTACACAATATCTCTTAGAGACGCCCTTTGTACATGATTTGGCACTTCTTGGCCTTGAACAGGATGAAGGGACAAATGTGGTGCATCGCCCTATCCCAACCAATGAAGCACCCTTGGGTAAACGTCAAAGACATCAAATCTTTTTCATCAAGAAGTGCAAAGTTCGGCTGCCCCCTTCCCCCCCCCCACACACACACACACAATTCTGCTACTTCTGGATTATGACTGTCCCCAAGTTGACTCTAACAAAACAGTGTCTCATTAATAATTTTATATGCTAGAATGTTATAACCATGAATATTTCTTACGGGCGCTTAGAATTGTGGATTCAATAAAAACGGCAAATATGTTCTGAAATGAATGTTCGGAATGTTACAGATACACTCCATTAACAGTGAAACGCATCTGTCATTTCATTGATCATATGAGTCTACTTAAAAGAACACTTCAGTGAAATACTTGGGCTGATATACTGCAAATATTTCTATTTCCACTAAAAGATAATATTTTTTGTGTAAATCACCCAAAAGGTAGAGCTATACTACCAGATTTGTAATAAACATTTAGTTATAATATTTATTACGCCCACTTTCTCTTGTATAAATTCTAATCCAAAACGACTCAAAAATATTTTAAGTTTAACACACAGGACAGCTCGACGTGAAATCATACCACTAACATGTAATAACAACTCATTTGCCCAGATAGTGTCACATCTACTGTTTTCAGCATTTTGAGTCTAAAAGTTAAAATATTATAATCCACGAACTATACCTAAATGCCCTTTCATTAGAAAAATATGCCTCCAAATATTACTTTGTATACATTATTACTAATCACCGTTGGAGCGTGGCATACGATAGGTCAAAAAACATTACCACAATGGGGGACCGAGAAATGGTCTATAATATATAAAGGGAAACTAAATTAAATTCAGGAAACCATGTCTGAGATGGCACCTTTCACTGAGGCAGTATGTTTTTTTTAATACTGAAACTATCCTTACCTGCGTACTGTACAAAACAGACATGGGATGCTGCTTTGCAGACAATATTATTCTTGACTAACAAGGTTAGGTTACTCACTAAAAGAATAAGTCCAAAAGCAAGTTGAGTCGACACTGGCTGTCATTTCCGTAATCCATGTTCATTTCACAAATGCCCACCCACCACTCCCCTTCCCCTCCCCCTCGATGTAAACATTCACAACAGAACATTCGTTTTACTTCTACAAAATGCAGGCATTTGAAACTTTGTGAGGGGACTTCTGTCACTCTAAAAACACTTGCCGACCACACACTTTGTTTATCTGACGGCAAAATATTTAACTTGAATGTTATTAAAAGCCCAGCAGAGCCGAGCCCAGAGACCCGGTCGGCCACTCCACAAATTACGCGTTCGCACACTTCCACACAATGACGACACTTGAGACATCATGCGGTGACGTCCGCAACTCATAAAACAACTTCAAATAGCACTATTCGTCTATCAGACGCTTAAATTTTTAACTTTCATAAAGTAAACAACCGAAGTGATGACGGTAAGACGGAAGGACAAGACCGGCGCTGCAGCGGTGGAGCGGTGCGGAGCGGTTGCCGCTAGATGGCGCTAGTGTGGCGTTGCCAACTGCTGAACTTTTAATCCATTCACTAAAATAATTATTTCAAACTCCGTCAAATGCAATGTCCTTTCATTATTTTGAAAGCCCATGACTTGATGTTTCGAAAACATATTGGGTTATCGCTGTTCTTGCTGTAGTCTAAGAGGAGAAGACTGTAGTTACACTTTCTTCTCACAGACAGACACACGACCAAAACCTCCCCGGGTCCCTTGCTCAGGAGAGTGAGCTTCGCTCACAATAAGTGTGCAAATGCAGCCGAGCGAGGACAGATTTTGGGAACCGGCGTAAGCGCTGCAGCACGGTGCTCGGGCTGTATGGGTCGTATCGAAAATGTAATTACACCACGGGAAAGCTTGAACATTTTCCCACAATCGGCTCGCTTTCACCCACCATCTATCTTGAACGGTTTGGGAGCTAGGGCCGATGGTAGATATGCGTGCAGAGCCCTCCTCGCCCGCGGGGAGCGGGACCGCTGGTCTCTCGGCAGTACGAGCCAGAGCCGCGCTCGCCGGCTGATCTTTCAGAAGCTGGCGCTCGCGCTGTATGGGTCGTATCAAAAATGTAGTAACACCGTTGGAAAGCTTGAACTTTTCTCTAAAATCGCCTCGCTTTCATCCACCGTCTATCTAGAACGGTTTGGGAGCTAGAGCCGAGGAAAGCACCGCGCGTCACCGCGGGCGGCTGGTAGCGGTGAGCCGGCTGATCTCTCAGAAGCTAGCTCTCGCGCTGTATGGGTCGTATCGAAAATGTAGTTACACCGTTGGAAAGCTTGAACTTTTCTCTAAAATCGCCTCGCTTTCATCCACCATCTATCTTGAACGGTTTGGGAGCTAGAACCGAGGAAAGCGCCGCGCGCCACCGCCGGCCCATAAGCTCCCAGCGGCCAGGCGGGCCGGGGCATCGCCAATGGAACAGCCGCGCAGCCCGGTGGCGGCGGGCCGTACTACCCAAGTCCGGACGCGTTCCGGCGTCAATTTTTCACTGATACCCGGTGCTGTGAAGCAATGCTCAGCCGCTTCAACTCGCGCGACATGTACGACCATGCCCTGGGCAGGCACCGCGCAGCTGCTGCTGCTGGAGCGGCAGGTAAGGGCAAGGGCGGGCTGGGCTTAACAGACAGTTGCCCAGCAGAAATTCACTTTTATTTATGCTGTGATCGAACTCTTGCAGGAAGGATAGAGCCGGTTGGAGAGCAAGATGACAACCCAGACAACCCTGATGAAATTGTTATGGAATTCGATGACGACGAGGATGCTATGACCAATGCCTTGGATTTATTGAAAGACAATGATATATCTGCCCTGCTGGATTTTCATCAATAATAATAGCACAGTGTTCTGAGATGTGACATTTATTATTATGTATTTTTTTGCTTGCTTCCTGTTTGAGTACCTGTGCTAGTATAATATGACTAGTCAATGTATCCATGTTTATCCAAGGAGCGATTTTTAAAGATGTACGTCCGTTGGCAATTATAATGACTGATAAAATAGTGTAACCCACTAGTCACATTAAGTCTGATATTAAGACATTCAGTCAAATAATATTTCATTTTATTTTCTGAAATTGTTTATGCACGTTGGCAGTCATTTCAGTGAACTTTTAAAGAGGAAAATAACAACATTTTATGTGACCAGTTGTGCATTTTTTAATCTGCCTGTAACATCATTCAAATTTTACGCGCCGGGCGCCGGGGCACGTGATTTGTTGGCGGGTTGGGCGGTTTGAACAGTTGACGGGCGGTGGCGGGTTGAGCGCGCTCTAGCGGCGGGCTGGCGTACCCAACCTCTGGCATCACTGGCGGTGTGCACCTGACCGCGGAGCCGGACGGCTACAGTCACCGGTGCCCGACCGTGCGCGGCCAGAGGTGACCGGACCGCGCTGCGGCCACCTCTGAACAAGTCGGCCTGCGATGGCTGCACGGCTGCACTGACAGCGACACCTGCCTCCCTCTCCCGTTCCCCCTACCTCACCGCACCTATCGTCTGCTACAGCCGGCCGGCGCGAGCAAGCCCAGCCGGAGGCAGCCAACGCTCGCTGACCGCACGGTCACCGCTGGCCGCGTAGCCGAGAGGTGTTCGGCGAGCTGCCGACATACAGACGAACAGAGATCACTTCGCAGTGTTGCTCTCTCTCGCACAGGGGCCGCGGCCACGCTCTGACCGAGGCGGTAAGGAGCGGTCGGTCAGAGAAGCCACTTTGCAATGCTCTGGTCCTCCGTATCCGGATGAAGGTCGGAAGAACTGCGGTCACATATTTTTGACAAGTTTCCACCAACACGGTTCCGAAAACATACGATAATGAGGATGATAGTTTTTTGTTCCTTTATTGGCTGAGCTAAATTTAAATTCAAATTTAAATTTAAATGCTCAGCCCTGTCAGCATGCGCCATGGGGCGGCCGGGGCGAGCCGTGATGTGAGATGTGAGACGTGAGATGTGGAAACATCAGTGTTGCCATCGTAACTTGGTTTGAGCAAACAACTTAGTGATAATCGACAAATCGAAATCTGTATTATTTACTGTTAACCTTACCGCGCCGCAGGCCAAGGAAGACGCACTTTAAGCTCAGCTTTTCACGGTTTTAACGTGCGTCTACCTTGTATACGAAGACGGTGTGCAGGCGGCGCGCGCTGACTGCACAACTACCTCCACCACCACAACGTGAGGCGACCAATCACGTATGTGTCCACCTCGCCACAGTCAGCGTTCCACACACATAACAAGGAAGGCCCACCCTTCTGCCAAACGTCGTTGCCAGCTCCGCTTCGCTGCGCTAGCAACTCCGTTCGGTCGGGGGCAGCCTGGCTTGGCCTGCCGGCGGCGTTATGGACGGGCCTTCGGCGCGTCCTAGGAGTCACAGGTTTTAAAAAAAAATACTTTAAAAAGCGGGCCTTCGGCCCGCTTACTTATTGTCGCAGTCGTACAAAACAATTCGAGCCTTCGGCCCAATAATATTTTTAATTTTTTTTTTTTTAATTTTATTTTTTAGATGTAAATTACTGCTTTAAAAAAAGGGCCTTTGGACTGCTAACTTATTGTCGCCTCTCACGGTCATAGGGTACATTTTAGCCGTCGGTCTGATCATCCTTTTATTTATTTTTACAGATTATGCCTGTTTATCTTTTACATACCAGTTAGTGGTGTCCAATGGGTGGGCGCTCGAGCCTCAGCAGCGCCCAGCGCTCCGCCCGGCCTCCGCCCGCACCCAGCACCCGCCCACCCATGCAGTGCCCACCTACCTCCGCCTGCCGGGCGACCGGCAGCCCGATGGGTACCCATCTGCAACGCCACGGCGCGCCAGGCAGACGTTGCAGCGCTAGCGCGCAGCGCGCTCGTCTCCGCTCCCCCCCCCCCCTCCCTCCCTCCCTCTCTCTCTCTCTCTCTCTCTCTCTCTCTCTCTCTCTCTCTCTCTCTCTCTCTCTCTCTCTCTCTCTGAGAAAGCCCGCGAAAACAGGCCTGCGTCTCGCTCCCCAGTTTTTGCCTTTTACTAGTGTTTTTAGACCCTAGTGAACCATAAGTTTGTACTCTAAGTGTTCTTCTAACAAGACTGCAGCCATGTGAATGGTAGTGGTGTTTTTCTCCGGTCGGATCCGGCGAAAATGACTTTCGTCGCCCCCGGCCGGCGGCCCTCTGCCATCCTCACCGAGACCAACCTCACCATGAACCCACCACTCATCACGACTTCAAAACCAACAGCCTACGGTGAGAGCTATTCGTCTGCATCGTACGCATCAGCCCTCTCTTCAAAAACCAACTCAAGATCAAGACCAGAAGAATTCTCTACCCCAGCCGCAAGTACCCTAACCAACAATTTGCACACCCCCGAACTTGGCAGCCATCTTAATTCAAGTCGCATCAGTTCTCGCTCAAACTCTCCCCAGCGCACATCAAGACTCGTCAACAACAACACCAGCGACGGCAACATGGCGGCGTCCAGCAGACAGGATGACAACAACAACAATCAGCCCTCAACCTACAAACCCTCAAGACGAAATGCAGTCGTGCTTGAAAACACCGAACGGCTTTCCCAAGATTCGTGTCTCAGAGCTGTTGCGGATATCATTCAAGGCAAAAACATTCATTACTGTCACAAACTTAGCGGTGGAAGAATTTGTTTGTACCTCACAGACGAATCCTATGTTCGCCAATTGTGCGACATTGGAGGAGTCGAAATTGGTTCGCAATTTTATCCATGTAGAAGGTACATCTCCGAAGCTACAAAAATCATAGTCTCTAATGTCCCACCTGAACTTTCAGACGATTTTCTCAAGTCACTTCTCGAACCATATGGTCGTGTAGTGTCCTCTCCTGCAAGACTTAGAGTATCCACCAACCATGATGATCTCAGGCACATTAAGTCCTGGAGAAGATCAGTATACATTCTTCTCAACCCAGATAGAGAACTCCCGAAGACCATGAGTATCACACAAAATGAGTGTGGTTTGAAACAAACCCTGTACATCAACAAAGACGAACTGTTCTGTACTCATTGCCAAGTTCCAGGGCACACAATAGAACGCTGTAAGAAGAAAGAATCTCATGATGAAGATTTCCCAGCCTTCCAACCCCCTGTTTCCCGCCGCCTCTTTGTACCCAACAGCAAGAAACCAAACCAAAATGAGAATCAAAATACATTCATGCCAATTTTCAACACTGCTACGTCTACATCTCCAAATCCCCTTGATGCCCTAGTTTCTGAAGCTACAAGAAGACTTGAAGAACAAGAAAACAAAGAAGAAAATGAAAAAAACACTGATCTCAATGCTCCTCCAAACCAAGAAGCTTCTCTCATAGATCTTCCTTTAAACATTCAATCCTCCCAAAAAAGCAAGACAAATCCTTTATCTCTTTGGGGTGACATAATGGACTCTGAAGTATGCTCTGAAGTGCCACTCACCCCAAGTCAAAACCTTTTCGTAAGTAATGACTCAGCAAATGAAATACAAACTTTGCACCCATCTGACAAAGAAAAATCACCCAAAAAGAAGAAAACCAAGAAGAGAAGCCACCCTCAATCGCCTCCACCACCACAAACCGATGAAAGTGACATGGATTCCTCTTCATGCTCATCTACTTTCTCAGAAAATCCTAAAAGTATGTCACAAGCTCCACATTCTAAAAAGCAGAAGAACAATGAAGATTCACTCAAACAAGTATTGAAAAATATGAAGAAGAAAGATTCTTACCTACCAGATGAAGTATTTATTCAGTTTATGAAACAATGCAGAGGCAAAGCCAATGCAAAAATTGTTGTGCAAAAACTAAACATAACAAACATTGGTGCACTTATCATCCAACTATATGACGCAGAACTTTGCTGTACTGCTGACTATAATCTTCAAAGAAGATTCAAAAGGGCTGCTGAAGCTCTTATAACACCACATGAAACTTAATTTAATCTTTTCTTCAAATGAAATTCAACTTTCTTCAAATCATAGTTATAATGGTTTCCCTTTTAACACTTAACATAAAAGGGTTATCCAGCCATCATAAACAATTGTCACTCATCGATTTTGCTCAGAAAACCAACGTTTCTATTATTTTCTTACAAGAGACTAACCTATCAGAAAACGCCTCTCTTGTTTACTCACTTGATTTTCACTTGCTTATCAACCCACCTGTACAACCTTCGTCTGGAGTGGCAATTGCTTTCAAGTCTCAGATTTTTCAAGAAACTAATATCATCTCCTCTCAAAATGCAGTTCCAGGCTATCTACAAATTGTTCATGCCGAGATACAAAATCAAAGTTATCACTTCATCAATGTTTACATGCCCCATGTAAACACTCTAGCAGAAGAATTAACCAACAAAATTAACCAGTACTTATTGTCCCTAAAAAGTGAAGAAAGAGTTATAATTGGTGGTGATTGGAACACCACATTAGAAAAGCAAGACAGAAAAAATTGTTCTGAAATGAGACCTCTACTTGTCAACAGAATTAAAATGATAATAGAGCAGCATAACCTCACTGACGTGTGGAGAGAGTTCAATCCCCTCAAACAAGCTTTCACATATAGAGGACTACAAAATAACCTTCCGATGGCAAGACTTGATCGAATCTACATAAAATCCCAAGATCTACACCTCATCTCGAAAACAAGCATAATCCCATCATTTTCTGATCATGATGCGGTCTCCATCAAAATCAACAACCTTCAAGCCCAGCACAAAGCGCCCTACTGGAGATTTGATCCTCTCCTCCTCAAATCCGAAGAATACAAGAACATTATTAGAAATATAATTAAGTATTTTGAAGAAAAATCCCTAACTCCAAATAGTAATATTACCTACATCTGGGACCAACTAAAAGAAGAAATCAGTCAAGCATCCAAACGCTTCATGAAAACAATAAAAATCAAGAGTCAAGAACATATCATTTTACTAGAATCACCGTTAAAATACATTGATAACAAAGAAGAATTATCCACGCAAGATCAGCAGCTAATGTCACAAATCAGAAGCGAAATTTCATCTGCATACAAAGATAAATCTCTTAAAAATTTAAACTTAATGGAAACCACATTCATAAAAGAAGGCAACACTCAATCAAAATTTTTTCTTCGCCTTGCTAACCAAGCCAAAGCATCCAAAAATATATCAGAACTAGAAATAAATGGAGAAATAACATCAGATAAAGAAAAAATTTATCTCACCTTGTATGAAAAATATCAGAAGGACTTTTCAGATCAAAACAAAGATGATATTGACTCAACAAGCATTTTATTTAAAGGGATTCATAAACTCTCCAGCCAAAATTCTTTCCTATGTGAAAAACAAGTAACAGAAGAAGAGATCCACCAGTCTATCTCATCAGCACAATTAAATCGAGCCCCTGGCATGGACGGCTTACCTGTTGAATTTTACAAGTATTTTTGGTTAGAACTAAAAACGATTCTACTCAAGCTCTGCAAAACTTTCCACAAGAATGGTGTGTTACCTAAGTCCATGAAAAACATTGTAGTCACACTTATCCCCAAAAAAGGTGACAGATTAAAATTACAAAATTGGAGGCCAATATCATTGCTTAACACAGACTATAAAATAATTTCAAGAATTTATAGTAAAAGAATTTCTAGTGTTGTCTCCTCCCTTTTGTCATCAGATCAAAGCTACTGTGTTCCAGGAAGAACTATTTACAATAATCTTCATCTGCTAAGAAATGTAATCAGACACTCCAACAAATTCAATATCCCACTAGCATTACTATCTTTGGACCAAAGTGGGGCCTTCAACCATGTCTCTCATCACTACATCAACTACCTACTAAAATTACATGGATTTGGCCCATGCCTATGCCAAGCTGTATCATCTTTCCTATCCGGAACAAGAGGATTTATCAAGATTGATTCCACGCTACTTCGACCTTTTCCCTTTGAGAAAGGAGTCAGACAAGGTGACCCTGTTGCAGGACTCTTGTATATACTCTCCATTGAACCATTTTTAAGAACAATTATTCAAAACAATAACATCAAAGGATACCACATACCCAAGTCACCATCATACACAAAAATAACTGCTTTTGCTGACGATATTAACTTGCTAATCACTAACAATCAAGATTTTGAAGAGGTCACTAAAGCATTCACTATTTATCAAAAGCAATCAGGAGCACTCCTCAATCAAGAAAAGTCATCAGGATTATTCTGTGGACAATTGAAGAACAGATTAGACAAACCTCTTAACTGCCAATGGCATACCGAAGGAACAAAAGCATTAGGCATTTACCTTGGCAACACACCAACATGGGAAGAGCAAAATTGGACTAACCTTGCCATAAAATTAAAAGCAACTCTAAATAAGTGGTCACAATATGTTAAACTCACCTCATACCATGGCAGAAAAATAATCTGTAACCAATTAGCCGGATCTCAACTCATCCACACGCTCACTGTCCTACAACCTCCAACAATTTTCTACAAAGAAGTTCAAACTGCAATTAATAATTTTATTTGGCAAGGAAAACATTGGCTGCACATGAATTATTTATATGCTCCTGTTCCTATAGGAGGAATGGGAGTCACTAACCTCCAAGCAAAAACTGCATCTTTAAGACTCAAGCTAATACAAGATCTGCAAAACAATGAAACAAGCGAAGAACCTGTCTTTCTTTTCCACCAGTATAATATGTCACTCGATGGAGATGTCTCTCATCAACATTTCTTCCTTCAAGAGAAAAATGCAATTTACATGGCCAATTTAGACACTTTCTATTTTAGTCTACTAAACGCCTGGCATAACATACGCCCAGAGCTCACCACCAAAACATTCCGTCTCAGTTTTATTAGAAATACTCCCCTTCAAGGCAATCCCATCGTGCAAAATGAAAACATTAATATTTTGAAAGACTGGATAACAACAGGCATAACCAAACTTGGACAGCTAATAAATGAAGATGGAAAGTGGAGCCAACCTTTAGAAGAAGATCAACAACAACTCACAGCATCAACAAAAAGACGACTAACCCTCAACCTGAAACAAATTCAAAACCATTTTGACAAGATCATAGATATTAATGCACCCTCCATTAAATATAGTTATATAGACTTGAACACATCCAAGAAAATAATTTTTCCTGGAAAGAAGAAACAAAATTATGCAGCCTGCCTAAATAATATTATTAAAAATCCACAAGTTGATGGAAAAGCGAAATGGCTTGACAAAGAATTCTCGTGGAACCAAATCTACTCCAAACCAACTGATAGAAGAGACAGTGACATTACATGGCGCCTACTTCATAATGCTCTTGTAACACCAAGAAAACTTCACCTTTGGAAAATAATACCAAGTGACAAGTGCCCCTGGTGCAACAACCAAATAGGAGACACACTACATATGTTTTTCAAGTGCAATGTCACCACTTCTCTCTGGAGATATTTGTCCCATAAAATATTCTTAATTCAAGGCAGAAGACCAACATATGAAGAAGCCCTCATTGGCTACCAAGATAAGACCGATTGTGCTAGACTCTCAAATTTTCTACTATGCCTGAGCAAAAGCACCATCTACAGGAGCTACATGATGGTAATTAAAGAAGAAAACCCCATTCCACCTAACTATTTGGCAATGTTCAAAAGAAGACTGAAATATAGATTACTACTTGAAAAAACATATGCCCAAATTACCAACACCGAAAGTAATTTCTATCAAGTTTTCTGCTGTACAAAAATCCGACAAAAATGAGAAGAAGGAAGAAAATTAAACTTTTGCAGTGGCGCACAAGGAAGAAAAGAAGAAAAAAGAAACAAGAACTAAAAAATTGCACATCACCTCGCTACCTCACACCGGCTGATCTCCCCACCTCCTGATCAGCTGTTGGTCCCCTGCAGGCCTCTGGGTAGGCCGCCCGCCACGGACTGCTGCACCATTGGTTGCCTACGCTTCAACTTTAGCACACATCTTTCTTCTCCTTTTCCTGCTGCTTTTCTTTCAAAATTTCTGTCATTTTTTTCTCTTACACTACATTTTTAGGACACAAACACCAAAAACCGCATGCATTTCGATAAGTCAAAATGTTACTCAGCCCCCATTGTCCCTATTTGTAATTTCTTATCCCCCAATAAATCCTGTTATAAACTAAAACTCTCTCTCTCTCGCTCTCTCTCTCTCTCTCCCCCTCTCCCCCTTCCCCTTACCCCTCACCGAGGGTGCAAGTGCTGCTGGTTGCCGTTAATGCCGGCGCCTGCTAATTTTGGCGGGCGTGAATGGCTCATCCCATGATAATGTTAATGTGGGCAAGTCTGGGCAACCGAAGGCAAATGGGTGCAAGGTTGGAGCACCCTGAGGCACCCGGGGGGCAACTTGGGGGCACCTTGGGGCAACTCCGGGGCAACTCGGGGGCACCTCGGGGCAACCTAGGGGCAACCCAGGGGCAACTCGCGGGCAACCTTCGGCAACTCTTCACCAACCCGGGAGCAACCCGGGAGCAACCCGGGAGCAACCCAATGCTAGTCAATAAACCTCTCCGTACGAGGCAATTCGCGGGGAAACTGGAAGGAGAGGGGGGAGGGGCTTGGCTGGGCAAGGGCGAGTGAGCAAGGAGCGGGCAAACAGCACGGGTGAGCGAGCGAGCGAGGAGCGAGCAGCCGGCGCGGGTGAGCGAGCGAGGAGCGAGCAGGCGACGCGGGTGAGCGAGCGAGGAGCGAGCAAACAGGCAAACAGCGCGGCCGAGCGAGCGAGCGCCTGTGCGTTAGGCAACCGCTTGCACGCGTGTGCATCGGCAAGTTGTTGCCTGCCTCTCAGGGGTCATTCCATGCCAGATCACCGAAAGGCCTGACATGATAGTTTTTAGTTTGAGTTAGGGATAGTCTAGTTCCATTCAGGAACACACTAAGACCTCAAATGCCACAGGAAATTTATTTACAAATTTTTGTTTAGGAGATATAACAGTTTTAAATTTGGTGTCTGGAAGCTTGAGAAAATATGTAAATGATTTTTTGTACCCTATAAGAAATACTTAACATGCCTTGGTCTGGGTGTTTTAAACTCAGTTTTTTATGGTGATTCAAATGAGCTATGTAAAGATTGTATTGTTGAAAATTTTTGAGAAACTTATTAAGTAAACTTCCGTAAAAGTTATATAAATGTAACTTTAGCGAAAATACATCATTCTCAAAAAATTCCAGGTCATGGCTTTTTTAGCCCGCACTTCTGCTTTGAAAAAGCTTCAGAGCGGGCTTATGCAATCGATCTGGTGTCTGTCTGTTTGTTTGTTTGTCTGTCTGTCTGTCTGTCTGTCTGTTCCACTCGAAGGAGTTGAGCTGGAGAGTTGAAATTTTTAGGGTATCTTAAGGGTCACTCCTGGACACCGAAACGCCTGGTGCAAATCCTGCCAACCCTCATTAAGGCACTGAAAAAAATTATTAAAGTTTTCACGGAATAAACAAAAAATTTTTTTTTCAACTTTTTCCAACCCCGTCGACCCGTACCTCTCCGGAAGCGTCTTTTCGCGTCTAGTTCAATGGTGCACACCCTTTTACGAAAAAATGGACCCAGCTCGCGACTACACTGTAAAAAGCACCCGTAATTGGTCCAGTTTTCAACTTTTCTCAACCCCGTCGACCCGTACCTCCCCGGAAGGGTCTTTTCGCGTCCAGTTCAATGGCGCCCACCGTTTTTCGATAAAAAGGACCCAACTCGCGACTACACTGTAAAAAGCACCCTAAATTGACCCACTTTTCAACTTCTACGAACCCCATCGACCCGCACCTCTCTAGAACCGTCTTTTCGAGCGCAATTCAGTGGTTTTTCAATTTTCAGTGTTGCCAATCGTCAAAACTCAAACATTTCGATTATTTTCGACATTTCTCGATATTTTCCGATGTTTTTCGATATTTTCGACATTTTTCGTTGTTTTTCGATATTGTTCGACATTTGCGATATTTTTCGACATTTTCGATAACTTTCGATATTTTTCGATATTTTTCGATATTTTTCGATAATTTTCGATAATTTTTGACATTTTTGATAATTTTCGATGTTTTTTGATACTTTTCGACATTGCTGACATATTCCGACATATTTTGATATTTGTAAACATTTTTGACAATTTTTGATATTCTTCGACATTTTTCGACATTATCCCTCATTTTTCGATATTTTTCGATGTTTTTCGACATTTTCCATAATTTTCGATATATCTCAACATTTTTAAGATATTTCGAGATTTTTCGACTTTTTTGACGTATTTGTACATATTTCGACAATTTTCGACATATTTCGACAGTTTTTGAAATTCTCGACACCCCTCGACGCATATATCGTTAAAATCGTTTCGACGAGCGTAATTCAGTGTTGCCAACTGCTGCCAAATAAAGTCCGAGTTCGACCGTTCCATCTGAGGCCGAACTCACGTATTTCGACATTTTTCGAGATTTCTGACTCCCCTTTTTTGCCGAATAACTGACCGTTTAGTCACTATCGGCACGTTTTCAAAGCAGAAGGGAGGGCTGTAGTTTCGGTTGTTCACCGTTACAAACTGCCTCTCTCCGAAGAGAATGCCTTTACGGGCCGCCGGCCCGATCATTTACAAGCTAAGAGGACGTTCTGTGTGACTAAGGGGTCGGGCCGAAGGCCCAACCGAACGCCGCCGGCAGGCCAAGCAGGCACGCCCCCTGCCGAACAGAGTTGCCAGCGTAGCGAAGCGGAGCTGGCAACGACGTTAGGCGGAAGGGCGGGCCTGCTTGTTTAAAGCTTATGATGGGTAGAATAGCATAGACAATTTTTTATGCCAGGCCTGAAGGTTTCAGTTTCTTCGCTTTAATATTGTAGGTTTTAAGCCCTTATAATTTGGCTCTTGTGGGACACTATGAACTCCACTTGGTAAGTATGTCTTTAAAATCACTTAAATAATGTATCCCCATAAGAATAGATGCCATACTAAAGGCAAATGACATTGGATAAAATAACAAGAAAAATTCACTACAGAACACGTTACATTTTCATTTTTATATGTTGCAAAAAATAAATATTACAATAAGATTGTTTTCTATTGTCAATTGCCTTGAGAATAACATTTATTCTTATGGGGATACATTATTTAAGTGATTTTAATGACATACCTACCAAGTGGAGTTCATCGTGTCCCAAAAGAGCCAAATTATAGGGGCTTAAAACCTAAAATATTAAAGCGGAGAAACTGAAACCTTCAGGCCCGGCATAAAAAATTGTCTATGCTATTCTACCCATCATAAGCTTTAAAAAAAGCCATGACCTGGAATTTTTTGAGAATGATGTATTTTCGCTAAAGTTACATTTATATAACTTTTACGGAAGTTTACTTAATAAGTTTCTCAAAAATTTTCAACAATACAATCTTTACATAGCTCATTTGAATCACCATAAAAAACTGAGTTTAAAACACCCAGACCAAGGCATGTTAAGTATTTCTTATAGGGTACAAAAAATCATTTACATATTTTCTCAAGCTTCCAGACACCAAATTTAAAACTGTTATATCTCCTAAACAAAAATTTGTAAATAAATTTCCTGTGGCATTTGAGGTCTTAGTGTGTTCCTGAATGGAACTAGACTATCCCTAACTCAAACTAAAAACTATCATGTCAGGCCTTTCGGTGATCTGGCATGGAATGACCCCTGAGAGGCAGGCAACAACTTGCCGATGCACACGCGTGCAAGCGGTTGCCTAACGCACAGGCGCTCGCTCGCTCGGCCGCGCTGTTTGCCTGTTTGCTCGCTCCTCGCTCGCTCACCCGCGTCGCCTGCTCGCTCCTCGCTCGCTCACCCGCGCCGGCTGCTCGCTCCTCGCTCGCTCGCTCACCCGTGCTGTTTGCCCGCTCCTTGCTCACTCGCCCTTGCCCAGCCAAGCCCCTCCCCCCTCTCCTTCCAGTTTCCCCGCGAATTGCCTCGTACGGAGAGGTTTATTGACTAGCATTGGGTTGCTCCCAGGTTGCTCCCGGGTTGCTCCCGGGTTGGTGAAGAGTTGCCGAAGGTTGCCCGCGAGTTGCCCCTGGGTTGCCCCTAGGTTGCCCCGAGGTGCCCCCGAGTTGCCCCGGAGTTGCCCCAAGGTGCCCCCAAGTTGCCCCCCGGGTGCCTCAGGGTGCTCCAACCTTGCACCCATTTGCCTTCGGTTGCCCAGACTTGCCCACATTAACATTATCATGGGATGATACTAATTCAAAACTAATTTTAAAATAATTTCACATATTTACTACGATTTTGTGTCTTTATATACTACCCCGCCCTCATGCCCCCCCCCCCCCCCCCCCATCCCTCTTGCTCGTGCGAAAGAAAAGCAGTAAAAAGGGAATTATGTGGAATTAATTGTATACCAGTTTTTATTCACATTTACTACCCTTTTGAGCTGATCCTTGACTTTTTTTTGAAAAAGAGTGGACAAGCAAAAAGTTATTAACATTTTCTGGACGCATACGACTGGACTTGGTATCTAGAAGAAAACTTGCAGCGCTGAACTCCCGCTCACTTGGTGCGCTTGACGCAGGGATTGCCAACACCTTTCGTGCGAATAATGCGAGAGTGGGGTATCGAGTAGCCTGCGAGTTGCGATTGAAAAGAAACAAAAATTAAATTGGTGAACCGTGAAATATTGAAATGGAGGTATTAGTGGAAAATTTACATACATTTACTTTCCACCATTCCAGTACATTTTCACACGAGCCTTGAAGAATTTTCTCCTCTACTCGTCTACCTCGTCATACGGCTCGTCCTCCTCGGAGTCAGCAAAGGTGTCAAAGGCACCGCTACCTTTACTAGAGGTAGATGGTCGGGGAGAGGGAGGAGCCTCAGCGCCAGAGGGAGCCGGGGTCAAGGCAGCGGAGTGTTTCTCTTTCAAATCCCTACAGAGTTGTCGCACATCCGCAATCACCTATACAAATAGAATATACTGAAAATTACTTAGATACGTTATAACTAAAAAATTAATAAAGAAAAAAAATAGTCACCTCATTTCTTTTGTCTTCACTCAAGCCAACTTTTTTTAAAGACTTGATTTTTGGCCTGAGAAATGCAGCGATCTTTTGAAATCTACTAGGCTTAAATTTGATGTTCAAGAAATGCGTGATGCGGACCTTACAGCGGGCTATGGTTAGGGAGTCAGTAGGAGCAGGAATGAGGTTCACCCTCAGCATTTGTGCGCTCACCAGCACATACTGTATGGTGGGCTCATTCTGACCCTCTAACAAAGATAGCTGCTCATGAAATATTTTTAAAAGTTTCTCCAGCCCCAAAGCAATGTCCTTTTCATCATTTGTCAATAGGAGATTCTGTCTGCCATGTGCAACCAGAGCTGAATTTACCTGCAGCAATAAAAAAATAAAACATAAAGAAAAATCCGTCAATACTATAGACAGAGCACTGCACTGATGACTTTAGGCTTGAGGGGGCGGGGAGGGAGGGAAGGGAGGAGAGGGAGGGTGAGGTAGGCGATTCAAGCAAGGGCGGGGGGGGGGGGGGCAGAGGAAAGGGGGCATGGAATGAAAATGTAAAATAGATTGCCCTCTATACGTACCTTTTCAAATTGATCGTCACTAGTAAAGAAAGAATTAATCAGGAAAAAAATTGAATTCCACTGAGTTTCCGATTCTTGTTTCAGGGTATTTGTCAGATTTTTAACAAGGCCAGCCTTCTTCATGAAAGTGACAATCTTCTTCATTTTCTCAATTACGAAAAGGGCTTGGACATTTGCTAACTCAGATTCCAGGTGGAGTTTTAGTTCCGCTATGAGGGGAGAATCTTTCCCATTGCTGGCAATGATCTTGGCAAATTTTGGGAAGTAACACCCTAGAAACTTATTGTTTTTCTATTTCATACCCAAGTTCTCCAAAGAGGTAATTAGTTTTACTATTTCCTTAAGATCTTTAATAGTAACACCTTCTATCAGCCTCTCACATATCATTGCTTTCAGCTTTTCCCCAATCTGAAAAAAAAACACGTTATCGCTAACGCTAACGTGATAGCAGATGATAGATGCTTTTTCATAAAACTAGTCTCTTACTCTCTCTGCACCAGGGTTCTTTTTCCAGAGCTTGGTTTTCTACGAAATTGGGACTTCCATTCAATTTTTTGCGAATATACAGTTCACGCTCAAGTCAAATCGTTAGTCAACTTTACAACGAAACTCGACGGAATAAGATGCTCCTTATTCCGGCATGAAGCTTTCACTCTCTCCATACTGAAGCATTCACACCATTACGAAATAACGTTTTTTGGACCGACAATGCTTCGTATCCCCATCTTTTAGGATTTTCATGACGTGTCCATGACGTGTCCATGACGTGTCACTGACGTGTCACTGACGTGTCACTGACGTGTCACTGACGTGTCACTGACGTGTCACTGACGTGTCACTGACGTGTCACTGACGTGTCACTGACGTGTCACTGACGTGTCACTGACGTGTCACTGACGTGTCACTGACGTGTCACTGACGTGTCACTGACGTGTCACTGACGTGTCACTGACGTGTCACTGACGTGTCACTGACGTGTCACTGACGTGTCACTGACGTGTCACTGACGTGTCACTGACGTGTCACTGACGTGTCACTGACGTGTCACTGACGTGTCACTGACGTGTCACTGACGTAAGAACTGTTACGTTTTTGACGTACCGTAGTTGGTACATCTAAGTGGGGCGGACCGTTTTTACGGAGAGGACTGCCCTCCCAGCCTTCTCTTCTATACTAACCCCATTTTCTCCTAACCTCATTGTCTCATGAAGACGAACGAGATCGAGAGTACAAGCAGATGCTACCTTTGGTATCATCTGCTACTAGACATCCTCCAGAGGAACACGCGGCGCAAATGTTCATAACTTTTTCGGGTTTTGTGTTTTGATTTAGGAACAGTTTCTTGATGAATCTTTATTCGCGTCGCTCGCTCAATCGCCAATTTGCAATCATTACACAATCATTACACACTGATTATTTTTGAATTTTTGAATTTTTCCATTTTAGGTATACCGCTGTATACTCTGATGGGCGTGACAATTTTTTAATTACACTTTAACAATTCAGCGTCAATTGTGGTGCTGTTCTTAAGACCTTATTTTGTAAGCTCAGTGTCTTAAGTCGCGTCGTTTGCCTACCTACTATACGTTGGTGTGGGCTGGTGGACGCAGTTTTACTCGTTGGCTTGCGGGCCGCCAGTCTGAGACCCCTGCACCATACCTTTCCCTCGTCCAGAGAATCATCGTGGGCAGGAACACGTTGTTGTTGTACGTTTTGTCATGACCATTCCACGCACACTCATTTTCTTTTCCACAAATTGACAGGGGGAAGATGATGACTTGTTATTTTTGTTCACGCTGACGTAACTGACATACACTAGTTTGTAACTGCGTCAGTTCCAACACAAGACCCTGCGATATTGATAACACGTTTAACTTTTGTGACAAAAATGAATATCTGGTTATCCTATCTTTAGTGCCATAGGTGCTCTCATTACATTGTTATTATGGTTGCTCTATTATATTGATGAAGTCATGAAACATAATGTAAGTGACATTGCTACATTCATTATAACTGACAGTGATTTATTTTCATTACCTTCGTTTCTCATTGATTGTTACTTGTTGTTTTCTAGCATAGTGTTCGGGCACAGTGTTTGGTTGATATGGTAACAGCACAAGTGCTTTTTTAGACCTCGCCAGCACATCCATTTACCACAGGCACAGTGATTCCTTTATCTTTCTTCAAACTTTTTTTCCAAATTTCAGTATCATATTTCGATTTTTACTGCAATGGGTTCCAGAAAAGAGGTAATTGTATAAGTGTATTCTTAGTCATTGTTTATCTTTTACCATATTTTGTATGGAAGGTAATATATACAGTTTTTTTTTTATCCTTTTTGCCAGAATTATAGGGTGGGTAGAGTATGCATACACGATCATTTTTGTATCATAAACTTGTGGGCGGAAACGTTAAGCAATGCGAACAGTTAGGTTTTTGTAATTCGGTTCGCCGCTTGCATCACACGTTTTTGCAAAGTTTTTTGGCTGCATTACGGTTCTTAGCGTCAGTTTCATAACACGTCCGAGGCCTGTACTCACTGAGACGACGTGAGCAGAGAGCCATCAGGTGACGTCTTCATGTCAAAATGCTGCGAAGCAGACATTTGGTAGGATATTGACTGTTACTGAGGCGAAACGCCTGCGACAAACTGGATAGGCCAGCCCGCCAAGCACTTGTGTGAACTTGGCGGCCTAACCGGCGAGCACAAGCAGAGCGGGAAGCCGGAATTAAATTTCTGGTACTCAAAATCTTGTTTCCTCACCTCCGGATGATTTGATTGTGGGGGCATTTTATGAGTCCTAGTTTCGCAACGCCGTAGTGCAGGCAACCCTCACTGCGCACGCGTGTTATATGCTGCCTAACCACCTGCTGTGGACTGCGGGGCGGGGTGGGGCGGGTGCACTACGAGGATGCTCTAGCGTAGCCCGACGCCCATGTGCCAGCAGGCGGATTCCGAAGATCGCTGTCCTGCCTCCGTTTTTGTCGCACCTATGGCGGCGCCCTATGTCGGGGATGGCACGGCCCCATGAGTGCGACAAGGACAGAAGCAGGAGCACTATCTTGGTAATCATACGGCAGGCTTCGGCGGGGCTAAGGGGGGTGGGGCGGGGCGGGGCGGGGCGGGCTGGGCTGGGCGAAGCGAAGGACGGGGTGGGTGCACTACGAGGATGCTCTGGTCTAGCCCGACGTGCATGTGCCAGCAGGTAGATTATGAAGATCGAACTCCTGCCTGCGTCCTTGTTGCACTTATGGCGGCGCCCTATGTCCGGGATGGCAGGGCCCCATGAGTGCAACAAGGACAGAGGTAGGAGACCTATCTTGTGAATCATACGGCCGGCTTGGGCGGGACGGGGCGTTGCGGGGCAGGGCGGGGAAGTTCAAAAATGATGGTCTATGCATGCTCTACCTATTCTATACTTTTTGTCAAAATGACAAAAAACACCCTGTATAACTCATACACCTCATTTAATTTTCACTGTTTTTAAATGTCATCTAAAAATCATGGAGATTTTCTTGTGCGATCATAGCGTTGTTGTTTTTTTCTCTTTTTTAGCCCGCCCTTCTGCTTTGAAAAAGCATACAAGCGGGCTTATGCAAACGACCTCGTGTCTGTCTGTCTGTGTGTCTGTGTGTCTGTCTGTCTGTTCCACTAGAAGGAGATGAGCTAGAGACTTGAAATTTTCAGGGTGTCTACAGTTTTACTCCTAGACAACGAAACGCCTACGGCAAATCCTGCCAACCCTCATTAAGGCACTGAAAAAAATTATAAAAGTTTTCACGGAATTATTCAACTTTTTCCAACCCCGTCGACCCGTACCTCTCCGGAAGCGTCTTTTCGCGTCTAGTTCAATGGTGCACACCGTTTTACGAAAAAATGGACCCAGCTCGCGACTACACTGTAAAAAGCACCCGTAATTGGTCCAGTTTTCAACTTTTCTCAACTCCATCGAGCTGCACCTTCCCGGAAGCGTCTTTTCGCGTCCAGTTCGATGGCGCCCACCGTTTTTCGATAAAAAGGACCCAACTCGCGACTACACTGTAAAAAGCACCCAAAATTGACCCACTTTTTAACTTTTACGAACCCCATCGACCCGCACCTCTCTAGAACCGTCTTTTCGAGCGCAATTCAGTGGTGCCAACCGTTTTTTAGCCCGCCCTTCTGCTTTGAAAAAGCTTTAGAGCGGGCTTATGCAATCGATGCCTGTCTGTCTGTCTGTCTGTTTGTCTGTCTGTCTGTCTGTTCCACTCGAAGGAGTTGAGCTAGAGAGTTGAAATTTTTAGGGTATCTTAAGGGTCACTTCTGGACACCGAAACGCCTGGTGCAAATCCTGGCAACCCTCATTAAGGCACTGAAAAAAATTATTAAAGTTTTCACGGAATAAATAAATAAATAAATAAAAAATCAACTTTTTCCAACCCCGTCGACCCGTACCTCTCCGAAAGCGTTTTTCAACTTTTCTCAACCCCATCGACCCGCACCTCTATGGAAGCGTCTTTTCGCGTCCAGTTCAATGGCGCCCACCGTTTTTCATGAAAACGGACCCAACTCGCGACTACACTGTAAAAAGCACCCGAAATTGGTCCAGTTTTCAACTTTTCTCAACCCCATCGAGCTGCACCTCCCCGGAAGCGTCTTTTCGCGTCCAGTTCGATGGCGCCCACCGTTTTTCGATAAAAAGGACCCAACTCGCGACTACACTGTAAAAAGCACCCAAAATTGACCCACTTTTCAACTTTTACGAGCCCCATCGACCCGCACCTCTCTAGAACCGTCTTTTCGAGCGCAATTCAGTGGTGCCAACCGTTTTTCAATTTCCACTGTTGCCAATCGTCAAAACTCAAACAATTCGATTATTTTCGACATTTCTCGACATTTTCCTATATTTTCCGATATTTTCGACATTTTTCGTTGTTTTTCGATATTTTTTGGCATTATTCGACATTTGCGGTATTTTTCGATATTTTAGACATTTTCGATAATTTTCGATATTTTTCGATAATTTTTCGATAATTTTCGATAATTTTCGATAATTTTCGATATTTTTTGACATTTTTGATAATTTTCGATGTTTTTTGATATGCTTCGACATTTTTGACATATTCCGACATATTTCGATACATGTAAACATTTTTGACAATTTTTATTATTCTTCGACATTTTTCGACATTATCCCTCATTTTTCGATGTTTTTCGATGATTTTCGACATTATCCATATTTTTCGATATAGCTCAACATTTTTGAGATATTTCGAGAGTTTTCGACATTTTTTTACGAATTTCTACATATTTCGACAATTTTCGACATATTTCGACAATTTTTGAAATTTTCGACACCCCTCGACGCCTATACCATTAAAATTGGTTTGACGAGCGTAATTTAGTGATGCCAACTGCTGCCAAATAAAGTCCGAGTTCGACCTTCCATCTGAGGCCGAACTCACGTATTTCGACATTTTTCGACATTTCCGACTCCCCTTTTTTGCCGAATAACTGACCGTTTAGTCACTATCGGCACGTTTTCAAAGCAGAAGGGAGGGCTAGGGTTTCGGGGTTGGAAATATTTCCCGGAAAAATTGGAAATATTTCGGGAATATTTCGGAAATATTTCCGAGGGGTCCGAAATATTGGAAATATTGGAAATATTGAAATTCCTCAGCAAAGGGCATTTGCATGAATATATAGCGTAACTTTGCATTAAAATCGTAATTTCCCGCGTTTGTCGGATACCAATTGTTTGTGACGGGTCGTTTCAAACGCCACTCGGGGGCGGTGAGGGCACTGGTAAAACAAATGTATAGTTCTAAATATCAAATGATGTTTAACTGCTAATTTTTAATACTTAAACACTATATCATGTTTAGTTCAAACTATACATCAGCAGATGTTTATTTTCTAAACACTTTGCAAGTGTTCAGTTGGCTATACACTTGGCGCAGCGTGGTGTCCCTATGCTTTTCCATCCCGTTTAGAAATGTGAAGTTCCGGAATTCGTCCGTTGCCGGGCTCAGTCCGAAACTGAGACTTCGGACTCGTCCGATACTGTACCGAAATGACGTAAAATCAGCAAGTTTTCGGACCATGTCCGACGCCCTACAAGGGTGCCTCGTCGGACTTGTTTCGGACTAGCACTACAGGGAAGCCCGAGAAAAAGGCAAAAGATGCTGGTATTCGATCCCCTACCCCTCGGACTTGTCCCTTTCTTGCTGACGCTCTAACCAACTGAGCTACGCTGACTTGATGGAGGACAAGCTTTCGGATCGCGATCGCCTCTTTATCGACTCGCCCCCAGCGTCGAATCGTCATGTTCTGTAGCAGACGAACGAAGCGACGTACACGAATGCGGTTTTGGGCAGCAGTGTCAGCAAGCGACACCCTCTGGTGTGAGTGACACACTACACACTGCGCGATAAACATATTAGACACTTATCGAAAAGCGTAACGATGCCATAAAATTTTCAGCTGTTTTTGAAGCGTGACGACTGTGACAAGCTTCTGATGATGAGATCCTCGAGGTGCGCGTCGGCTTCTATCCCCTACCACACTTACCCGCGTCGTATTACCTCCCCGCGAATTTCGGTATGTCGCGTCTGCGTTGCAGTGCTAGAGTACATGGTTCGCCACCACCTCGCATTCGTTAAATTTTTTTCTCTAAAGAAAGCATTTGTGATTTCTGGCTGTGTACTTTGGTGGTACACAAACCGGACTCCTGCCCGGTCCGGAACTTCCAACGGACTAAGTCCGATGAAGGCTGCGGTCCTGGAACTCGGTTCGGACAAGTCCGCCGCCAGGCAGTCCGACGAAGGGCAGAAGCCGGACCAGGTCCGTAGGGCACACGGACCAACCACGGACTTGTCCGAGCCGGCCGGGCTGTTTCGGAACAGAATGGGAACAAGTTTGGAGCTTTTCATTTCTAAACGGGATGTGAAGCCTCGCCCAAGTGTATACTTCTATACATCACAAAATGTTTAACCTTTAAACATTTGTGAAGTGTATAGGTGATAAACATCTTGTCATGTTTAGTTCCTGCTATACATCATGTCATGTATAGAATTGCCAACTATACACATACACCATATGTGTAGAAACTAAACATTTGTTTTACCAGTGGGCCGCCGGCGCCGCGGCGCGCCGCCTAACCTTACTTTCACATGTGCGACGATGCGATCCGACGGACGCTTCAAGACGAGAATTTGTTTGTACTTGTAAATTGCAATTAAACGATGTAATTCAGCATAAGTATACGTGTTGAAAGTTCTTCTACGTCATTTCCCTACCCTCTTCATAGAAAAAATTGCGGCTCTTTGCAAAAATACAATAGGGTACTCCGCTAGAGCGCGGAGCGGAACTGCGAAGAACAAAAACGGAAGGTGGAAAGGCGCCCGGGCGGCGGCGCGCTGCTGGGCGGAGAGGGGGAGCGCGCTAGCCAGCCGCTCGGGGCTCGGCTCGGCGGCGGAGCCGAGCGGAGCCGAGCGGAGCCGAGGCGTCGGCTGTCGCTCGGGTGGCGAGGGGCGTCTGGTGCGCTGCGCTCGGAGTCACGGAAGATTTGAGTTCTTGCGGCGGCGGCGCAACGGCAGGCCGGCCGAATAGGTTACATTTTACGACGACGATGTTCGCACGGGTTGTGGTTGTCTGTCTGCGTTGTTGTGTATGAAAAAAAAAGGTATTAAAACGTTTAAATTTTAATGGATGAGTATTTTCAAAATCCAGTTTTAGCTAAATCTTTGTAAAGTTTTAAGTGTTTCACGGTTATGTCGGCAAGAGAGTGCAAGTCCTTTGACTTATTTTTCACACCGAAATAGTCAGTTTCTCGCGTTGTCAACTGTAAATGACTGGAGGGAAGTTAACATTATATCTTGTACTGAGACTGTGTTGAAAATTTCTGCCGAAAATTGCTTCACTTTTTATAAATGATGACAGTGAATATGTGATGTGGGAAACCTAACCCCACTGATTCACAGACCTTAAAGAAAAATATTTCTGGCATTGTCATTTCTCAATGCCAGCTCCCCACATTTACTCTGTGTTACATACAATTATTAATTTGTGCTAAAATCAAGATGTTCTTGAAATCATGTCTTTCACGCCGTAACATTTGCTAATCAAAAATACCTCAGTGTCATATGCGCTCAAAGTATTTACTTGTTTGTTTTTTAGCTTTCCTCTCTGATCTTTTTATCTCTTTGGCTGAAGCCACCCACATTTACCTTGAAATGGTGAGTTCAATCGCAAACTGGTTCTCATTTCATCTCAATTCTTTTAATATATGAAGACTGTCTGTCCGTTTAGACTGGAACTAAGAAAAGACCACTTCAAAGAAGCCCTTCCAGCAGATTCAAGAAGAAAGTTGAAAGTCAATTTATCTTAAACCACAGCCCGAGAAGCCCTTATGAGAAGAAGTTTAAAAAAGCTACCATATTCTCACCTCAAAAGAGGAAATTTCCAAAGCTGTTTGGAGCAGGAGATAGAGTGGCTAGGAATGATTCTGTTCTGGCTGAGGCAAGTAGTTTGAAGGCTAGTTATTACCTGTAATTCTACAAAACCCATGGGGACGACCTCCCTTATGCTCTTCATTTCTCATTTAATAATACATATTTTATGTTTACAGCCTCTTCTGAACAAAGGGAACCTTTCCGAAGAAGTCACTTTCAATTCCAGACGAAGATTAACTAAACCATCTCAGGATGCAGTAAGTTTTCCAATGCATATTGTTATGAAAGTTACCTTCTGTTGTTTAAATATATATACAGTCGCATAGCTTTATCCTGGGTTAATAGTGTTGTTATACTTGAATGTCATTTCTTTCTGCATAGGAATGTAATGAAAGTGAATACTCAGATATCAGTACTGTTACTGCAGAAGTCTCACCTTTGAGACTTAATTTAAAACGTGCCACTGAGTGTTGTAGCCAGAGCACAACTGTTACTGCAGAAGTCTCACCTTTGAGACTTAATTTAAAACGTGCCACTGAGTGTTGTAGCCAGAGCACAACTGTTACTGCAGAAGTGTCACCTTTAAGACTTAATTAAAAAAATCCCCCTGAGTATTGCAGCCAGAGCACAACTGTTACTGCAGAAGTGTCACCTTTAAGACTTAACTTAAAAAATCCCCCTGAGTATTGCAGCCAGAGCACAACTGTTACTGCAATAGTGTCACCTTTGAGACTCAATTTGAAAGGTGTCACAGAGTGTAGTAGCCAGAGCACAACTGTCACTGCAGAAGTCTCACCTTTGAGGCTCAATTCAAAAGGAATCACTGAGTATTTAAGTCAGAAGGTAAACTACTCTCAATTCATTTATTATTTTGGTATGGTCAGTTTTTTTTCCAATTGTGCTAATGTTATACATTTTCCTCCAATTAGAACTCTGTGCTGCAAGAATCAGAAGTATTTCTTGAAGATGATATATTTTCGCAAAGTGATCTTTTAAACGAAGCTGATAGGAGTCATGATTTCATTTCTGAAACTGATTTTTTGGAGGAAGTGAATGGGGATAACAACCCTTACTTTCCTGAACAAATAGTTTTCTATGATGATGGATCACATGTATGTGCGATTTGCTTTAGAGTGAGTAAATACTGTTTAAGATATGTTAATGTAATCATTAGTTACTACCTGTCTGCAGAGGGAATGCAGCCATCTTCAGCCTGAACTTGTTTGTAGTGACGAAACTATTTCTGACCTTGCTCACCATAGCAATACCATTGACAATGAGGTAAAGTTAAACACTTTGTCATTGTCATCTACATTTTCCTACACTTATTACTGAACTGCAATATTGTTGACCTGATATTTACAGATTCACAATGAACAGGCACTTATAGATGCTGCTAATACCTTCAACCCCATTGTGCTTACTAGCCAGGATGTTCCAAACGCTGATTTGCCTTTCTATGAAGTGCACAGGAACACTAGAAAAGACTTGGCCAATTGGCTTAAATTAAGGGGTGTTCCCCAGGGTGGTTGTGGAAAAGATGATTTAGTCAATAGGTAATTAACTATTATTATCCATATTTAAAATTAAAGTGATGGCACATTTTTGAATTGTGGTTCATACTTTGCAGAGTTCAAGCCTGTATGGATGTAGGGGCTGACAAAATATTAGATCCAAGTGTGGAGGGTGGTAAATGGTATGAAAAAAAAAGAAATGATGTCCACGCAGGTAATTATTGAAGTACCAGCTACAGTGTTCCATCTTAGTAGTGTCATCTTTCCTAGCATCAAAATAATCTTTCATTAAATTTATGTCTCAGGCTGCCTCACTACTACAGAACTCGGCTCTATTTCCTGAAACGGGATGGGACCCTTTTCCAAGTAGAGACATACCTCAGAGTTACAATTTTGGAAGTGTGTATTACTACCTGGTGGAGAGTATGCCCCAATACCAGGACCCCTCTATGATAAATTCTGGAGAGGAATCTGTCAGTGAGGAGGAAGATGAAGAAAATGTGGAAGTAATTGAACTGGGTGACATTTTTGAGGATCTTGATAACAAAGCTGTAATGAGCAGCAAGAAGATCAGGAGAGGGCTACAGTTCCTCAAAAGTGGTTATGTCAGAGGAATGAAAGATTGTTTACCAGATCGCTTCCATTTCTTCAAAGGTCATATAAGAGCTTCAATGGAGAAGAAAGCATATTGGGTAAAGGCAGCCATATCCCAGATTTCTGGTAATATATTGAGATGCGAATGTGAGTGTGTAGCAAGCCAGCTGGGCAGGTGCAGCCATGCCAGTGCATTGCTATTGTTTATTTTGCAGCACAAGTATCTTAATGGCGACAAAGGTAAGACCTCCATTTCCTGTAATTAACGTCTTTTATTCTTTTAAGTATGTGTGTCTAGGAAATGAAACTAGAAATACTATTATTGGTCATGCATTATTTCAAATGAAATCGTATGATAGGTCACCATTTTTCTGTCTACCACTTTTTTATCATGACATTTTGCATTTATACATTTCACATTTTTTACTCATTCTGCACCACCATTCTACACCTACTTGGTGGTAGAAGAATCATTTGTGGGAGATTGATTATTCACCTAATAACATATTCTTTAGGTGAAGTAAGTTTCAAGTGTACTGTACTTTGTCATTTTCCATCACCATACTTTGTTCGTTGTTTCTCTTAACTTTCCTAGGATTTATCACATTTTCCTGATCTATTTAGGTGTGCCTCATTTTCAGTCTGTTGGCACTTCATTCACATCCATGCTATGTTACTTGCCATGTTAGTATTCATGTGGCTACTTTTGTAGGTGATCATCATTTGCTCTTCATTGTAGGCGTTCATCATTTGTAAGGTAATTTTTACCTTGTTGCCCTTTGCCCCCTCTCATTTGTTCCCTTGCTGCCTTCTTCACAAGCAGTCATTACTCATTATTCTGATATTAACAAAACGTTTACTTTCAGAAACTGATTTTGCTTCGCTTTAAATGTTGTGCATGTAATGTTTGAACTTTTCAGTTTGTATTTTTTTTTACGGAAAGATGTAGTGGGTGTAAATTTGAAAAGTTAGTTGGAGATAATGAAAAAAATGGAAATTTGTAGAGGTATCATTTTAATTGTTTCCACTGCATGGTAGATTTTTTCTTAAAATATTTGTACAATTAATTACTTATCAAGTGTGGTACAGTATTATTGTTGAATATATTGCATGCTATTTTACTACCCTATAATATAATTATGACAATAATGATACTAGATTTAATATTATCCTGCATGAATGTAAATCATATCACAATGTTATCACAGTAGTTTGTATCTGGTCATTGTTATTTTAGTAGCCTGCAACTAACATACAGCAATTGTACAGTTTATGAAATATATATTTAAAAGAAACAAATTTATGAAGTGCTTTACTTTCTAACACAAATCACCAAACTGCTTTTTATTCATCAGAGGCTTTAGGGGTAAACTTTTTATTTTTAATCCTATTTGGGTTGAAGTTTCTGAAGAAAGCTAAAATGTACACAATGTTGGACCATTGTGAAATCATATTGAGCGGTAGAGTGCCATCCAAAATTTTCCAATCCTTGATGTCCGCAATAGCATGTTCAACGTAGATCCTGGCCGCAGCTATAGCCTTTGTGAGAGTTTCTTCTTCTGGCGTAAAGACTTTGCGGTTTCCAAGGGAAGGAGGCTTGTAGAAATGGCATCCTTTCGCCTGCAGCTCTGCAGTGAGTTCGTAGCCTCTATCTGTCATCACGCCATCACCTTTTTCCAGCATATCAATGAGTCCACTCTGTAGAATGGTTTCCTTATCCGACATGCTGCCTTCAAACCCATCACTACAAAAGATTGTTGCCCCGTGGGTGGAAATGCCAATTGCAAATAGAAAAACATTACGACCTTTGTACTGGGAGTATGTGTTCCCCTGCTGTTCAAAATTTGATGGGGTCTGTGTGTATAAGGACATCCCATCTAAGATAACTCTCAAGTTCTTGAAGGGACGCATGACTTTGGGCTGATTTTTCTTCTGACCAGCAGCTGATTGAAACATAGTTTTCTCCATTGACTTGAATGTTAGGTAAATAAGTTGTGTCATGACATAGCATATTTCCAAAGCATATGATGATTCAATGCCAAAGAGGAATGCAATTTCCTCACCAGGGTATCCTCTTCTGAGCCGAAGTAGGAGCATGAACAATCTGTCCTTACTTGAGAGGACAGTCTGAATAGCTTTAGTAGGAGTAGTGTTGCTATACTTCATTTTCAGATGTCTTATAACATCATCACCACCTATCAGATTAAAGAGGGCTTCAAAATCTTCTACACTAAGTCCTGTGAAAAACTTGAACTTGGGATCAGTCTTGCAGGAATCAAATGAAATCATTTGCTTCTTTTTAGGCTTTTTTAATGGTTTATCTTCTCCTGTCTGTGTCGTTGCATCACAGTGACTTTTCTAATAATATGAAAAGAAATAAATATTACAACACACCATATGCAGGGTAGCAGTCACTAATACATATGTGCCTCAGATATTCTTACCGCTGGAGTTTGCGTTGACATTTGCTTTCTCATTGGCTCGGGATCCACCATGTCCAAGTTAGGGAAACCGATTATCTGTAATAATAGAAAGTGAGGTTCATTTACATGAATTGAATGAAAAACTTACTGTAAAAGTTTGCGCAAGTAATCCGAAAAATAAAACTACTAATATAATTTGCTCCTTGTAAAATATTTGACTCCAAAATCTACGGTTTAAAGATTTATATACATACAAAAACCATTTCATAATTCACAGAAAACATTTTTAATAGAAAAAAAAAGTAGAAAAAGGGCAAGGGTCAGAGTAAAACAATAACAATTATTGCATTTTATAGTTGTCTTTCCTTTCCCCACAGCTATCACCTGTACTTCCAAGCCTTGCGTGTGGAACCAAGGTTCCCTGAAAAGAAATCCCACTGTAGCTGCTGGTCGGCAATATGACTCCTTCAAACTAGACGTCATCAGAAGGAACAAATTCGACCCAAGACCGACAGAATACAGAAAGGAGCCCACAGCAAAGGCGTTGAACGACTTCGTAAGAGCACTCAAGGAGACAAAAGAAACGCCCTGTGCTTTCCAGGGAATACTTCAGAAAAGATACGAGGACTTCACATATGATGACACTGACTTAAAGATTTTACAATATCTACGGAGAGAATTATATGAATACTTGCATCAGTTAAACCCTCAACACCACTGTGGACCATTTGAGTTGAAGGGAACCACTGAACAATTTTCTAGCCCATTGTACAGATTTATCCGTAGCATTACTTGCACATCATCTGTTTGTCACAGGATAGCAAATTTCAGGTCAGAAACAGCGAAGAAAAACTTCCTCAAGGACCAGATGTGGAATATGACAACCGGAGAGTCGCAGGCAATGAGATATGGAAAAATATATGAACCAATAGCCCGAAATGAGTACCACCAAGAGCAGAGGGAAAAGTACCCTGATATTGAGATTGTGGCAGGAGGCACAAATCTGAATACTGAATACCCAGGTCTGTCCTGCAGCCATGATGGCTGGGTTAAAATAAATGGGAGGGTCAAGAAAGTTTTAGAAATTAAATGTCCATTCTCCCTTCAAGATGTTGATCCTCACTGTTTTGATTCCTACCTAAAGGGTAAAAGATTAAATTCCTTTTATCTTAAAAGAAATGTGAACGGAGAGATTACTCTAAAAGAGAACACCATCTATTACGATCAAGTACAAATGGAGCTGGCCATGACGGGAGTATCAACCTGTGACTTTGTGGTATGGAGCAAGATGGGCCTGCTCACCATCCCTATATCCTTCAATCAGTCGGCATGGGATAACTTGCATCCAAAACTCAAAAAATTCCATTGGGAATATATGGCAGCAGAATATTTCTCAAGGCGAAGTGCACATGATCTTAATCCTTTGTGCCTTCCATAAGAACATATACTACAGAAGGAGAGCTTAACTTTAACTTCACCTTAAATTCATTTTCTCTTCCTCGTGCCCTCTTTGCAGGTTGGGATGCAAGTTGACTTGTCTTGGTGTTAGGATTAAGTTGCCTTACAGTCTGGAAAAAGAAACGTGTGTACATTAACATTATGTCTGCTGACTGTATTGCATTTTATTTTCATGACAAGCCCACTGGTCTAAATCAGTAGTACTCACAACTTCCTTTTTGGTGTACAATAGTGTCAGCTTTGCTAGCACCAAATATTCAGAGAGTGCAAACTTCCCAGGCCTTATTGTGGAAACCTTTGAAAAGAAAATTTGTGAGTATGAAAAAAGTTCAAATTTCCTACGCTTCCTACTATTGTAAACTGATACCATTAATTGTTAAATGTATCATTTTATTTTGTGTTCCACATTTTAACCATTTAATGCCAACATTTTAGTTGTTACCATTGACATTAAAGTAATGTTATTATTGTTTATGAATGCTACCTGAAAATCCTTAAATATCCTCAACTTCCCATCCGGACACATGCTTGCATAAAAGGGCTCACCTTCAGCATCCACTATGCAGCCCAAAAACTCAAACGAGTCACCTAAAATATTAACTTCTCCCCTCCACTTGAAGTTTGGGCTACTCCTATCAATAGAAATATCACTGACATGAGAAGACGTTTCTGATAGGGAGAGCAGTTAATTACAAATAAGGACACAAGTACTTACTTTTCTGAATGCAAAATCAAAACTTTAGGCAAAGTTACTGAACTGGTTTTTTGTTCAGCTTGAAGTATATGACAAAAAGGACACGTGTCTATTGGTTTTTGAGAGAGAATGGAACTCAAATCTGCAGACAGGTCAGCACTAAAACTGTCAGTGGGCAAAGTAAGGTATGGCATGTCCTTTGTAAAATTTCCACAAGCACTACATGACACTGGAAAAAAAAACATATAAGTCAAACAGTGCAAGTAAAACTAGAAATTAGAATTAAAATACTTACCATCCTTGGAAATAATTGTGTAAAAGATCTTTGTTACAGGACTTTCCATAAAATCAGTAAGTGAAGACCATTCTCCTCTTGTCACCACTTCATACCTGATCCTAGTCAGAAACAGATATAACACCTCGTGAGGGTCTTTCTTCCTCTCTTCAGGTAATGAAATTGACAGACCTATTCATCACAGAGTAGAGGTATGAATAAATATGAAATGAGACACAATGTCACAAGCCCAAAAAAGAACATACTCCTCCACTTCCTTGCAAAGAAGGATGCATCGACTATTCCAAAAGTGGAAACTTTGTTTAAAGCACTTTCAATTAGTCTGTGGAAAGCACAGACAAGGCAATTCAATAATGATTTGCAGCCTGTCCTGTGATCCACGTCCTTGTCAAAAAAGTCTCGCAAGTTTGGCACATGTAAAAGGGCCTAGATTTTCGAAACAGAACAACACAGTTTTAGCAATTGTAAGATTAACACACCAAGGGCTGCGATAAATTTTACTGACTTGTAGGGCAGCTGAGACATGAGGAGATGCAGTGTCCATCTCAAGCCCACAATCACAGTGGTTGTACTTAATTCTCGACATTACTGCATCACCAGAAAGTGTCAGGTGAGCAAGGTCTGAAATAGTTTTGTCACCAAGTTCAGGCTGAAGATGATTGCATTCCCTCTGCAGACAGATAATAACTGATGATTATATTAACATAGCTTGACAGTAGCTACTCACTCTAAAGCAAATCACACATACATATGATTCGTCTTCATATAAAGTTATTTCTTCAGGAAAGTATGGGTTTTTATCCCCATCCACTTCCTCTGTTAATTCAGATTCAGACATAAAATCATGAGAGCTCTCCGCTTTATCTTTGGTTTCTCCAATGGGTCTTGTCATAGTTGAAGTCTGAAAGAAATTACAGGGTTGTTTTACATTTCATACTTATCTTCATTGAGAGTGAAGAGCACATACCCACCACATTTCTCTGCAGCTCAAAAAATGCAACATAAACTCCAGACTGGATTACCTCACTCTCTAGCCCACTCCAGTTCTCTGTAACCTAAGAAAACTGTAGAACACAAGAATTATACGGCAGACAAACAGAAAAATGGGAATCTTACTTGAGAGTCATCAAATAAAGTGAGGGTCCTGTTAGGGCATACTGTTATAGACATGAAGTGGCCACCACATCCCAGCTGCTCATAGACAATGCACGACAACAGTTCATATTTTGAATTCCCCACAATTAATCTATTATTTATAATAACAGGGGAAGAAATTCTCTCTCCCCGCTCAGTAAATCTGATTATAGATAGAAGGTCATGATTACTACAAGGTCATCCATCTCATATTTCAGGTAACCAAAAACTAATTTTTTGCGGAACAAACCGTTTCAGAACAACTTTTAAAACTTTGGGGTATGAATGTACTACTGTGGTCCTGTGACATAAAGTTTTCTTGCATCCTTTGGAACAGGCGGAACAGGTAAAATCCTCTATTACTTCCGGCTGTGTCAGTAAATGGTCAATTCCAGCTTGGATGGAAACCTCACAGCTTACAAACAAATGGCTGATTGGATTGTACGTATGCGATTGTGACTTACATGACTGACATTGATCTGCCAGATAGAACAAGTAGGAAACTAAAAAAATCCATACCCTTCAGACAGATGCAACGTGTAAGGCTTCACACAGTTTTCTAAACTCACCGATAGTTAAATTCCACCCACCAAATATTTCCCCCACTGCAGTAGTCTGCTGGGTGCAGAAGTCAGGTCTGGAGATAATAAGAAATGCAGTAGATTTCAACAGAAAAAAAAAATCATTAAAATTTTCACACACACACACACACACACACATTGAGTAGGGAAAGAAGACTTACTTGTTACCCATATGCTTCTCCCTCATGAGAAGCTCGGCCTGCAAAGTTTGGTAAATAATTGTCAGAAACTCATGAGGGTCTTCTTCCCTTCCAAGCACCAAATTATCTCTGCTGACTTCTAGAAAGTGGAAAGACACATGGTGAGATAACATTTTCCTACAACAGTGAAATAATATGAACACAAAAACTCACTGCGGAGAAGGTTTACTATTCCAAGAGGCTGGAATACGGGATGGGCACGCATCTGTTGCAGTGTCCTGTACAAGGTGCAGGTGACACATTCGAACAGACTTCTACACTCACTTCGGTGTTGGCTGTCATTTTCAAGGAAGTCCAAGAACGCAGGAATGTGGAAAAGTGACTTGACACAAAATTACATGATTAGAACAATTGCACTCATATATAAGTAGAGGTGTATCATCATACGCATTGGTACCTGCAATGATGCATTTAGGTAACACGTGTTGCCTACATTAATAAGACCACAATGTCTATCTCCCATTCCCAACCAGGTGGATTGAATCCGTCTCTCATACAGCTTCTTTTTAAAACGGGGGGGTTCACAATTAGACCACTTCCAATAAACAGAAAAAAAGGTTATCATTCATGCCCTTTTAATTAAAGAATTGAGATGAAATGAGAACCAGTTTGCGATTGAACTCACCATTTCAAGGTAAATGTGGGTGGCTTCAGCCAAAGAGATAAAAAGATCAGAGAGGAAAGCTAAAAAACAAACAAGTAAATACTTTGAGCGCATATGACACTGAGGTATTTTTGATTAGCAAATGTTACGGCGTGAAAGACATGATTTCAAGAACATCTTGATTTTAGCACAAATTAATAATTGTATGTAACACACACAATGTGGGGAGCTGGCATTGAGAAATGACAATGCCAGAAATATTTTTCTTTAAGGTCTGTGAATCAGTGGGGTTAGGTTTCCCACATCACATATTCACTGTCATCATTTATAAAAAGTGAAGCAATTTTCGGCAGAAATTTTCAACACAGTCTCAGTACAAGATATAATGTTAACTTCCCTCCAGTCATTTACAGTTGACAACGCGAGAAACTGACTATTTCGGTGTGAAAAATAAGTCAAAGGACTTGCACTCTCTTGCCGACATAACCGTGAAACACTTAAAACTTTACAAAGATTTAGCTAAAACTGGATTTTGAAAATACTCATCCATTAAAATTTAAACGTTTTAATACCTTTTTTTTTCATACACAACAACGCAGACAGACAACCACAACCCGTGCGAACATCGTCGTCGTAAAATGTAACCTATTCGGCCGGCCTGCCGTTGCGCCGCCGCCGCAAGAACTCAAATCTTCCGTGACTCCGAGCGCAGCGCACCAGACGCCCCTCGCCACCCGAGCGACAGCCGACGCCTCGGCTCCGCTCGGCTCCGCTCGGCTCCGCCGCCGAGCCGAGCCCCGAGCGGCTGGCTAGCGCGCTCCCCCTCTCCGCCCAGCAGCGCGCCGCCGCCCGGGCGCCTTTCCACCTTCCGTTTTTGTTCTTCGCAGTTCCGCTCCGCGCTCTAGCGGAGTACCCTATAAAAACTACTTTTTTTCAATATTTCCAATTTTTCCGAAATATTTCCGAAATATTCCCGAAATATTTCCAATTTTTATATTTCCGGAAAAATAGAAACCCTAGGGAGGGCTGTAGTTTCGGTGGTTCACCGTTACAAACTGCCTGTTTCCGAAGAGAATGCCTTTACGGGCCGCAGGCCCGATCATTTACAAGCTAAGAGGACGTTCTGTGTGACTTAGGGGTCGGGCCGAAGGCCCGACCGAACGCCGCCGGCAGGCCAAGCAGGCACGCCCCCTGCCGAACGGAGTTGCCAGCGTAGCAAAGCAGAGCTGGCAACGACGTTTGGCGAAAGGGCGGGCCTGCTTGTTCAATTTCCAGTGTTGCCAATCGTCAATCGTCAAAACTCAAACATTTCGATTATTTTCGACATTTCTCGATATTTTCCGATATTTTCGACATTTTTCGTTGTTTTTCGATATTTTTTGATATAATTCGACATTTTCGATATTTTTCGACATTTTCGATAATTTTCGATATTTTTTGATAATTTTCGATAATTATTGATATTTTTTGACATTTTTGATAATTTTCGATGTTTTTTGATATTTTGCGACATTTTTGACATATTCTGACATATTTTGATATTTGTAAACATTTTTGACAATTTTTGATATTCTTCGACATTTTTCGACATTATCCCTCATTTTTCGATGTTTTTCGACATTGTCCATATTTTTCGATAGATCTCAACATTTTTGAGATATTTCGAGATTTTGCGACATTTTTTACGAATTTCTACATATTTCGACAATTTTCGACATATCTCGACAATTTTTGAAATTTTCGACACCCCTCGACGCCTATACCATTAAAATTGGTTCGACGAGCGTAATTCAGCGTTGCCAACTGCTGCCAAATAAAGTCCGAGTTCGGCCGTTCCATCTGAGGCCGAACTCACGTATGTCGACATTTTTTCGAGATTTCCGACTCCCCTTTTTTGCCGAGTAACTGACCGTTAAGTCACTATCGGCACGTTTTCAAAGCAGAAGGGAGGGCTGTAGTTTCGGTGGTTCGCCGTTACAAACTGCCTCTTTCCGAAGAGAATGCTTTTACGGGCCGCAGGCCCGATCATTTACATGCTAAGAGGACGTTCTGTGTGACTTAGGGGTCGGGCCGAAGGCCCGACCGAACGCCGCCGGCAGGCCAAGCAGGCACGCCCCCTGCCGAACGGAGTTGCCTGCGTAGCAAAGCGGAGCTGGCAACGACGTTTGGCGGAAGGGCGGGCCTGCTTGTTTTTCTATGGATATGTCTTCGTCATTCATCGGTAGCTTATGATACTATTACAGTAATATGGTTTGTTTCTATAAGTGCGCAGTTAAGATATTAATATTTACTTGAGTGACAAGATAGAAGATAGGAATGGATGTTACTTTCATTAATTTAGGATTACAAACTTGATCTATTTTATCATATTCTAATGAAACAGATCTGTGACAATCAATGGGAAATGTCATTTCAATTTCATTCTGATGATATGATAGGAGAAGAATTTATATCTTCAGTAAGTCCATGGCCTGATTTTCTATGTTCTTTGAGTAATTTTTTTGATGTTTTTTATGAAGCGTCTTGTTGTTTTAGGAAAATGAATTTGAAAGCAAAAAATTAAATTAAGCAGTGGCATTACATTGGTGATATCAAAAAATCAATATGAAAAGATAAGGGAAGATGTGATTACCTTGAAACGGGTAAACACTTGTAATAGCTATTGAAATGTCTTAGTATCAACTTGAAATATCTATTACTGAATTGAGAATTATTATCTCATAGAAAGTCCACACTGAGATTGCTGCGGCAGGAAGTACACCTACAACATCTACGAAAGCTGTTGAAGAAAGTTTTCTATCAGTGAGTGCATGTACAACTCAGGGACAAACCTGCTCTATGCTTGTCAACATGACGTTGAAATGGTACCTTAGTCCTGTAGATTCTAATCTGTGTAAAAACGTCTAATCGCAATTACAATCACATTAATACTGGTAATAAAAGATCATAAGATGACAAACCATCTTAACGTCAGGTCAACAGTCATTAATCTGATTATAGTCTGAGTATTATACTTAAAAAGTTTCCATTTTCTTGATTCACGAACAAAAGCAAAATGAAGATATGACTTATGAAGTCGAGATTGCACCAGGAGTTCAAATTTACATTACCGATTCAGACTTTACTCATTTTTTTGAGTGCGATGCTACGAATGAAATGGTTGTTGATGATGAGAGAAAATCCGTAAGTCGTGATTAACTAATTTATCAGTACATGCTGATTCATATTTAAAACTGGCAAACAAATGTCTTCTAATTAATTTTTTGATACAGGTTGTTGATACAGATTCTGATGATGATGATGGTGCGACAAAGAAAGAAGATCAAGACCATACTAACTCGGATGTGACAAAGGTAAAGTTTGTATATCAAAGTGATAATATCTAATATAATTTGTGGATATCAAATCCAAACAAAGTTTACATTATGTGTTTATTTTTGCAGAAAGTTGAACCCGATAAGGATGATCCTTCAAAAAATGATGTAGAAAAACAGAAGAAGCGTAAAAGATCTAAGGTACACAGTTATTCATGTTTTTCTTTAAGTAGTAAAATAAATATTATACCCTGAAATTCCTTTCTTTTTTGTAGAAATCAAGCTCAGATTCAGATTTACAGAAGAAAAAGACACAAAAAAAGTCAAAAGATGAAAGGCGCAAACACGAAAAGGAACCTTCATCTGCTGAGGTATTTATTATTGTCTTAAAATATATAAATAATAGATAGTAGTGTATAGGGTGATAAATTAGCACTCATATATTTATATTTAGGAATCATCTTCTGATGAAGAAATTAATAAGATTAACAAAGCTGCTTCAAAAATCCCAACTTACAAGTCTATCAAACAGCTTGTCAAGAAACAATTGTAAAAAGTTTTGGATTTAGCAGATGTTGAAACCAGCAAGGGGAGGACAATTAGATTAAAATTAGAAGATCATGATGTTACAGATAAGGTTTGCTTTGTTCATATGCCTCGTAATGTTCTACCAGATATGTTTCCATTGTTACCAAGGCTTTTGGAAAAATGTAAGTCAGGACAGGGTCTTTTCTTTTCTTTCAGGGGAATGAAAGGTTTAGCTTTTAAAATTAAGTTTACTAGAAATCCTAACAAAACTAAAAAATAACTTTTTGAAACTCAGAAAATTCTACAGTAACTTTTGCCTTTGTCTCTGCGTTAGGCTTAAATTTGGGACAGTATATGGGCATGTTAACATGCAGGCCTGCGGCACATTCTTTTTTTTTTCTCTCTCTCTCTCTGTCTCTCTTTTCCCCTTCTTCATTTTCTTCCTTTCTCAATTCCTAACTTGTTCTCTGTCTCTAGCCCTCTCTACCTCTGCATCTTTTTACATTTTTTCTCTTTCTTTCTCCTCCTGCCTCCCTCCAAATGGTTCCATTTCTTATCTGTGTATCGCTCACCTACCAGTACAGAAACGCCATGGAAATTTTTAATGTTTTGTTTGCAAAGTTATTTGGAAAATCCAAAATGAGAGTTGAAAGTCATCTTGATTTACCTTGATTTTGTTTGGCTTACTTTTCACTACCTGTTTGGCAGTAGTCATTAAAAATTCAGTGAGCTAAATTGTCTTATAATCCTTATCGTCAATGAATTGATTTTGTAGTTTTTGATAAATTTAATTTCTTGTACAACTTTATTACATCAATTTGATGATTTTTAAGCTATCTTTACATATCATGATGTCAATCATATTTATCTTGTTTGATTATATTATCTTAATACAAACTTTACATATCTTTATTTTTCTTTTAAATATTTTTAAAAAATAAAACTGATATCTGGCCTGCAGGTTTCTTTTTTTTTCCTTAGAGTCATTGTTATTTAGTGCCTTTGTTTTTCCAGTGAATTTTACTCTTAAACACAAACAAGACAAATTAAATTTTTTGGGATGTTCTTAATCAGTATCAATTTTAACATTTCATTAACAGGATGTGACCAAACAGAACCGTACAAGGAAGGCTGCAGAAAGGCAACGTAAACATCGGAAAAATTTGTCATTCCAAAAGAAGAAAGAAAATAATGATAAGGCAAGGATACGAATGAGATCTAAAAGGCAAAAGAAAACAAAACACGAAAAAGAAGCTGAAAAGAAACAAAATCGTGAAAGGCGATACATATTAAGATCCCTTAAAAAGGCTGAAATGACTTACAATCTTATTGACACACTAGATATAGAACAGCATAACTTTCAAATCTACATGAAATCACTGCAGTGGCATCAATGTAAACAATGTAATCGGAGAGTTATTTAAACATGTTTCACCAAATTTAAATGTCATAAAAATTGCAAGCTATTTACAGCAGAAAATGATATGGATCCGTTAGATGTGCCTGAAGAACTTAAAGATTTAACATACATTGAAAAACAATTAATTGCTAGAGTGCATTGCGTTATTTCATTATACAGATTTAAGAAATGTCAATATAAGTATAAAGGTCAAGTTATCAATTTTTCGCAGGATGTGCAACATGTAGCTGATAAATTACCACATCTGGTTGAGGATTTAAATAATGTTGTTGTTGTAAAATTATCAGAGTCTATTACATTACCTGAATTTGAAGTTAGGAAGGATAAAGTTTTGAAGGCATTAATATGGTTGAAGGAAAATAATCCAAAGTATTCTGATATAACCATTGATTATCAAAACTTAGATTCATTACCTGATAATGGCAATGTGTATGATAGGATAACCAAGAATGTCAATGATTCAAGCAATAACCTTCATGATGATGATGTAGATAATGTAGATGACATAATTTTCAGTCATGTTCCTGATTCTCCAAATACTTCTGCTAACAAATCATTCAAGAACTTTTTGATCTGGCCATCTTTGGGTACAACACCAATTAATGAATTTAGTAGTCCTTCATACATTTCTCTATGTTTTCCTCATTTGTATCCATATGGTAAAGCTGATTATACAATGCCACGTCCTCACAAGGTCAAGTTGTCCGAATATATACAGCATCTGATGCTTTACAAAGATGGTCGTTTTAGCAAAGATGAAAGGTTTAGGTATTTCATGATGAATAGTGAGATGAGGTGGAATAGCTTAAATTTAGGTAATGTTTGTGTTAGGAAGAACAGCATCTTTTCAAAAATGACAATTTTGCAAATGAAAGACTATTTTAAGAGAAATCCTTGGATAACTAATCAGATAATGCATTTTGGTTCTCGTGTAAGAACTACAAAGTCATACTGGAATTCACGCTGTTCAGAACTGTTAGATATGGTAAATCAGATTGGCACTCCAACCATTTTCTTTACATTAAGTAGTGCTGATTATCATTGGTCTGACTTATATAGATTAATGGGTTACAATGTCAGAGACTTATCCATACCAGAAAAGTCAAAATTATTATCGCAAAATCCTATGATTGCCGATACATTTTTTTTATCTCAGGTCAAAATACTTCCTAGAAAAATCTTTCAAAAATCACTTTGATGTAGTTGATATCTGGTATAGGTACGAATTTCAGCACAGAGGTTCCATCCATTTGCATGGTCTTGCGTGGTTCAGGAATGCACCTGTCTTGAAAGAAAATATGAGTCGTGAGGAAAAGGAAAGTTTTTTACATTATTTTAACAATATTATCACCTGTGAAAATGAAGACATGAATTTGTTACCTTCACATGTCCATCCTTGTCAAGTTAACTTGGATGATGTTGAAGATGTACAGATTGATATTCGTCAACTTGTTAATCATTTGCAGCGTCATACAAAGTGTCAAAAATCCCATTGTTTGAGACCTGTTGGCAGGAGTAAACAGCTAGAATGTCGGTATAAGTTTCCAATGGATATGAGAGAGAGAAGTGAACTTGCTGAAGAAGATGGTAACGTGATTGGGATAAAATTCAAGAGAAATGATCAATTACTAAACAAATATAATAAGTGGGTTTTACAAACTTGGAGGGCAAATATTGACATATCTCCAATAGTTAATAAGCGTATAGTATACAGATATATTGCTAAGTATGCATCTAAATCCGAAATTAAGTCATTGTGTTACAATCAGGTTCTGACTGATATCTTAAACACTGATGGTGATGAAGGTGAAATGTCCAAGAAAGCAATCAGAAAGTTATTAGTTTCATCCTGTGCTGAGAGAGATTACTGTGCTCAAGAGGTAATTCGTTTTTTGATGGGTTATCATTTTTATCACTCCAGTAGGGAATTTGTCACAGTAAACCTGAAAAGTTTGGATTGGTTAACTGTTAGTAATTTTTCAGTGAGAACAAACATTTTGGATCTTTATGCAACTAGACCAGAAAGATATGAAAAGTTATGTATATTTCAGGTAGCTAAATTTTTTAAATTTAACAGAGGTAATTTTATAGTAAGAAGTAAACGAGCTGTAGTTAGGTATTTTCCAAGATTAGCCAAAGATCACGATGAGGACTTGTATTATACTTATATGTGTCAGTTATTTTATCCTTGGAGAAATGTTGATGATGTTGCAGAAGTTGATGAACAAATGAAAATGTATATTAACTTTCTATACAAAAAGTATATTGAAAAAGGAACAGATGATTATGAACAGCATTCAAGTGATGATGAAGATGATAATGAGGCAGAAAAGTCATATTCTCAAAATTTTGATAAAGAAAGTATATTGTCAGCGCTGCATCCAAAATGTTCATCAAGAATTGGAGATGTTATAAACAAAAGGAATATTGGTGTGAGGTGGGATTATCTAGCAAATAAGTTGAACAGAGAAACTGTACAGACTATTGTTGAACAGTTAAAAAATATATCAAGCCCTAAAGTAGTCTCTATTACTGATGTGAATGACCTTAATTGTGATCAGAAGAAAGTTTTTAAATTTATAAGGGAACTTGTTTATGACATAAAGAATAATTCAGAAACATCAGGATGTTTTGCAATCGTGCAGGGAATGCCTGGTACAGGTAAAACTTACCTTTTAAAGTCCTTTGTCGATTATGTAAGAAAGACTCTTGGTGACAGCTCAGTTAAGGTCATAGCTCCTACAAGGGTATCTGCAAAAATAATTAATGGTATAACTCTACATTCTTTTCTCTCACTGGGGAGGAACAGTTATCGGTCAGGCAGATTGACAGGACTTGATTAATGAACTTTCAGGACAAACTAACACAAAAACACAAAAAATATTTTTTTGGATGAATATTCCATGATTGGTTTGAGAATGTTAGCGTGCATTGAGAAAAGATGTAGAGACTTAACTGAATGTGAGAAGCTCTTTGGAAACTTGACAGTAATACTGTTTGGTGACATCAATCAACTTTTACCTGTATGTGATCAACCATTGTATGCAAATATCGAAAATTTATCACAATACAATGAATTACTTGAAAGAGGAAAAGTAATTATGACTGAATTGTCTAGATCTTTCATTTTGAGGAAATGTCATCGATTTGGCAATCATGGTTATGTCAAGTTTCTTAAAAGAGTTTCAAAAGGATCATGTACTATACAAGATATGTCATACATAAAAGACAGATATTTACATTGTATGTCGTCATCAGAACGTCAGAAGTTTGAAGATTCTCTTAGATTATGTTCAACTAATGACAGTGCTAATGAGTACAACTTGAAAAAAATACTCAATATGAATCAACCTATAGCAGTCATAAAAGCAGACAACAATAACAAGACTGTATTTTTAACATCAGATGATATGGCAGATGGGTTACTTAATGTCATTATGCTTTGCAGGGGAGCAAGAGTTATGTTAAGAAGGAATATCAATGTTTGCAGGGGTTTAGTTAATGGAGCAATTGGCATTGTGAAACATATAGTTTATGAACATGGTAAAAAACCACCAATGCTACCATTATGAGTTTTAGTAGAATTTGATTCAATAGATTTACAGGACATAGACATCTAGTACATTCCAATTACTCCCATTCAAAGCACTTGGTATAAACAAAATGTATCTTGTACAAGATCACAACTGCCATTGGCACTTTGTTGGGCTTGTACTATCCACAAATCCCAAGGATTGAGTTTGAGATCTATTGTTTTGGATGCTGGTAATTCCGAATTTGCAATAGATTTATTATATGTTGCTTTATCTCGTGTCCCTGATAAGGAATCACTGTGCCTGGTAACATCTCTAACATTAGAAAGACTAAACTCTGTAAAGAAATCTAAAAGATATGAAGTCAGGAAAATGTTCTTGAAAAAGTTAAAACAGTTAGCGTTCTCAGAGTAACAAAATGTAGGGGAGAGTGGGGCACATTGGTCCGTTTTTTTTCTTTTAGTTCCCTACGCCGCATGTGATGACCCCAAAAAAAGTTTTTTGTGCCAAGTCTTAGTTTGTACATTACTTTACCTTAAAAAACCATCCCCAACATTTTTCCGACCATGCAAGCTGAGATAAACCGAAAACCCAAGAGGCCTGCAAGTGGACCAATCTGCCCCGGGCCGGGGCACATTGGTCCGACCTATGGGGTACATTGGGCCAAGCTGGAAAAAATGGCCAGAACCGTTATCTACGCCACTTAATGATGTGTTGAGTGATACTCTGTGATAAAGGAAGTCGAATTTGTCAAAAAAAGTAATTTCAGTTAGGTACTTCGTACTCTTGTATTTGTACTTTAACAAAAGTAGGCTAATCAAAAATAAAATTCTGCTAACTAATTAAAACAGTAAAAACAGTTAAGAATATTTTTTATGAATGTCAGAAAATGAAACCATAAGAAAACCTAACCTAGCATTTGTCACAACACTTCCTGAAATATCAAAATTTGCAATTTTAATGGATACTGTTAGATTGGCACAATGTGCCCCGTAAAAAAGCGGCCCAACCTGCCCCAAGTGTAGCAAATAAATTCAAATGCTTCTAGAATGCAAGTAGTTGTTTCTAGCCCATTCAAAACTATATTCAATTTAAAGGTAAGTGATCAGGCTTTCGTTTTAAAAAGGTGCCGTGATTAAAATATAGTGTTGTATACCCCTAAACGAGATGGTTTTAGAGTAGAAACATTTTACTTTTACCTGTATTATGGGGTATTCAATACTTCACCCCTGGCCATTTGGATTGCGACCGTTGACGAACGGCGGACTCTTCGGAAAAATAGTCGGGTAGGTGATAGCTTCTTCCACTGCCCGAGTGGTGGCGCTGCGGTCGCTCTAACCTCGCAAAATTCGAAATGGACCAATGTGCCCCATGGACCAATGTGCCCCACTCTCCCCTACAGAAATAAATGTTTCTTCAAAAAGAAGTGACTTGGACATTTTTCTTATAACACGATGAACTTCAATATCTGTACGTCACTGGGAAAACTTTTGTTTACCTGGTATATGATGTTGAAATTATCATCCATATGTATATTGTTTTGTCTTTTTTCAAAAGTGTGGAGAGCATTATGATTTTGAAGTTTCTTTCTTCATCAGCAGTTCTTTTGTGGACTAAAACAATAACACTCTATCTCATTATACTGTCTGAAAATTAACAATAACTTTTTTACAGATTAAAGCGCAATCAAAGGCAGATAAGAGAAGAATGAAAACTAAGCTCAGAGTAAGAAAGTATAGGGAAAATTTAAGAAAAGATAAGTATGATGATATAAGAAGAAAAGATAGAGAATATAGAAAAAGATTACGTGCTCGTAAGCAATAGTAAGGAATGTAAACAAGTACTCAGAAACAGAAAATGTGTTGGCTCTAGGAATTGAGGTTTTGTAAATAAATTATATGAAGAAGGAAGAAAACAGTTTTTTTTTCTAAACGATTACTAGGCGTACAATGCGTACCATTATGATTAGATGGCAGAAAGTCATTTTGACTTATTAAGATTCTTTCACAAAGGTCATCACTCAAATTCATTCTTTACTCATTTTGTCCGTTCATTTTTATATGGATGGTCAAAATCCTCATGTCATTGAGCTTATTGGATACGAAATTATGTGAAGAAAATAATCTAATCTTATTTCAGAAAATTAATTTGTTGCAACATGGTTTTCTTGACAAAAGTGAGTCAGAGCGGACATGTTGTTAAAGTTTTGGCTAATTTTTTTTTTGAAGTAAAGCTCATTGAACACATTAGAAAGGAAAATTTTGTTTGAATACTTTTTCAGGATTGTTTCCTATACAAGAATATTGATGACAATATGTTTTGACTTTTCATATAATATTACGTGGATAACATGAGTAACAAATGATCGATGATTGATGACTTGTCAACAGCATTGTGGGACCACCTTTAATAAATCTTCGTACAGTCCACTTTCCTTGAAGACTTTACACTCATCATATTGAGAACTTTATCCATATTCTCATCGTGTATCATGGAATTTCCAGTAAAGCCATCTTGGATTTACTTTTACTGATACAGTTGAGTACACATCCGTTTCTTATTCAGCACTTTTTTGACAGCATCTCTATAACATGACCACAGAAAACATACAGCGGAGTTGTACAAACACTAAACTCAAGAGCTCAGTTACATTACATGTGTTTTTGAGTACCTTATAGTTATTCTTTTTGTGGACTTTCCTCAAATGCACATCATGTTTTTCAGAATTTTAATTAACACAAGTTTGAAGCGTGTCCTATTTGTGCAGTTAAGTACACATTGTTTTGTATACAGCAGACTTCTGTCAAGATCCTATAAGATTAATGTAGAACACTTTCTTCTGATCAAATGAACAGTATCACTGTTTCATGAAACTTTACACACTCCAAAAACATTGCAGGAAAAACCGTGTCGTGTGTGATCAATGTTTAAACTTTCAGTTTGTGATCTCACTAAAGATAAGTTTCTGAAAACAGTGTTTTGTGTCTATAGCTAAAGGTATGTTATAATAACAGATAACCTTATGTGTACTTATGGAGCACATGGGAGGAGCACCTCAGCAGCAGAACGTAAATAATGTGACGATGTCAGTGCCTCAGGTCCCTTAGCAAGGAATCAAAAAGATTTTTCGTTGTATAGTAATATGTCGGTATGAGAAAGTTAACGATGTTTGTATTATCTTTTCGCTTTGTGCTTTTGATCCTTTGTTTTTCTCTTCTTTGCAGGAGTGCGTGGTGTTTAGGTAGTTTAGGTACATGGTATTTTTATGTAAAGATTTGTGGTGTCAGTCTGTACATTATTTTTCTTATTTTTATATGTAGGAAGTTAAAGAGGTATGTTTCACAGGGGCAACCAGTTGAAACACTCTCGGTTACAGGGACGACTTATGGTTGGATCGCTTTTGGTCGTCTATGTTATGTGGACGTGTGGTACCTTTGTGTTTTTTAACTACTGTCATAAACTAGGTCACATATCAGTATTAAGTGTGTAAAATTGTACGTATACTTGTCATACACTGGTGTGCAAAATTAGCGGTCCACTTTTTTCTCCGCTTATGATTTTCGCTGAGCGAAGCGAAGCTTAGGGGAGAGTGGGGCACATTGGTCCGTTTTTTTTCTTTTAGTTCCCTACGCCGCATGTGATGACCCCAAAAAAAGTTTTTTGTGCCAAGTCTTAGTTTGTACATTACTTTACCTTAAAAAACCATCCCCAACATTTTTCCGACCATGCAAGCTGAGATAAACCGAAAACCCAAGAGGCCTGCAAGTGGACCAATCTGCCCCGGGCCGGGGCACATTGGTCCGACCTATGGGGTACATTGGGCCAAGCTGGAAAAAATGGCCAGAACCGTTATCTACGCCACTTAATGATGTGTTGAGTGATACTCTGTGATAAAGGAAGTCGAATTTGTCAAAAAAAGTAATTTCAGTTAGGTACTTCGTACTCTTGTATTTGTACTTTAACAAAAGTAGGCTAATCAAAAATAAAATTCTGCTAACTAATTAAAACAGTAAAAACAGTTAAGAATATTTTTTATGAATGTCAGAAAATGAAACCATAAGAAAACCTAACCTAGCATTTGTCACAACACTTCCTGAAATATCAAAATTTGCAATTTTAATGGATACTGTTAGATTGGCACAATGTGCCCCGTAAAAAAGCGGCCCAACCTGCCCCAAGTGTAGCAAATAAATTCAAATGCTTCTAGAATGCAAGTAGTTGTTTCTAGCCCATTCAAAACTATATTCAATTTAAAGGTAAGTGATCAGGCTTTCGTTTTAAAAAGGTGCCGTGATTAAAATATAGTGTTGTATACCCCTAAACGAGATGGTTTTAGAGTAGAAACATTTTACTTTTACCTGTATTATGGGGTATTCAATACTTCACCCCTGGCCATTTGGATTGCGACCGTTGACGAACGGCGGACTCTTCGGAAAAATAGTCGGGTAGGTGATAGCTTCTTCCACTGCCCGAGTGGTGGCGCTGCGGTCGCTCTAACCTCGCAAAATTCGAAATGGACCAATGTGCCCCATGGACCAATGTGCCCCACTCTCCCCTACTCCTGCAGGGGATCGGAAGTGTACTTGGTCGTGAGTCTGTCTGTCTGTCCTAGCCGGTTCTCCTCTTAAAGTACAGAAGTAATCGTAAAAAGCGGTAGTGTTCCGCAATCTGCTAATTTCAGCGCTTTAATATTCATCCAAGTTGTCCAAATTAAAGGAGTTTGAAATATTTAAAAGTTTAATTTGAAATTCACTTTTGGAAGGTTGGCAAGGAGAGTACTTTCAAGACATTGAGAGATAGCGCCACCTAGCGGCAGCGCCGGAACTACTTCGCGTCAGCCATGCTCAGAAAAAGGCAAACTCGGCGTACTTCTCGGCTGTTTACACTATCGAATTAAATAATTAATAGTCTTTTTCACGTAATATGCAGTCTGAAGTCGCTTTTAAGGTTGCGGACGTCGCTGCACGAAGTTTCAAGTGTCGTCATTGTGTAGAAGTGTGGGTTCGAGTGATTTGTTGTTTGAGTACGTCTGTGGCTTGGGGAGAAGTGAGAATGGTAGTGCCTCAAAATACTTTTTATTGCTTTGAATTTGTGAAATGAACGTCATGGACTACTGGAATGATAGCCAGTATCGATGCAACTTGGTTGTGTTCTTCCTAGGTGAGTGGGTGACATAACCTAATAGGATAGACAATGTTGTTTACAGTGAAGCTGTGAAACTGTTCGGTGAACATAAGAGTATGGTCTGAGTATTGAAATCAGGTAACCCTATGGCCTGACAAGTGAGAGTTACTAACAGCAGTATGATTTCCTTATATTTTGTTTGATTTAGTTTTGAATGCTTGCTTGGTTCCCCAGCGTATTGATTTGTTATTGCGCCACCAAGTTAACCCCAGCTGAACGATTTCTTTAGTGCGGTGTGGATGGTTAATTGTATTAGTGGAAGTGTGCCCATTTTTGACATATGACAATAGGCATTTGTAATAAAAAAGAATGAAAAGTTTCTAAATCGTAAACTGAATATTTTGTGTCTCATTATTCTACTAAAGATAGTACAATAAAAGTGTGGTTTGAGTATTTAAATGTTACTACTCTTAAACCTAACAAGAAACAAGAAAAGAGTTTGGGTATTACCTTGGTAAATTATGTAGCATTTTGTTCCTAACCTACTCCGTATTTCCCAGGGATACGATTTCTGACTGAGGTACACATCATGTGCTTACCTAAACTTACTCATTGATCCGTTATGCCTAAGAATTCAGATTGAAAAAAGTTCACTTCTCTAAGTTAGGGGAGAGTGGGGCACATTGGTCCGTTTTTTTTCTTTTAGTTCCCTACGCCGCATGTGATGACCCCAAAAAAAGTTTTTTGTGCCAAGTCTTAGTTTGTACATTACTTTACCTTAAAAAACCATCCCCAACATTTTTCCGACCATGCAAGCTGAGATAAACCGAAAACCCAAGAGGCCTGCAAGTGGACCAATCTGCCCCGGGCCGGGGCACATTGGTCCGACCTATGGGGTACATTGGGCCAAGCTGGAAAAAATGGCCAGAACCGTTATCTACGCCACTTAATGATGTGTTGAGTGATACTCTGTGATAAAGGAAGTCGAATTTGTCAAAAAAAGTAATTTCAGTTAGGTACTTCGTACTCTTGTATTTGTACTTTAACAAAAGTAGGCTAATCAAAAATAAAATTCTGCTAACTAATTAAAACAGTAAAAACAGTTAAGAATATTTTTTATGAATGTCAGAAAATGAAACCATAAGAAAACCTAACCTAGCATTTGTCACAACACTTCCTGAAATATCAAAATTTGCAATTTTAATGGATACTGTTAGATTGGCACAATGTGCCCCGTAAAAAAGCGGCCCAACCTGCCCCAAGTGTAGCAAATAAATTCAAATGCTTCTAGAATGCAAGTAGTTGTTTCTAGCCCATTCAAAACTATATTCAATTTAAAGGTAAGTGATCAGGCTTTCGTTTTAAAAAGGTGCCGTGATTAAAATATAGTGTTGTATACCCCTAAACGAGATGGTTTTAGAGTAGAAACATTTTACTTTTACCTGTATTATGGGGTATTCAATACTTCACCCCTGGCCATTTGGATTGCGACCGTTGACGAACGGCGGACTCTTCGGAAAAATAGTCGGGTAGGTGATAGCTTCTTCCACTGCCCGAGTGGTGGCGCTGCGGTCGCTCTAACCTCGCAAAATTCGAAATGGACCAATGTGCCCCATGGACCAATGTGCCCCACTCTCCCCTACTGATAGAGAAAAAAATTATTTTGAAAACATGGTTATTTTAAAAAGAGTTGACCCTTACAAATATTAGGGGCGATACTGTGTATAGGATTTAGATGAGGCACAGTACTTGTAATGTATTAGTTGTGCCAGGAGTGTTTATTTAAAACAGTCTTTCTAAAATATTGAAGTACATACTTATTACTAATATACAGCCATATAACTATTGAAATGGCACAATTGTTTTAGATCTATTCTTAACAGCTGACAATTATTTCAAAATAGATACGCCTCATCATTCAAAGGTCCTTAGTCTTTGTGAATGTCTTGATTGTATTTAATGTTACTGGCCTCTTCTAAGAAACCCATTTCTGGCTTACCATGGATTCATGTGAGTTGGTTTGAGGGCAAAATTAATTCAGAAGGATAGAGAATGAGAGGTGGGGTAAAGATTTGGGGGGGGGGACTGTCAGCATGTGATGCAGGTGCATTCTTTCTAAACATGTAAATGATACTCACCCCCTGCCCCTGATCTCAGAGGGGTGGGGGTAAAATGGAGGGGGTAGGGGGGGGGGGGGCTGGGGGCCTCCACTCAAATTTCGGCGCTACCTAGCCTTAGCACCTGCCTGCAGGGCAGGGGCCGGCCAGCAAATGCCGTTGCTTGCGCGCGAGGAGGATGTCCCTCTCCTCCCCCTCTGCCCTCTACCCCCCCCCCTCCTCCGTAATTGACTGACTGACTTGTGGGTTGCCTACCAAAACGGCGCTTGGGTTGGGTATATTTCTTTTAACTCTCAATTCGCTCAGCAACTACGTGCCTGCCGCACGTACTCCTAGTTTAAAAAATAGAGCTAGAAACTTGAAATTTGGAGGAGAGATGGTCCAAAGTGTTGTTGAAACGTCCTTAAAAGTCACAACAATCAAATCCACCCCCTTCATTTTTTTTCCACCCCTCGCGTAAGACACTGTCAATTTTTGACACTTTCGCCGGGGCAAAAGTGTCCTTCCAGGTGTCACAGGGGTTTGAAACTCTCATGGCCGACTCAGTTTTGACTCCTCTTTCGATTGATACCGGAGCCACCCCAGTCGGACGAACCGTTCCGGAGCCACAAAAAAAACTACTCCTAAGTAGGGGTGATTTTTTCGGATTTTTTCCAGAGTTAGGCGCGGTAGCAGGAGGTCCCCTGGACACGACAAAAGTGTCCCCATGTCCGTCGCACCCCCCAGGGGGTGTCCAGCCCCGAAACACTGGCACCCCAAATCTTGATTTTTCACTAAAATCACCAAAAATGACCAAAAATGGTCAAAAATCACGTTGCACAGTTGATTTTAGCCGTCTGTATCGACACCCGGAGTGACAAACTGCAGACCAGACGGTAAAGCCGTTTTCGTGGGGGTTGCAACCCCTAACTTTCCAACCCCTAGCGCAGGGGATGGAGGGGCGGAGGCGGGTCGCCGCGGTCACGGTACGATGTGTGCGCCCCTCAGGCACCTTCACACCAATTTTGAAGTGATTCGGTCCATTCGTTACCTTCCAGGATCAAAAAAACGCAAAATCGTGTAAATTTCAACCCCTAAGTTTGCACCCCTTTTTCTCCTCAGCCAGGAGGGGCACAACATCCGCTCAGGTGCGCGAAGGAGCGCACATTCAACCTTTACCAGGGTGCAAACGCGCAAACCCCTGCGATCATCGTGTCGGCCGCGAGAGCCACGCGAGTGAGCAGTGTTCTTTCCCTTTTCATTGTTGAATCGTTTCTGTGGTTTCACATGAGTGCCATGAAGTGGCCTGGCTGCCACATCGGTGACCTCTCAGAGGCCTCCAGTCTTTTTTGAGACTTTCTTGGTTGCGTAGCTTCGTTTTGTTAAGTTTTCGGACTGCTATTGATGTTTTTTGAGATCGACTTTGCTTCGATGGCACATCCAGACTCACGAGCACACCGACCCCGGTCATTTTGTCTGCTCACTCGCGTGGCTCTCGCGGCCGACACGATGATCGCAGGGGTTTGCGCGTTTGCACCCTGGTAAAGGTTGAATGTGCGCTCCTTCGCGCACCTGAGCAGATGTTGTGCCCCTCCTGGCTGAGGAGAAAAAGGGGTGCAAACTTAGGGGTTGAAATTTACACGATTTTGCGTTTTTTTGATCCTGGAAGGTAACGAATGGACCGAATCACTTCAAAATTGGTGTGAAGGTGCCTGAGGGGCTCACACATCGTACCGTGACCGCGGCGACCCGCCTCCGCCCCTCCATCCCCTGCGCTAGGGGTTGGAAAGTTAGGGGTTGCAACCCCCACGAAAACGGCTTTACCGTCTGGTCTGCAGTTTGTCACTCCGGGTGTCGATACAGACGGCTAAAATCAACTGTGCAACGTGATTTTTGACCATTTTTTGGTCATTTTTGGTGATTTTAGTGAAAAATCAAGATTTGGGGTGCCAGTGTTTCGGGGCTGGACACCCCCTTGGGGGTGCGACGGACATGGGGACACTTTTGTCGTGTCCAGGGGACCTCCTGCTACCGCGCCTAACTCTGGGAAAAAATCCGAAAAAATCACCCCTACTTAGGGGTGTTTTTTTTTTGTGGCTCCGGAACGGTTCGTCCGACTGGGGTGGCTCCGGTATCAATCGAAAGAGGAGTCAAAACTGAGTCGGCCATGTGAGTTTCAAACCCCTGTGACACCTGGAAGGACACTTTTGCCCCGGCGAAAGTGTCAAAAATTGACAGTGTCTTACGCGAGGGGTGGAAAAAAAATGAAGGGGGTGGATTTGATTGTTGTGACTTTAGGGACGTTTCAACAACACTTTGGACCATCTCTCCTCCAGATCTCAAGTTTCTAGCTCTATTTTTTAAAAGATTATAAGCGGAGAAAAAAGTGGACCGCTAATTTTGCACACCAGTGTAGATAGTTTTGATTACATTCTTTCTGGGCGTAGTTTCACAACGTTACCATTTTTTGAAGAACATAACCTTTGCTTACTTATGTTGTGCAATGCATCCTGTGGAGATGCCATGTTTGAAAGCAATGACTAATTTCTGTAAGGATGCTCTTACAGAAGGGTTTATCAGGTTCCATCAGGACACATCATTCATCATATTGTGTCTTTAGTGGTACAGCCTGGAAGTCAAAGTTTGGTGTTCGACCAATCCGTTTCAAGTTATTAGTGATTTAAACTGATTCAAATGATCGATGATTGGATTGCATTGTGAAAAATTTTTCCTGGTTCTATTTAGTAAAATCCTGTTAAACTGTTGTATAATTTCACTGTTCCGACTCTATCAGAATTATGTCAAATTAGAAAAATTCCAAACCATGCTTTTTTAAAAAGCTAATGATGCGTTGAACATTGACATCTAGTGACAAGTTGGCCCCGGAGAATTTAATCCCTTTGTCTAAGACTTTAAGGGTTGGAATAACTATGAAAAGACCGTAAAAAGTGATAATCAACTTTACTTGGTGTATATCTTACTGAAATCAGTTTAGTATAGGTTAGTAACTAGCTAACCTTTCTTGGAAAGCTTTTTTTTTCATTTCATTCATAATATCATTTTATGACTGATGTGTTGAAAAAAAGTCAAATATTTAGGAGATGTGTCACTTTACTGATTTTAGTAAGATATATATAAATAAAAATTAGAAACCCTTTTCTGGGCCTTTATTTTTAACTTTTTGACCGTTGGCTCTCCATTACAGGTAGAAAAGTTATCAACACTATACATATTTTTGATCGGTGAGTCAAGGGGAATCCAAAAGCTCCTGGGCTCATCCTGTGAGACCAAATTCCATCTAAAGCAAAAATTCGCAAAATTGGTCAATAAACACAAAAAACATATTTTGCCAAAGGGACACCCATCGTTTCCTAGGCTCCAGAGAATGACAGGAAGGGATTATGGGACCCGTAGAATGAGTTTTTTACCATACTGCCAAAATGTCTGGAGGTTGCATCCGGGGATGTCGTTGAGTTGAAAAAAATTGCCCAGTGTGTTTTCCATCAAGAATAAAATAATTTTATTGGCTTTGTACTTTAATTGTACAATTAATTGGATGAAGCAGCATGTCTGGAACAATAAAATTTACATGTATCATTATATTAACTGTTAGTAAATTGATTTATTGTTTACCTTTATATTTTGATCCTCTGTAACTTTCTATGTCAATGGTAGAGGCTTTGTTTAAATTTTTTTCCTGGTGTTGTTTCATTTATTCTGAGTCTGAGAAGTAACTGGAGCAAATTGAAGTTGATTAATAACTTTTAGTTATGACATCTTGCCATCAGTCGCACATTATGTATTACTGACTGTGTTCGATCGATGATATTGTTTGATTTCAAAAATCTCTGTCTTTTGTTGCAATCACAATCAATTTCTTAGGCAAACATCACATTTGATCCTTTGTAATTTAAGACATTCAAATAGGTGATGAGCAAAAAAATTTTTCATGAATACAGATACTATCTGGAGTACTTCATCTTTAGTTTCGCATTCTTCACATATTTTTCGAACTCTGCCATTATTTAGTAATACCAGTTGGTATGACACAAGAAGGCATTGAGCAAATGGTTTTATAGATGCATCATTAAATTTGACACCCATATTTTGATTTTACCAAATCAAAAATTTTCAACTGTTTCTGCAGTATAAACAGATTGTTGGGTACTATGACACTTGTTCATTGATGTTCTGTGTGTCAAGTTCTAAAGCTATGGAAGTATAAAGAGGACTGTTCTTTTGTCTGTTTGCATTTCTAACAAATCTAAAAATTGGTGACTCAATTAATAGTCAGAGTGTGATTAAAAGGATGTGTGTATGCGATTTCACGCCATCCGTGACTTCTTTTTCATGTGTTTCATTGACCTCAACAAGAAGTTATAGTGTTAATCTGTGTTGTAACATCAAGAGCCTGCCTTTGGTCGCTTACCTTTAGGCTTTTATGTTTGAACTTACTCAATGACAGACCGTCAGCGGTCACAAGAAGTATCAGTCATTTTTTTTAAACACATTAATTTTTGGGGTAGGAAGTTTATTGTGCGTGGAACGGTCTTGACAAACTGTAAGACAGTTTACATGACTGAAAGTCGGTGTTCTGAGGGTTGCCTACATCAGCCCGTAGCAACTCCCTACGGCCGGGCTGACACCATGTCTCGGCCGCGCCACCTGGAGTGGGTGAGGCGCGCGAGCGCTGTGCGCAGTTCTTTCCTTGCTTATATCTTCTGTTCAAAATCTAGTCGAAATGATCGGCATATGTCTTTTAGAAGGAAAAAGAACAAGGAATCCGATGGTATTAACCAAAATACTGAAATCGGACCAGAAGCGTATGAAAATAAAGTTTGAAGGTGAAGTATGCGTTCAGGTGTCGTGACGGACGGGCATATTTTGATTTTTTTTTTCGAGGTTAAAGAAGCTTTTAAAGTAGTTAGAGCGGCTTCGGCTGAAGTCAAGTGATGTACTCCGGCTACCCATTATTTACGCAAAAGAGTCCCCCAAAAAAATTGGAAACGAAAGAAAACATAATTTGAGAGGCAAAATGAGTGTAATTTTCAACCTCAGCACAATGCAAACGTCAAAAATGATTTTTTAAAAGGTCTTTACAGTAGTCAACTTGACTAGTTTTAACACTGCTTCCAGCCTTTGCACACTTAACTATTAAAGACACAGCATGACTGAATACTCCCAATCTAAGTAGTAAAACCTAAATAAATACATTACTTTAGAAGAGAAAGGTATTTAAGACGTGTGTAAAAGTAGGAAAACTAAATATATTTGCGCAATTTACGCGAAGTTGGTGTAGCGATTTTCGTTTTGCGATGTTGGTGTCAGAGATCACCATCCGCCATCTTTCTTACAGCCGGTCAGTGTGTAAACAAGCCTTCGCGTGTGCAGACGTTGAATAATATCTTCGCTCTCAGTGTAATTTCTGAAAGACAACATGCCTTTTGTGAAGAGAAGTGTTGCTCTGAAGAAGGAGAAGATCGTTCAAGCTCAACTGCTGCGGCATGCTAAGCGCCGTGAGGAAGAAACAGCGGCAAATATACGGGCTGAGCGGGAGCAGGCTGAAGCCAAGTCTGTAGGCTTTGGCCGCCGTATTGTAAAGCTTCAACTTCTTGGCGAAGCTTTGTGGTGTGATCCGTGTGACCAAGCTCTAAGCTTGTGTTATCTTGAGGAAGAAGAACGGCACGGTCTGGCCTCCATCTTCATTGTAAGATGTCATAACTGTTTGGCCGTGTACAAGATCAGCACAGACTCGAAAGTCCCTTCTCTCCACGACTCAGGCCGTTCGCTGTACGCTGTAAACTTGAAAGCTGCTGCCGGTAAATTTGCTTGCTGCCAAATTATTCTTATCTAAATGTTCAGGCAGGCATGCACTTTTGTTGGTGTCGGCCTAACCCCATTTCGGTTTGTTTACAGGCCTCCAGGACTCTGGTTTGGGTGTTGAGCCACTAAACAAATTCTTCTCTGTGCTGAATTTACCTCCTGTCTATCGTTCAACCATAATCCGAGCCCAGGACCGAGTTGGACCGGTTCTAGCAGAGGTGGCCAAAGAGTCCTGCAAGGAAGCTATTCTGTTGGAGAAAAACATGGCCCTGATAGCCTCCCAGTCACGAAGGTATGTAAATTCCCCATGGGTTTCCCCACCTATTTTTGGTCGGGTTTTTCCTGCAGTGAACTAACTTGTTTACTGCTTGCTTGTTCAGGACCACCAGAGGAATGGCTTCATCACTATGTTTATAGTTTTGGTTCCTTCTTGGTCACTTTATTATACTAGTAGCTTGTTTCTTTATGTTGAATTTCTATTTCCTGATCATGCATAAAACTGCAGAAAGTTTGATATACTTACATTACATTTCACTTGTCGTCACTCTTAGCTTCTTTTCTTTCCAATATATATATATATATATATATATATATATATATATATATATATATATATATTTCTTTTAAAAATAAAATCGTCATTGAAATCACTTTGATATTTGATATGATTTTTCTTGACCACTTCTTTTCCAAAACCAAAACATTGCCATGTGAAAACACATCATGTACAGGTATTGTGTTTGTACATAGGTTTGGCTGCTCTCATCGTTTATCATGATCGGCTTGGTTGTGTTTTATAGAGAAGAATATTTTCACTGTCTAATATATTTGAATATATTCCAGGACTTTCAGTGAGAGTGACAAGGAGAATGCGATGGAGATCAGCCCAGTTCTTTCCGATCCTGATGATCCTGCTCTGCAAGATAATCATGCTGATGTGAATTCAACTCCACGCAGAAGGTTTGTATCATTGTTCACATGACCTTTCCTGTTGATCCAATTTCTGTGTGCACACTTTTTTACTAATTTTGTTTTTAATATTTCAGGCGTGTCACCATCAATGATGCTGTGAGCATTGGTGTCAAATTTGACATGGGATGGGACAAGAGAGGCAATGGTCGCTCTTACAACAGCCACAGTGGTCGAGGATCTATGATAGGCCTTCACTCCAACAAGATCCTTGGCTATGATGTTGTCAGTAATTACTGCCGGAAGTGTGCTCTTGGTGCTAAAGAAGATGACCACAAATGTGCCAGAAATTATGAAGGTAGTGCCAAGGGCATGGAGCCGCATTCTGCTGTGAAGCTGATAGCCAACAACCTAGACCTGAAAGAAGCTGGCGTTGTAGTTGGTCAGTTCATCGGTGACAGAGACTCCTCCACCATAGCAGCGCTTCGCAGAGAATGTTCCACACCTATTGAGAAAGTGGTTGACTTGAACCACAACATGTCTGGTTTCAACAACGCTCTCTACAAGTTGAAACTAACTCATAAGTGGCTACTAACCTCTTACATTGCTCATCTGAAGAGACAACTTGGATATGCCATCAAGCAGAACAAGGGTGATGTTCAAGGCGTTCAAGCTGCTATAATGAACATTGAGAAGCACAACTTCGGAGAGCATGAAGAATGCGGTGACTGGTGCAAGGCCAAAGAAAACCCTGAGAACTATGTGTACAAAGGTCTTCCAAGGAAGACAAAATTCAGTGAAACTGATCAACCTGGATGGCGTGCTGCTCTTCATGATCTTCTATCTGTACAAGCAGCGTTAGCGCACACACTGGCTCCTTGTGGTTCAACTCAACAAAATGAGAGTTTCAACCACATGTGTGTTACTCGTGCCCCCAAGTCAAGACATTATTGTGGTACTGAAGCAAACTATTTCCGTGTCTCAGCAGCTGTGTGTGAGAAGAACTTAGGCTCGACATACACTGAGGCTGTCTTCCAGAAAGCAGCATTGTCGCCCTCTGCGTTCAGGACAAGAGAGAAACTGCAACACCGTAAAATGGTGAAAGCTCTCCTTCAGGCCAGGCCTGACATCAAGGCAAGGCGTCTACACAACAAAATGAAGAATAGTTGGGAAGCCGCAAACCATAATGAAGGCTTGACATATGAGAGTGGCATGGGCAATGCTATGGAACGTGCTTCTGCAGCTGCTTCTGTTGACAGGGCCTGGTTACCTGATGCACCCCTGTTGACAGACAGTTGCGTCCCAGTCATCGTTGATTTGGAAACAACTGGTTTTCAAGCTTCTGATGAAATTGTGCAAATTGCTGTCAAATGTGGAAACAAGGAGAAGTCGTGGTATCTGATCCCTAAGAAGAACATCCATCCAAAAGCTGCAGAGGTGACTGGTCTCAAAATGTCTGGCGGGAAGCTTTATCACCATGGCACCTGTGTTTCGACAACTCCTCCAAAAGAAATTGTGAACCAGCTGTTACAATTTCTGCAGCAGTGTGGCGACTCAGCATTTTTGGTTGGACACAATATAATCCGCTTTGATGCACCAAGATTAGTGAAATTTTTCAAGGAGCATGGTGAAGTCAAAGCTTTTGCTGATTGTGTTGCCGGCTTCTCTGATACAATGCCTCTCTTGAAGCAAGGCAAAGTGTGCAAGCAGTCAGCATTAGCTGAAGCCTACCTCACTGGTCCATACTGGGAGGAGCTGCATAAGTCAGCTCACAATGCTGTGACTGACTGCTCTGTGCTCGATGGACTTCTGAACCAGTCATCCATCAAAGTATCTCCAACCCGTGTCCGAGAAAATATGGTGACCTTCAGAGACTTCCTGCAGCGTCAAGCTCAACTCAAGAGGAGGAAAGCTATTATGCCTACCCTTGAGGTTCTTCTTTCTGTCGGAGTGAGCAAGGCCATGATTGGAAAGATGGCTGCTGCAGGTGTCACTCTAGAAGAGCTGAAGAGGGAGTACGAGGAAAACAAGCTGCAAGGCCTTTCTGTCTGCCTTGGAGTGCAAGTAGATGGCAAACCTCGAGTCACAACGCAGATGAAGACAATACAAAAATTGGAGCTCTTCTTCAATGGTAAGTGATTTTATATGTAGAACAAATTTGGGTGAATGTAAACAAACTGTCACTAATTATTGCCTTTTTTTGTCTTCTCAAGGTGCAGCTTCAAAAGAGTGACCGTATACCATATTGACAAAATCTCAATGAAGAGATTGATTTTCACTTGACAAGCCACCAATACGGTGGTGAATAATATCGTAACAAAGCTGCACTGATTGCCACATGCAACCATCTTCACAAAATGAGTCGTATGGACACAAAAGAATATTAGAGCTCTTCTTCCATGGTAAGTTGCAACAGTAATTTTATAAGTAAAACAAATTTAGGTGAATGTAAACAAACTTTATCCAATTATTGCCTCTTTTTGTCTTCTCAAGGTGGAGCTTCAGAACAGTGACTGTGAACCATAATGACAAAATCTCAATGAAGAGATGGATTTTCATTTCACAAGCCACCAATACGGTGTGGTGAATAATATCTTAGTAAAGCTGCGCTCGGTTGGGCTGCTTGCCAGACGCAACTTTTTTCACAAAATGTGTTTTATGGTCACAATAGAAAGTTAGAGCTCCTCTTCCTTGGTGCGTGGTAACAGTAATTCTATAAGTAGAACAAAGTTAGGTAAATGTAAACAAAATATGTCTCTAACTATTGTTTGTTTTTGTCTTATCAAGGTGGAGCTTTAGAACAGAGACCGTGAATCATTTTGACAAAATCTCAATTTTCAAGTGACAAGCCACCAATAAAGTGTGGTGAATAATATCTAAGCAAAGCTGCAACTACTTTCACAAATGGGATTGAATTCAAGAAGTTTTGTAAATTATAGAATTTATGTTCTTCATCTATACCCATTTCTCTATTTCCATCTGTTTCATTTGTACTGTTTCCTCTATTTTTCCTATATTCATTTATTTCATATAATATATGTGCAATTGCAGATTTTATTAAAAATTGACATTTGAACACTATAGTGCCTGACTTATATTCACCCTGACCCCTCTACTTAGAAGAAACACAATCCCTGGCATAAATTATGACAAAATAAGGGAAAAGTTAAAAATTTTCGCGTTTGCATTGAGCTGAAAACTATTAAAAAAAAAGGATAAAAATAACATTTATATGGTGCTGTGAACAAGGTGAACAGCTCAGTTAGCCCAGTGATTAGTTTTATCATATTTTAGACACGATTAGAAAATAACTGATAATGAAAATCATGTCGATTCATGTAGCCAAGGAATACGCTGAAGTCACGAATATGTCACGGTGACCTACCCGTGACCCACCCGTGACTGAAAAATCAGTCACGGGCAGGTCACAGTGACATATTCATGACTTAGGCGTTTTCCTTGGGTACCCGTCCTCCAGTCCCCCCTAACATGTTGTTCACAACCTAATATAACCGAAAATGATCAAAATTAATGCCTAAAATAACCGACATAAGTTATCTGACGCTCTGAAATTAGCGTGTTTTTACTTTCAAATATCTCATAAACGGCACATAGGAATCCAGTTCCCTTAGGATCATTCGGAAGTGCGTCTTTCAAAGAACATTTGAGCAAAGTTCTAATAATATCCTGTTACTTTTCCTGACCCGTATCGTATCAAGAGTTTTTGCAAACCTAAGAGATTCGCGTTCCCCCGTCCCCGCCCTCTACCCCGCCCCATGAGCCGTTTTCTCTCGAACACCAATATCTACAGTTTATATTATGGTTCCAGTAACTACAATTAGTGACTTGAAAACATTCGGGTGGGTTGTAATAACCTTACCGCTGTAATTTAACGTTTCGGTACTTGTATTGCAAAAGTCACCAGATTGAACGCGCGCTGAGTAGCGCGCCGCGCCGAGTCACCAGAGCAGACGCTGCGCCGGCCGCCATCTTGCCAGTTTGAGGCAGTTTTTCGCAAATATCTTTCTTATTTTATCATGAACGTATACTTTCTTGGAAATATTTGGATTTGTCATAAAATTTTGCTTCTAATGAGTGCCGTCTCAACAATTTCTTGTTACAAATAGCTTAGCTAGCCCTAAAAAACCGGACCTCTCCATAAGAGCCCATGTTAAATTGCCCTAATTTTAACGTTAAATATCTCAAAAACGGTACATAGAATTCCTTTTTGCTTTGGACCTTTGGAAAGCGCGACTTTCAAAGAATATGTAACCAAAGTTTCATCAAATTCTTGTTACTTTCACCTAGGCGCTCTAACTACTTTAACCGCCTAACAGTAAGCGAGTCGATTGTTGTCCAGGTCAAGCTGCAACAAAATCTGTGAGTGTGATTTTCCTCAACATACCTAGTCAGAAGAAAATGCGATAAGAAGTTGTGCCGGCAAGATGGCCACCTGAGCGTCGTCCATTTTCAAGTCTAAAAATATAATACTTTCACTTCACATCGGAAAGGCATAAGTATCCTAAACCATGCTTTGATGAATGCAGATTCTAAATCTGTGTTTACTTTTTCGAAAAGTCAAAGGATTGCAGAGATCTCGATGGATCCAATTTGCAATGCACGGACCGGCCGGAGCGCATCGTTTCGGGTAAAAAGCCGTTATGTGAAAAATAACCCATGCCTGGCGTCAAAATGTGTTTTAGAATACGTCTGAAACCTTCCTTGAACTTATTTCATTGGTCTTGAAATATAAATCTGGTTGAAATACTCTGAAATCAACATAAATCCCACATATGCGCTGCCTAAACGACCATTGAATTTTTCATACTCCGAACGGAGCGTCGGCTGCAGCTTCGCGAGTTCCATCACCAAATTGTTAATTTTAGTATATTTCAACCTGATTTGTCTTTCAAGACCAACGAAATAAGTTGAAGGAAGGTTTCAGACGTATTCTAAAACAAATTTTGACGCCAGGCATGGGTTATTTTTCACATAACGGCTTTTTACCGGAAACGATGCGCTCCGGCCGGTCCGTGCATTGCAAATTGGATCCATCGAGATCTCTGCAATCCTTTGACTTTTTGAAAAAGTAAACACAGATTTAGAATCTGCATTAATCAAAGCATGGTTTAGGATACTTATGCCTTTCCGATGTGAAGTGAAAGTATTATATTTTTAGACTTGAAAATGGACGACGCTCAGGTGGCCATCTTGCCGGCACAACTTCTTATCGCATTTTCTTCTGACTAGGTATGTTGAGGAAAATCACACTCACAGATTTTGTTGCAGCTTGACCTGGACAACAATCGACTCGCTTACTGTTAGGCGGTTAAAAGCTTCTTTAACCTCGAAAAAGAAAACAAGTAGCCAATTAATACAACATTCTGTAGTATTAAAATTGACTCGTTCTTTACACTGAATGAATGTTTATAATAATGCAAGTATCATGTTTGCTGCAGAATAGTAATTCATTCATTGGAGAAAACAGAGGACATGTGAATATGAATGGTTGAAGTGTGTTTTCAACATTAATATATGTTACATTTTATTATGTACTGGAAAGAACTGAGTTAACATTTGAGTTCATGGACATGTCAAAGTTATTTCCGGAAATGAAAACCCATAGATATTTCTGAAATTTCCGAGAAAACATTGCTTTTCAAGATCACTGTTTGGAAATGATGCCTGATTTTTTAAAAAAGTTCGAAGCTCTTTTCGTCGTTTTATATTTGATTTTTAATGATTTGGGTATGCTCTTAAAACACGTCACGTTACGTCCTGAAAGGAAAATGGGTTGGAGGTTCATGGTTATTTTCACGTTACGTTACATCCTGAAAGGAAAATGGGTTGGAGGTTCATGGTTATTTTCACGTTACGTTACGTTACATCCTGAAAGGAAAAGGGTTGGAAGTTCATGGTTATTTTCACATTACGTTACGTTACATCCTGGACGGAAAAGGGTTGGAAGTTCATGGTTATTTTCAAGTTCGTTACCTATGTTACATCCTGGGGAAAATAAAATTGTACAATGAGCAAGCAGCTTCAAACTAGTTTGGAAACTAGGAAAGATAAACATTTAGGATTAGTGCAAAGCAAAGTTGAAAGGAAAATGCAAGAGCACAACTTTTCTTGTCACCTAGGGAACAAACAATTGAATTTGCCGCTGGGGAGCGTCAAGGAGTCAAGGCTAGTTCACGGAGAACCTGCTAGATCGCGCCACACGCGCCATAAGAGAGCCCGCGAAAGATACGGACTTAGAAAAATTCAGACATAATTTCTATTAAGTGATCTTTGAAAGAAACGCGTTACACTTAATTTCATGAGTAAAACGAAGAAATCCATAGGGCAATTGTCATTTCTGTGCAAAGCACTTTTTCAATTAATGACGGTGTGGACGGAAATACATTCGGGAATTCCGCGATCGCGGACTTAGAAGAAAAACCAGGCATGATTTTTGTTTAGTGATCTCTAAAATGATCGACTAATAAAAGAAAACCCGCCGTATTTTTTGTCATGTACGGTGAGAATTTGGATACTACCACCATTTCACATGTTTAAATGGTCTCTGTTCTCTCACACCTAACCTAGATCAATACTCGTTCTTTTACTTGACATCATCATAATACATACAAAAGGGGGTAAAGAACGAGTAAAAATCAAAATATGCCCGTCCGTCACGTCACCTGAACGCATACTTCACCTTCAAACTTTATTTTCATACGCTTCTGGTCCGATCGTGTCAGCCCGGCCGTAGGGAGTTGCTACGGGCTGCCTACATAAAGGTGCTTAGGACACTATATTGCCTACATTTAAAGCTACGTTCAGAAGGCCACCGGGGCTCACAAAAGGGGCAAAATCTGCTTCCCGGCTGTGTCGTCGGTAAGCTTGCTTGTCTGCCTGCCTGCTCTGCCTTGTACGGTTGTCCGAAGGGGTAACGAGGATCGTGAAAAAAGGCGGCCGCACAATGGCTGGAATTTGTCGTCAGTCAGTCATATTTCACACGTCAGTCACTTTTTTACACTTGTTTGACTGACCTTTATCCTTCTGAATTTTTCAAATCCGGACTTTTTATATAGAAGGAACCACTTAAGTTGATAATCATCTAAAATAATGGACGAGAGAAGCTAAAACGAGTGACTGACTGACTGACGGACCGTCGGATTCCGGACATTGTGGGGCCACCTTAAGCGACACTCAGTGAGTTAGCGTGCCTCACTTAGGACAGTTTTTACAGTGGGGGCAGGGAATGAAAGAATAGCAGCGTATGTGAGCGTATGCAAGTTTATTAACCAAGAGGTGTAAGAGGCAATCTGTTTTACGCTCATCGACGATAGGGTAACATGAGTTTCAGACACTGAGCGCCCCTATACTCCACATCATGCCTGCCCGAACTGCGCTGCGCCTTTTCCTTTTTTCGGAGAATGTAGCGGACAAGTGATTAATTGAGGATGAGCGGTGACCGCCCGTCCCATCTTGCGAAGCTTGCGAACGCTGTCGGTAACGCTGTCGGTAACGCTGTCGGTAACGCGAGACCGATAGCACACAAGTACCGTGAGGGAAAGGTGAAAAGAATTTTGAAGAGAGAGTTCAAGAGTGAGCAGACTTAGTGAGCAGACAAAATGACCGGGGTCGGTGTGCTCGTGAGTCTGGATGTGCCATCGAAGCAAAGTCGATCTCAAAAAACATCAATAGCAGTCCGAAAACTTAACAAAACGAAGCTACGCAACCAAGAAAGTCTCAAAAAAGACTGGAGGCCTCTGAGAGGTCACCGATGTGGCAGCCAGGCCACTTCATGGCACTCATGTGAAACCACAGAAACGATTCAACAATGAAAAGGGAAAGAACACTGCTCACTCGCGTGGCTCTCGCGGCCGACACGATGATCGCAGGGGTTTGCGCGTTTGCACCCTGGTAAAGGTTGAATGTGCGCTCCTTCGCGCACCTGAGCGGATGTTGTGCCCCACCTGGCTGAGGAGAAAAAGGGGTGCAAACTTAGGGGTTGAAATTTACACGATTTTGAGTTTTTTTTGATCCTGGAAGGTAACGAATGGACCGAATCACTTCAAAATTGGTGTGAAGGAGCCTGAGGGGCTCACACATCGTACCGTGACCGCGGCGACCCGCCTCCGCCCCTCCATCCCCTGCGCTAGGGGTTGGAAAGTTAGGGGTTGCAACCCCCACGAAAACGGCTTTACCGTCTGGTCTGCAGTTTGTCACTCCGGGTGTCGATACAGACGGCTAAAATCAACTGTGCAACGTGATTTTTGACCATTTTTTTGTCATTTTTGGTGATTTTAGTGAAAAATCAAGATTTGGGGTGCCAGTGTTTCGGGGCTGGACACCCCCTGGGGGGTGCGACGGACATGGGGACACTTTTGTCGTGTCCAGGGGACCTCCTGCTACCGCGCCTAACTCTGGAAAAAAATCCGAAAAAATCACCCCTACTTAGGGGTGGTTTTTTTTGTGGCTCCGGAACGGTTCGTCCGACTGGGGTGGCTCCGGTATCAATCGAAAGAGGAGTCAAAACTGAGTCGGCCATGAGAGTTTCAAACCCCTGTGACACCTGGAAGGACACTTTTGCCCCGGCGAAAGTGTCAAAAATTGACAGTGTCTTACGCGAGGGGTGGAAAAAAAATGAAGGGGGTGGATTTGATTGTTGTGACTTTTAAGGACGTTTCAACAACACTTTGGACCATCTCTCCTCCAAATTTCAAGTTTCTAGCTCTATTTTTTTAAAAATTATAAGCGGAGAAAAAAGTGGACCGCTTATTTTGCACACCAGTGTATGTTGTGACAGTGGCAAATACAATACGACCTCTGGTTTTTCTCAATCGCATTCACGACATTTTGGCCACCATCAGTGACAAAGTGGATATCATCAAACTTGGAAGGGTCGAGACTCAACTCAGCCATCACTCTTAGTAAGTCGGCCCTAACATTGTGCGCTTCAGCCGATTCTGCGGAAAACTCCGAGATCACAAGAAGGTGGTTCACAAGCTCCCAAAGGTTGTCGATGTAGTGGATCGTGATGGCGTGGTAGTGGGTTTTGGTGAACCGCTCGTCACACATATCGGTGGTGCCGGCCAACCTATCACGAGGGGGAAAGCACTCCCAAAATAGGTGTACGAGTAATTTCAGAGTACGGTGATCCCTGGTCGGAGAGTAGGTAGGTTGAAGTCAGAGAGGTGATGTCACTCTAGTGACAATTGGCCACTTATCCGAAGGATGATATCAGTAACAAAACTCTGATGTCAGAAATCAGATGTACACGTTTGTGATATCAATAATCTGACATCTATCATATAGAAAATACCAAAACCAGTTTAAAGAAAAGTTGTGTTTTCTATCGTTTGAAACATCAAACAATGAGGTGGGACATGTTTTCCCGATGTTCGGACCGAGGCGGAGCCGAATTTGATATCCGTTTCCACCTAGCTTTAGCCGTTTACGAGATGGCACAAAAAAATTCTCCAAATTCGATGAAATTAAAATGGCCCTACTAAAATTGAGTAAAGGTGCTACAAACCAAATTTCAGCTCAATATTCCAATAACTATAGATTTTACAGCATGCTGAATTCGACTGGTACGTAGACTGATATCATATCTGGTTACATCAGTTCTGGTGACTACGATGTCAGATGTATGACTTTGTGTAATCGTCTTCTGATCATGATATGAGCAGTATCATTTTGTTGATCAGAAGACTGACAAATGTCAGTATTCTATGCTAGCCTTAAGATATCAGTGCTCCTAAATGATGTCAGTAACTGATATAAAATCAGGAGACTGACAAAGGTCAGTAATATATGTCAGCTTTCTGATATCAAAGCCCCTTAACGATATCAGTTACTGATATCAAAGTCACAATACTTATATCACTAAAACCACCGACATCATTCATGTGATCCTGAAATCAGCCTTCTGACTCTCTGACCAGGGATTACACCAAGATTACTGTGATTACGTAGTGATTACAAAGATTACACAGTATTACGGCAATTGCGCTATGATTACAGTGATTACGGCATATTACGCTTAATTCCGCCATGATTACAAGTGATTACGCCGTGATTACACTTGTTTTTGCTGTGATTACAATTGATTGCACTGTCATTAAACAGCAAACCCGATGTCTTTTGAACTGCAGTGCCCTCTGCCGGTAACTGACGAAGGAGACCACGTACGAATGAGGTGTACTCTGGCGGCTGCCGGACTGTGACCCGCGTCTGAGTTTGAGTCAGCGCTCCTGCTGTTGTTGTTCACAAGGGGTCTATGTTTTGAGCAGTTTTGAGTTGAAGTCGTCGTTTCGCCTCTTAACAATTAAATCAGTATTTGTAGACAATTTTCCACTGTGGGGAAAAATACTCTTAAATTTACGACAAATTAAATAGTTTTTGATTATTATATTGATTTGCAAAGTGACGAATTATAAAAAGTAAATTTACTACAAATTTTGCAAGTTCTGTTAATGATTTTTTGTTGTGAGAATACAGCATTTTCCGTAATTCAACAAAAGAAGTCATGAAATTACGGATCGAATAAATAGAAACCATTCACGAAATTTGTTCGTAATTTTTTACATTTCCCAGAAAAGTACGATATTTATCTAAGAGTTACCTCCGTAAGAATACGACAATTTCAATGAAGTTACGAGAAATGTCGTAAGTCTTTGACTGGTGAATTTGAAATTTTAGTGTTGTAAGTTTATGACATGCACCCGTGAAACTATGAGTGCTAACTTTAAAAAAAATTAGAATCTTACGACTTTTTAGTAATAATTAATTTTACAACATTTACGTCTTTATAAATTACAAACGAAAACCGAAAAAGAACAACTGTCACGTAAAATTTTTCCATCACTTCGACGAGGTTTTTTTTTTCACAGTGTCGCGTAGTGAGTACCAGACATTTTATTCTCGTTATGGTGCATATAAAATATTTGTTATCGTCCTCTAGCTGGAACGTAATTGACTGTGCATAAATAAGCGAGAGTTCAAACTGTTTGGTTCTCGTCAGGAGCATTATCTGCAAACATTTGATAGGAGACACCTATCCTTAGGGTACTCCTACAATGTCTTGTACCTAGCTGGTTTTCAAGACCGAATTCTCAGAGATAAGGTGGATAAGGAGAACCTACACAAATGACACAAACCGTTAACGAGGAACGAGGGGAATGTACCTGGAATGCCACAATACAATACCAACTTTGCAACAAACAAAAATAATTTTACATCTTGCCAGGTTAAAAAAGTGGAACGATAGTGCGATTCCGTACCGTTTGCTCTCGTCTCTGCAAAGCTTCTATGAACAATCGTATATTCGGAATACAATGCAAGAGCGTTTTAGCTTGCACCTGTTACGCATTTCGTCCGCCGCCGGCACCCTGTCTCATCTCTCACTGAGCAGAGCGAGAATCCTCCATGTCTTGAAGGGCCTTGTGCGCTAAAATTACTGTGTTATTGTGGCATTAATGTTCTTAATGAGGGAGTTACTTCCTGTGTTTACATGTGATTACGGGTGATTACAGAGTGACAACAGGTGATGACACAGCGATTACAGGTGATTACAGGGTGATTACAGAGGATTACAGGGTGATTACAGATGATTACATGAGATTACAGCTGATTACAGATGATTACAGATGATTACAGGTGATTCCGTAATCATTTCGGCCCAGGGTGTACGAGTGATTACGCGAGTGCTTTCCCCCTCGACCTATCATTATTTAGTGCCTCTTCTATTCCCGGCTACATTTTCAGTCTGATGACGTCTGCCTTTTGCTGCACGTCACGGGTCACTGTTTGGCGGCTCGGCAACAGATTCGCGGCGGACACGGTCACGGTACCCTCTTTCCCCCACCTTGCCCCTACGTCTATCAGTGTTTGGGCCATCTTCACAAAATTTTCAGACTCAACTTGCACAGGGGCACGCAGGTCTCCTCCACACCACGTGGCAAGGGCCTGACGCACCACCTGCTTCGTCTCGTCATTAACAACAGCAACACAGGTGGGGGTAGGGGCAGTGCCGGCGGCGGCTGCGGCGGCCGCGGAACACGTGCGCCCGTGATAAGCGAGCCCGTTTGTCCCCGTATTGTTTTTGTGAACTTTCACTAGGTCACAAATAAAACACTTCACAAAGTTAATCGGTTTTAAATTCGGGGGCGTACACCCTCACATACCTCGCCAAAATATTTCCAGCACTCGCTGCTCAAGCCCTTTCCTGTCTTGCAAGACAGGAAAGTGGGTCGAAGTGTGTACTCTTTTGATTTCACTTTCTGTGCCACTTCTAATTTTTGCTTGTCCTGAGCAGCCTTCTTCTCCTTCTGACTCATGATTCATTTCGCGCGCGCGCGCCTACACTCTAACAACACTCAAACACTATGCACAACTGCGACTTAGAGTCAGGAGTCGTCAGAAATGACGAGAGCCTCGTCACGACGTCGCGACGCGTCAACAATCACAAACAAAACTAATTGCAAAGGCGCTTCCGTTCTGATGACCGCTGCGCTAACGCTGACCTAATGAGCTCCGTGTGCAGGGCGCGCCGGTCGTGCCTTCCCTTCCTCGCCCTCTCCCTTCCCCCCTCGCCCTGCACCGCATGTCATCTATCACCTAGCAGAAGCTGTGATCTGTGCGAGCACAGCGCTGCAGCGGCAGCTGATCGAGAGGGGGCGGGGCAGGGCACCGGCTGAGGTGCCTCGCCCGGCCGGCCGGCCGGCTGGGTGACCTCACCGAGATGGGCACCCATCCCGAGCTCGCCTCTCGGCGCTTGCCGAAGCCATTGCAACAATCGCTCGGGCCAGCACGCGCGAGTGAGACGGCAGACAAGCTCTTTCTCTCGCGCGCGCCGATGGGTGCGGCGCGCCCACCCATTGGACACCACTAATACCAGTGTAGTGGGTTTGCCTTTCCTAGGAGTTACGGCGCCTTACGTGCAGATCGGGTAGGCAAACCCGCAACAGTGGTGTGTATTTGACTTGACAGAACACAGTGTTATTTAATATTACAAACGATTTTTAATATGTTCGTTTATCATGAGTATATACATGAACAAAGGAGTACATTTCCAGTAAGTGTGTACCATTTGAACGACATGCAAAGCTTTGGTAAGCGGAGAAAAGGTACTATAAATTAGTTTTAAACGCACAGTATTTAAGGCGTGGAAATATTTGAGGTAGCGGTGTATCACCGTGACTGCAGTCCACCCTTCTGCTTTGAAACGCAGTGGTTATATGTCTATTGGTTGCGCCTATATCATAATTTCTGTGATTAAGGAAATGACAGGATGGGTCTTCGATGCGGGTGTAGCCCCGATACTGTAAGAGATGTAGCGAAACGGACGAAATGTTGGTCTATAGGATCTCAAAATTACGCAAAACCCATAAAACGATACCCAACATGATGTTTTATGATATTTGCGTCGTCGATGTGGCTGTAGCTTCAAAACGGCAAGAGATAGAGCAAAACGGACGAGTCGTTCTATAACGCTTAACTTGCGTTTGATTTAAATATATGTCGGTAAGAGAGGGAAGTACCCAGTAGTTTGTTAGAGAAAGTGGCAATCGAGATGAAGAAGATAGTGGTTAATTTGACAGAATGTGGTATAACCTAGCTACATATTGTACCTGTACCACGAACGTATTTTTTATCATTTTGCTTTCATGTCAAATTTTCGGAATGGTTGATACTTGTTTACAATACTTCAACATCTATTAAACTGATCATACGGCATAATTTTTTTTTAGGCACGAAGTAGCGTTATAGTTTTGTAGTCGGATGAGATTTTTCTTATTAGCATGGGCCCTTTTGTTTGTAAAACCGAAATTCTGTAGGATTTTGATGAAAGTTGGTAAAGAGGTAGAACTAAATCTACCTAGTTCTCTGCTGCAATGCCATTAAAAAGTTTGTGGGAAATTTTGAGAAATTTTTCTTTAGGATCTCCATTTTTAGCCCGCCCTTCTGCTTTGAAAAAGCTTCAGAGCGGGCTTATGCAATCGATCTGGTGTCTGTCTGTTTGTTTGTCTGTCTGTCTGTTCAGGGGGCAGAAACGCACTAGGCTGGGCTGGGGGCAATGCGCGACCGCATGCTTCCGGCTGATGGGGGAAGCTATAACTTTTGAACGCCGAAACATATCGTCAAAACGGAAAGAGCACTTGAAAGAGGGATAAATTCTGCGAGGGATAGACGTTGTGGGAATTTCGAGAAATTTAACCCTACTTTTCAGAACGCGGTGTATTCTAAAGCGCAAAAACCGCGGGAAAATTTTCGATTCAAATATCAAAAATGACACTTTTTACGGACTTCCAGGCTTCAGGTGACAAGGCTCTGACAACTGCCACAACGTCTATCCTCTGCAGCAAACCTTCCCAATTGAAGATCCGTTTTGGAAATTGCGATTACTTGATCCATTTGGAAGTTGTGTTTTCCCCCATCGACCTCTATTTGAGGTGATTCACCAGGTGTCGCGCATTGCCCCCAGCCCAGCCAAGTGCGTTTCTGCCCCCTGGTCTGTTCCACTCGAAGGAGTTGAGCTAGAGAGTTGAAATTTTTAGGGTATCTTAAGGGTCACTCCTGGACACCGAAACGCCTGGTGCAAATCCTGCCAACCCTCATTAAGGCACTGAAAAAAATTATTAAAGTTTTCAGGAATAAAAAAAATAAAATTTTTCAACTTTTTTCCAACCCCGTCGACCCGTACCTCTCCGGAAGCGTCTTTTCGCGTCTAGTTCAATGGTGCACACCGTTTTACGAAAAAATGGACCCAACTCGCGACTACACTGTAAAAAGCACCCGTAATTGGTCCAGTTTACAACTTTTCTCAACCCCATCGAGCTGCACCTCCCCGGAAGCGTCTTTTCGCGTCCAGTTCAATGGCGCCCACCGTTTTTCGATAAAAAGGACCCAACTCGCGACTACACTGTAAAAAGCACCCAAAATTGACCCACTTTTCAACTTTTACGAACCCCATCGACCCGCACCTCTCTAGAACCGTTTTTTCGAGCGCAATTCATTGGAGCCAACCGTTTTTCAATTTCCAGTGTTGCCAATCGTCAAAACTCAAACATTTCGATTATTTCCGACATTTTCGACATTTCTCGATATTTTCCGATATTTTTCGATATTTTCGACATTTTTCGTTGTTTTTCGATATCTTTTGATATTGTTCGACATTTGCGATATTTTTCGATATTTTTCGACATTTTCGATAATTTTCGATATTTTCGATAATTTTCGATATTTTTCGATAATTTTCGATAATTGTCGAAATTTTTTGACATTTTTGATAAAATTCGATGTTTTTCGATATTTTTTGACATTGTTGACATATTCCGACATATTTCGATATTTGTAAACATTTTTGACAATTTTTGATATTCTTCGACATTTTTCGACAGTATCCCACATTTTTCGATGTTTTTCGACGTTTTTCGACATTTTCCATATTTTTCGATATATCTCAACATTTTAAAGATATCTCGAGATTTTTCGACATTTTTGACGTATTTCTACATATTTCGAAAATTTTCGACATATTTCGACAATTTATGAAATTTTCGACACCCCTCGACGAACTTAATTCAGTGTTGCCAACTGCTGCCAAATAAAGTCCGAGTTTGACCGTTCCATCTGAGGCCGAACTCACGTAATTCGACATTTTTCGAGATTTCCGACTCACCTTTTTTGCCGAATAACTGACCGTTTAGTCACTTTTAGCACGTTTTCAAAGCAGAAGGGAGGGCTGTAGTTCCGGTGGTTCACCGTTACAAACTGCCTCTTTCCGAAGAGAATGCCTTTACGGGCCGCAGGCCCGATCATTTACAAGCTAAGAGGACGTTCTGTGTGACTTAGGGGTCGGGCCGAAGGCCCGACCGAACGCCGCCGGCAGGCCAAGCAGGCACGCCCCCTGCCGAACGGAGTTGCCAGCGTAGCAAAGCGGAGCTGGCAACGACGTTTGGCGGAAGGGCGGGCCTGCTTGTTATGGTTGTAATCGACTTGTCGCTGGACAGCTGCGTGGAAAGAGGAGCCAAGCAAAGTCTGTATTGTTGCAAAGGCTCGACCACTACTCAGAAACTAATTTCTAATTCGTTGATCTAGAAAGCTCAAATTTGACACATGACCTATACTAATATCAAACACTGAGGTAAAAAAGAATATAGGAAGTACGTCCACCGAATTATCTTATTAAACCAAACCATAAATGAACTGCGTGCCGTCCAGGATTTCCTAAAACATGTTTTGTTTTTGTTTTTTGCCCTATCTTAAAACACACCCTTCATAAGTACAACATGACTGCTAATATTAGGAAGAAAATTATCTAAAGGGCAAATAAAATTTTATAAGTTTCTTGTTGAAACACATTAGGGCTGAAATGGTTCGTTTTCGGTGCTGGAATAGAACAATTCGTAAGGTTTTAGGCAATATTGGTAATTTACCGGTAATTTTCGGTTCAATATTACCGGTAAATTTCCGAAAGTTACCGGGTAACTTTCCTGTAATCAACCCTCCCTTAAAACCCTAAATTGCACCAAGTGTTTCGTTGTCCAGCAGTGACCCCTAGGATCCCCTAAAAATTTCAACTCTCTAGCTCGACTCCTTCGAGTGGAACAGACTGACTACCAAACACACTAACAGACACAAGGTCGTTTACATAAGCCCGCTCTGAAGCTTTTTCAAAGCAGAAGGGCGGGCTAAAAACGAGACCATGCATCCAGTATGGCATCAGTTCGTTGCCATTTATCGTCACGATCACTGCCTTATCATCATGTCTTTTCCCGTCGCCATTGACTTCAATAAGAAGGAGCTCTGCACTTCATTGGAGTGTCATCCAGCTTTGCTGCTGATGCTGCAGGCTGTTGCAGAACCCCGTCGAACCTGCTCCAGGCTTGCGATGGCTTTCGTCATGTTTGCCAAGGAGGTTCTCGGCGAATTGATCGAACCATACGCCCTTCAAGTCATCCAAGACGTCAACCTCCAGTCAACGGACCTTGTCGGGAGCTACCGCACTACCGGTCACTCCATTGAGGCATTCATCGGGGATGTCATTGCCAGAGCGCCGCCAGGCACGTCATGCACGTGTGCACAAGTGGTTGACAGCGTGTTCAAAGTTGACGAGCGCTTAAAGAAGAAGTTCCACAAGTTCATGAGTCATTGCCTCTACGACTCCAATGACGACCTCTTGGGCGCCCTTTTGGAGAGCGCTCAGCCGCAAGATTCACCAACCACCTCAAATGCTTCCAAAGGGGTGAGGCACCACTCAACACTAGAAAGTGATGTTGACATTGTTGTTTTGAGTGACGACGATGACATACCAAAACCTCCCTCGAAGAGACAAAAGACGAAACCAGCTTTCTCTTCATCTGAATAAGAAGAAACGCTTTCCATTTCCATAGACGGGAAGATATAAAACGGTCCTTTTCAGGACCACCAAATTTGTCTGTAGAGGACGCCGTTCAACAAAGACGCAAATTGACCTTTCCTCACCTCAATACAAACTAACCTCATCCGTTTCCCATGCGGCACAGACAGTCACTGTACGAGAGAGAGAGAGAGAGAGAGAGAGAGAGAGAGAGAGAGAGAGAGAGCGAGCGAGAGCGCAAAAGAGATCACACATCGCGGTATTTTTGCATTAACTCGCCATACTTCAATCGATCCTCTGCTGTCATCTATTGCCAACAAAATGACGTGAGGCACGCCACTTCACCACCGAAGGAGTCTTCAACACTCTGCAGAAATTGAGTTGCGTTCTCATGAAGGCCATCTAAACAAGCGGACACTCGTGATTCTGAAGTCATGATGAAAAATACGACGGGATGAGTTGCGGGCGAGACGAAGACGAACTGATGAACTCCGTCCAGAGCGGGCTGCTTTTAAAGCTGGCGGCGAGCTGGCGACCAGCCGTGCGCCGCTCGCACACCACGGCAGCCAATCACGTGAATGCGCCGCACAGTGCGGCCAAATCGAAAAAAGGCGGACATAATTCATAGCAGGTAAACTGTTCGACCTAAGTAGGTAAGATTCGTGCCTCGCAGGTTTTAGGTGTCTCTGAACTCGGTTTTGACACTATTTTCGAAATTTGAGGGGCGGAACAAGCTAAAAAAAAGGGGGGAAATTTTTAAATTTGCTGTGTTTCTCTGAAATGGGTCGCATTCAAAGTCGCGTCTCTGGCATAGTAGCTCCCCGTGCAAAGTAGCTCCTCCGTTGGTGATATATGGAGGTGAAGGGGGACACTGGTGAAATGAGCACTACCCTCTGGACCAAAGTAGCTCCTTCGGCAAAGTAGCTCTCCAGTCAGAGTAGCTCCCATGTACCTTCGGTTCAAACCTCTGAGTCAAAGTAGCTCCCCAGCCAAAGTAGCTCCCCGGTCATAGTAGCTCCTCGACTCGTCAGCCGCTCGCACCAACATAGGCCTCAGCGTCAAAGTAGCTCCCCAGTCAGAGTAGCTCCCCGAGCAAAAGAGCTCCCTGGCTGCACAGCTTCACGTGAAATTTCTCATCCCCCCTGTCGGCGATACCCCGCCCCTCTGTCGCCGCTCAGCCCATGATGGTGGCAATTAGGAGGGGGCCCGGTAGGTTTCGCTGCCGGCGGCTCTACCGCGCTGGCGATCCCCCGTCCGGGGACGAGTAGCGGTCATGGCCAATGGGTTGCCTACGTGCTCGGCTGACGTGGCTCTGTTACAGGGGGTAATGAGGGGTCAATAACCTCCCCAGTAATATGACTGAGCGGCGGCTAGACAACCGCCAGACGCTGGCTCTGCGCGGCCGGTCAGTGGCCGGCGGATGCAACCAGATCAGGGGGTGTCACATCCCCGATCGGGCGCATCACGCGGGGAATCGCAGGCCAGCAGGGGGAGGGGATGAGCCCTCATAAGGAGAGGATCAGGGCAGATCGAGTCAGTCGTCCCAGAGTAACGGTAGAGTGTGGAGTCCCCTATTGTTCCAAGCAGTGGTAGAATATACGAAGTGCCAATAACAGAAGTGTTGATCATTCCCAACTATGAACCCCAGGAGTTCGGCCCTAAAACATCTGGTGCATCGGCCGATAGTTGGGTGATTGAACTTTTTGTTGTTGATCTGATACTGCTTGGACAAATTTGGACTCAATAATTGTTTGATTTCGAAAAATAGTGCGGCGACTCATTTCTCTTTCGGACAAAAAAAGTTAATTTTTGCTTAAGTGTGTGCAACAAGAAAATAAGTGTCTTTAGTGAGTGAATGAACAAAGTGCATCACCGGCAACGAAGCTGGTCGCCACAAGGTAGGCACTTCAACTCCAGAACTTCTTTCCTCTCCGCTGTTTCCCCTCTTATCTGTTAGGATGTGGTGCAATGTCGTTAAGTGCTAATAGCTTCCTGACTAGTCAAAATTCGGAACCGGCCTTTGTAATCTTAAATTGGGAAAATTGGAAAAAGGAGGACGCGTTAGCTATTACAAAAGTAATTGTGCGTGAAATTGAATCGTTCCCGCTTGTGCATATCCCCAACGACCTCGATGGTACGGTGTATTAAGAATATAACTTCACGGAATACATCGTTTCCCCTCTTTTAAAATCAGACGCCCTCCCCACTGTGCGCGTGATTGCGACAGAGGACGAACTTGCCGAATATAGGTTCGAAAATTGTAAAATTTTAGTCAGTAAAGTATACGAATACGCCCGTGATCAATTGAAAGTTACAACTGCCCCTCTCATAGTACAAGCCTTATCGTCGGTCTTCCTAGCAGTTGCGGAACTTATCACAAAGACAGAAAAGCAAGAAAAGAAAAGGCTAGCAGAGTTAGCTAAAAATGAAGCTGAACGGTTAGAAAAGGAAAAAAGAGAAGAGGAATTTAAGAAACTCAGGAAACAGTTAGAAGACCTTAAACGTAAAATGTCTGACGACCCCACTGGAAAACCAAAGGTAGGACAGAAGGGTTTTAATGCCTTTACCAAGGCATTAAAAATTAGCACCCCTGCAAAGGCATTAAAACTGCCCAAAGGTGTTAAATTTTAATGCCTTTGGACAAATTCATGCCTTTGCAAAGGCATTAAAATTTCACACCCCTAGAAAGGCATTAAGTCCTACTTTTGTTTTTCCAGTGCCACCCCCAATCCCTCAATCGCTCCAACCTAGTCTTCCATGCTTTGACGAAAATAATGTCAAACAATGGTTTGACATTGTGCAAAAGACGTACGAGCAGTTTGGAGTGGAGAATAAAAATCTCCACAAGTATATTCTGAACCACCTTCCGCCGTACGCACGGTCTGCACACCTTGCCAATGAGGGCAAGCCATGGGAGGACTATACTAGAGCAATGATTGAGAAATTTCAATCAGACACTAGTTATGGGGCAGTGCTAGATGAACTCTCGGCAATGCGGCCAAAAGAAGGCGAAACGTATCGAGCATTCGCTAACAGGGTAGAGTCTGTTGCCCCAAGAGCCGACCCTCCCATCCCCGTCACTGAGATTTGTACCTCTCTCCTAAAAGCTATACCGGAGAGAGTGGCTGCCGCAATGGCAGGCCATGATTTCGATAGTATCACAACCTTCACACAAAAATTAGAGAGAGTAATGCGCTTTCAAAAAGAGCCGAGTAAAAATAGGGAGGTCCAGCCGGGTACCAGTCAGGTCCTTGCGGCCCTGGAAGTAGGCAAGAGCGGACCCTCACAGTGTCAGGACGAGTCCCAAACGAACGACAAAGTAGATAAGCTAGCTGAAATAGTTACGTTGCTTGTAACTAATAGCTCGAATGGCCAAAATAGGGGATTTTCAGACTACAATAGGCGCGGACGCGGAGGCTGGAGAGGCAACAGCAACAACAACAGGGGTTATGGTAGAAACCGCTACGGACAAGGAGGCAACTGGCAGAATAATAACTCAAATAATTGGCAAACCGGTAATGGTAAATATGGAAATCGAAATCAAGAGAATGGGGACCCGAGCGGTGCTGCGGTACAAGTGTACCAAGGCGGCCAACGAGGCGCCTCAAATGCCAGAGGTGGCCAAAACCGCTCCCAACCCCCAGGTAGGAGGCAAGGTAACTGTAATTATTGTGGCATTTGGGGGCACTATGCCTTCGAATGTCGCAAACTGTCGAATTTTCGGCAGTAGATCGGAAGTTACTCGCTCGGTTAGCTATGGAAAATAATAAATTTAAGGATACTCCAGTAAATAAGGTTACTTTTCAACTTTTGCGCGTCCCAGGAGACGGAAATTGTTTTTACCATAGTCTTAGTCAAATGGAACACTGAAACACACTAGGCTAATTAGGGGATTAGTGGCTAACTTCACTAAGGTAAATTGGGATAAATATAATTGTTACCTTCCTGGGATAGATAGGGATAACTACTTTGATATGCATCATAGCACCTGCGAAATGGCTACTGAAATCCAGGTAAGAGCAGCCGCTGACTTTTTCAGGATAGGAATTAGAATAATATTTAGTAATAGAGAGTGTCTGTACACATGTACAGCGGAACCCTTCTTGTATGTCGTTATACGTCATACAGGGCTGTATGACGCCGGTCATTTCGATCCCCTTCTACCTAGAGAAGTTTTCGACGTCTGCTTCGACCAGAAAATGAATTGGTACAGTGAAAAAGAAAATATTGAGAGTAAAGGGTTTAATAAAACAAACGTAAGTGAACAGAGTAGTTACGACCCTCTTGCTGTGGCAGAGCAGGGGAGGTCACGTTCACACGCCGGCAGCAAGGGCAGCCGCGGTGAACGACCGACGGTCGGTAACCTGGTGAAAACAGAGAATAAAGTATCAGTTGATCAGACGACTGAAATACTAAACGGTGGGACCCGCAACGGTCGGAAAAATGGCAGTATGGGAAAGATGAACCCAACCAATGACTCATTTAACAGCGCGGACCGCGAGGCGACTAATAGGATTCGGATTACCTCCGAGAGGCGCAGAGAGGACGTGCCCAGTCGATCAACACCGGGAGAACGGATTCAGATGACAACAGCGACTAGGGGCGCTTCGCTTTTCGATGACTCGATGAGCGGAAAGTTGAGCCGCACATCCGATGACAAATCAACACGTGCATCGGAAAGCCTGGGAGCATCCGTCGACATCAGACACCAGTCGGGGAAGATGGATGATCCCACGCCATCGGTTTGTGAGGACGTCAACCTGTGTTCCTGCTGTTACGAAAGCAAGGACTTAAAGAAAATTTTGGCAATAGATTGGAACATACCTATCAAGACTTCGGATCCTGTCAACTGCTTCCCAATTAGAGTTAAAGTAAATGGAACTAAATTAATTGCTCTCATTGACGAAGAAGTATCTTGTTCAATAATTGCTCCTCACTCATGGCTCAATAATGAACGAATCCAAATGATGGATGGTAAATTAGAGATAAATGGAAATATTATTCAAGTCCAAGGGATTTTTAATCCTGAACTCCAAATTTCAGCAAAAATTAAAATTTCTCTCCCCACTCTAGTAGCACAGTTACCTGAAGGGGTTGACCTCCTTTTAGGTCAAAATTTCCTGAAAAAGGTTGGTGGGTTTAAAATTGAGAACCCAGAAGCCTATTCATTCTGCTACAAAAATGAAGTTGTCGAAAAATATAAAGCCCAGAATATAATAAAAAGGGATTGGGAAACGATGACAGTATCCGAGAGTGACTTCAATAAATTGTTTAAAATTAAAATAGGAGTAGATGGGTTGCAATTAAATGCAATCGTTGACATTGGAGCAGTACGCTCAATTATCAACAGTAAATATTGCACAAATAGGGCAGGACTCAAACCGGTTAAACTTAAGCTTCGGTCAGCAAATGATACGCAGATCAAAGTAGAAGGAACTTATAAAGCTGCCCTTACCATCGAAAATTGCACGGTTCATCATAACATCATTGCTGCTGATTTGCCAGGGGATGTTCCGATGCTACTGGGAAATGACTTCTTGGCAAAATACCGTGCTGATACGTCATGGAACACTGAGACCTTAACCTTACGTGTGGGTGTCTCCACAATTGTAACAAGTCGGGTAAGGGATGATGAATCTGTAAATAGTATGAAAGTCAATACACCCGGGAGTGAAGAAGGAACTGTATTCCTATGCAGTAAAAATGACGTGGAAATCGCCCCAGGAATGTGTGAGATGGTAAAAGTAAATAATATCAAGAATATTTTACCTGCAGTGCTGTCTCCTTGTGTTGTACTTGGTAACCTGGATGTGTCGTCCATCGAGTGCCTAATACTCAAACATACCGACGTACCAATTTTTAATTGCAGTGAATACCCAATCCAGATTCCAAAAGGTACGAAAATCGCGTACATTACTCCTGATAATCAAAGAATCGAAACATGTAGGTTGACAAAAGCAACACCCAGTGAGATAGCATTTGCAGTGGAAAATAAGATTTTGACACTTGAAGGCATGGAAAACTTATCCTCTAAGAACTGTCTCCTAGTAGACGATGGGGGTGATGAACCCATCCCGTCCCTCGACGGCGCAGACATCTCAGAGGATGAGAAGGAAGAAGTTAGGAACGTGTGCAGGAAATATCCTGATGTTTTCACGACCGGTATGAAGCCTCATGCACCCGTCCCCAACTTTATTGGTCACCTGGAAAGGACAAATGAAGAATCCATTTATCGAAGGCAGTGGCCGTTATCAGCAAAACAGAAAGCAATAGCAAAAAAGGAAATTCAAATTTTTTTAGATTGGGGTATAGTAGAGGAAGGTGATTCAATTGTGCATATGCCTTTCTTTGTAATAGAAAAACGTGGTTTAACATTGGAAAACCCTGTGGGCCGATGTCTTTATGATTGCAGGTATCTAAACAAAGTGCTCGTAAAGCCTAAATTTAAAAGTTATACGATAAACGATATTTTGTCATACTGCTCTGATAAGAAACTTCTGTGCACCCTAGATATTAATCATTATTTCTTTAACATTGCAGTGACCGACGAAAGTAAACTTCTGCTTGGGTTTACTTTCGAAGGACGCTCTCTAAGGTGGACAAGGCTCCCACAGGGCCTCGCCTTAAGTCCTCAGATATCTATTAATGCACTTGGAAAAATCTTTAAAAATTTGCCAATTAAATATTATGTCGATGACATAATTTTGGGTGAAAATAACCCTAAATCTTTGTTATTGTTGCTGGATAAAGTGCCAGAACGTCTCAGAGAATCAAATTTAACAGTTGATCCAAGAAAAGCTAACCTATTCAAAAGAGAACTCCCCATTATAGGTCTGACAGTTAAAGCAGGTGAATATGTCAAACCTAACCAATCCAGATTTCGACCACTGTTGGCATTAAAAGAACCGAAAAATGCAAAAGAATTGCGATCCGTGGTAATGTTTTTCTCGTACTACCGTAGATGGATAAAGTCATTTGCGGTCACTACACAGAAATACCAAGACATGATAAATGAAAAGATACCCTTTGAATGGAATAATGACGACAGAAAATGGGTAGAAGATCTGTACCAGTATCTTCTGTCCAATGCAACGTTGGCATTATTCCATGAGGATAGACCAACGAAGCTGCACTGCGATGCATCGCAGCATTCGCTGGGTGCTTTCCTCGCTCAAAAATCTGATAACATCTACAAACCGGTAGCATACTTCAGTGCTCCTATAAAAGGACGTAAACTTACTTGGTCTGCATTCCACAAAGAATGTTTGGGGCTCTACGAATCAGTAAAATACTTTGAAGACGAACTTCGCTTGCTAAATAAATTCACTGTTGTAACTGATTGTTCTTCCATGAAATACTTACTGTCAATGGACGCACCAAAAAGTCCCTTCGATAAATTCATCAGTTTTCTCAGTAACTTTAACTTTGATTTTGAGTTAGTACGGAGTGAACAAAACAAAGTTCCAGATAGCCTCAGTAGACTAAAACCGCCAACTGATAACGAGGAAAATGTAACTATACCACAGGCTCTTATCACACCTCTAAAAGTGATAAAAGAAAACAATGAATTAAATGCAAATGTGAGGTTACCCCTGTAAAACGAAACCTGTGCAGAACACTGCTCAGCGCGTGCAAAGCGTAGCAGAGCCTGTGCGAAAGGTCATGAAACCTGTGCGTAACCCGTGCAACATGCGTGCAAAACCGAGCGAATCTCTGCTCTGAGTGTGCTCCGCGCGTGCTCCGTGCGTGTCGCGCGTGCAAAGGTGTGCACGCCTCTTCTCCTCACTCAAGTCGTCCCCTGATGACCACCTCAACAGAACACGATTTCCCGGTCTCGGGGCTGTGGGAATTCTAGCGCCGAAAACCGTTTTTCTCTGCGACGTCAGGTTCCCGAGATACGAGGACGTACCACGACGTACCGGGAGCTCCGCGCCAAGGATACGTTCACATTTAGGAGGCCAAAGTGACCCTGGCGCCTTTCTCGTTGGGTGTCCGGGACTTCTTACTTCATAATTAGGTTCCACAGGCTGTGGCGCTTCTGTAGACACCTCTCACACCCTTCTGTCACCTGACATTGGGGTTTGGCGGCGTCCTTTACAGTCTGATCCTGTTGAACACCACATATTTACAGGAATGCACAGTTTTAGGACGCCGCCAAACCCCAATGTCAGGTGACAGAAGGGTGTGAGAGGTGTCTACAGAAGCGCCACAGCCTGTGGAACCTAATTATGAAGTAAGAAGTCCCGGACACCCAACGAGAAAGGCGCCAGGGTCACTTTGGCCTCCTAAATGTGAACGTATCCTTGGCGCGGAGCTCCCTGTACGTCGTGGTACGTCCTCGTATCTCGGGAACCTGACGTCGCAGAGAAAAACGGTTTTCGGCGCTAGAATTCCCACAGCCCCGAGACCGGGAAATCGTGTTCTGTTGAGGTGGTCATCAGGGGACGACTTGAGTGAGGAGAAGAGGCGTGCACACCTTTGCACGCGCGACACGCACGGAGCACGCGCGGAGCACACTCAGAGCAGAGATTCGCTCGGTTTTGCACGCATGTTGCACGGGTTACGCACAGGTTTCATGACCTTTCGCACAGGCTCTGCTACGCTTTGCACGCGCTGAGCAGTGTTCTGCACAGGTTTCGTTTTACAGGGGTAGCTGCAAACCAAACAAGGGTACCAGTAAAGAAAATACCAGTGTTCTGCTTACCTGATGAGTCAGAAGAAGTAGACCTTGAATATGTGGAGAACAGTACTGAACAAATAACCTCCTTTATTGGCGACTTCGATTTTGTTTCCAACTTTTATCCCGTAGAGATCAGCTTCGAAGGAAATGTTTGGCCCTCTGTCGAACATGCCTTTCAAGCTGCGAAAACAGATAATATTAAAGACAAAGAAGGAATAAGAAATGCAAGAAGTCCGAAATTAGCTAAGCAATTTGTCGATCTGAAAGATAACTGGGATAGCCTAAGGAACCAGGTTATGTTAAACCTTTTGCTTATAAAATTTTCTAGGAATGATTTGGCATCTAAATTGTATGATACGGGAGAAAGGGAATTAATCGAAGGAAATTACTGGTGCGATATGTATTGGGGACAATGCTGTTGTTCCTTGCATAGAAACGAGATAGGCCTAAATAGGCTCGGAAAATTGCTCGCACAAATACGCGGCTTTCAAAGGGATTACCCGAACTTAATACCCGATATTGACGATAGAAAGAATATGATTCTGGCGGTAACCCGATCCAGAGCAAAGGATTTACAACCGACTGTTCCAGCAGAGAAGTCACAACAAGTTGATGGAAGAAGTATTGATCAAAATCTTAAGCCGACGGGCGACCAAAACACTGGCTGCGCGCAGTCCGTGGCAGGGACTATACGCACGCCGGCTATTGGCACGCCCATGGAGGATGGCTCCCGACAGAGCCAACCCAAAACTAGTGACGTCATTGCGGAACCCGCAGCAGACGACACTACATGGCGACAGGCGGATATTTTAAACTCAAAGGATGTAATCAAAGATTTTAGCGACGATTGTTACTGTCTCTCTAATTACGCACCGTCAACGTTCGTGCTCGACGGAGACAAATATTTGTCTGTACAGGACGCCCTGGATTCCAAGGGTTTCCATTTCAACGACCCTAAATATCTTTTGGTCGAGAACACAAACAGTGCGTTGGAGAAATTACGAGCTAAATTCAATGAAATAACTAGGAAAACAGCCACCGAGTTTTTCATTAAATGCCTGTGTGCGAAATTCCAACAAAATAAAGACCTTAAAGAAGGACTACTAAAAACAGAAGGGAAATTGCTGTTATATTGTAACAAAATATGCGACCGACAATTATCTAGGGTTATGTCAGTGTTCTAGTTGTAAGTCAAACAATAGTTTAAAGCCACTTAATCTCCTAGGTGTAGAATTAATGAAATTAAGAACTAGGTTTGTAAAAGAAGATAAACTTGTGCAAGAGGCAGAGAGATTAGAAAACATACCGCCGATAGAAAAGTTCAAGGAGTACCAAAGAAATGACCCTGAGTTAAGTGTCATCATTGGGACATTTAATCCGGACGGGTCTCCAACTGAGACTACAGAGCGGTACAAGGGAGTTCCAAAATTTGCCCTGAGGAATGGACTGTTGGTAACCAACACCAAAATACCTCGGACGGTAATCCCAATAATATTACTCCCAAAAATATTCAATGATTTCCATTCCGTTATAGGTCATGCAGGAAGGGATATTATGTCCCTTGCTATTCGTAAGTTTTACTACCATAGAAAATTAGATGATAAAATTAGTGAGTTTGTTAACTCCTGTACACAATGCCAGGAGTACCCAGCTGAAAATTCCGGTCGGAATATTTCCGACCGTATTCCTTTCCGGCCGGAGATATTCCGGCCGTAACTATTCCGCCCGTAAATTGGAACACTTTCCGGCCGTAGTTCTTGACGCCGCTTTCCGGCCGTAGTTTCTGACGCCGGCCGGAAGAGGTTCCGGCCGGACTTTGTGAAAAGTCCTCTGGGCACCACCTGAGCGGTGTCCAACAGGCCTCTAAAGAGCATGTCCCCCGGGTAAAGTTTGTGCGCTGAGCACGATGGTGATGTTTAAAATGCCCTATCTAGAGCCGTTCTCTTAGTAGTCCTATGGTCAAAAAAGGAAATATTTTTTTATCTCATGCATAAGTACAGTTTCCTTTCAACATGTGACACACGAAGCGATTTTCCCCTGTGACTCTTAGTTTAGGTGCTACAAGTCACTTACAGTTGGCCGAAAAACGTACGGCCGGAAAAAAAGGCTCCGGCCGTTAACCGTATAGATTCCAACCGTAAACCGGAACCCCTCCGACCGGAAAAGGCTTGACTACGGTCGGAAACTCTGACTCCGACCGGAACAACGGGGATACGGTCGGAAATCGTGACAGATTCCGGCCGGAGTGCCAAATTACGGCCGGAAAGATGGAATACGGTCGGAAATCGTATACATTTACAGCCGGAGTGCCACTTTCCGGCCGGAAACCAGGCCGGAATTTTCACCTGGGTATAAACCTAGTAAGGAGCGTTATGGTCTCCTCCGTCGTAAAATAGCTACTAATATTTTCCATAGCTTGACTTCCGATTTTTGTCATATTTCTAGCAAAGCATACTTTAAGTACTGTTTAGTAATTACTGATAATTTCTCCAACCTAACCTACCTCTACCCTTGCTTCAAGGCTGACCACAGAGCTCTGCAGGAAGGACTCAATGACTTCTTTAGTAAGTTCGGTAGGGCCAGATTTGTCTCAATAGATGCTGGTCCCCAATCAAAGTCAGCAGAGTTCCTGGAATATGCAAAGAAGAACGGGTTTAAGATTATTACAGCGGCCTCTGGAGCCCATATGAGTGAAGGAAGGGTTGAATCTCACGTTAAGAAATTAGTTTCAGTATTGCGCTTTTTAGTAGATGGAAAAGCATCTAGACTAGAATATTGGCACCAGTATGTTAAGGCTATTCAGTTCCACATAAATAATAGTCCTCAAATTGCAACGAATGGACTATCTCGAAACGAAATAGTGTTCGGTCGTTCACTCGACACACCATTAACAATAAAAACGACACTACCGAATGAAACATCAATTCAAAGGAGAATAAAATTACTAGAACAGGTTAGGAATGAAGTTAGGGATGCTCGGGATAGAGCATTTGCTCGGTATTCCCGATACTATAATAGGAACAGGAAGGAAATAGTTTTTAAAAGGGGAGAAAAAGTGTTCGTTAAATTTGAGAAGAAGGCTAGCGTTAGTAACCCCATTAAGTTTCAAAAATTCTACAGAGAAGGATCAATCAAAAAGAAACTCTCAAAAGTTGTTTACCTGGTCACACTCAGACGGCGAAATGGAATAATATGGAGAAGAAGATGTCACGTCTCTCACTTGAAGAAGGCGTACAACAGACCAATGTACCTTCAAGATAAGGGCGAAATTGTACTGTTGATGTGTAAAAAAGACGTGGCCATACCTTGTCTGTAACTTGTGCTTGAGAATTCATCCAACAAAGTTAAAAACTCATGAAATGTATCAAAAGATAAATGTTGCGAATTAATATTGAAGAAATGTGTTTATGAAGAAATTAAGTCACTTGTGTGCTGTTGGTAGAAACTTTCTAACTGTAAAATTAAATCGGAGAGCCAAGACTGAATGGATCCAATAGTTAAGTTATAGAGTAGTCACAGGGGAGTTATAATGTTTCTATCAATTAAGCCTCATTTGCTTAATAACATGGTATTGAACTTTTACTGCTCACATCAGCTGCCACGCTGGGTGAGAGGGATCAAGTGGATTATCCGACGGACCCACTTTTCGTGCACGAGGGATAATCCTGGATTGATTACTGATAGTGTGTGCTAATATTGTGCATTATAGAATCACTCAAAAGGGTTATCCTGATTTCCCATCCGTTTATGAAAAAGAATATAATAAGATATGTTGGATGTTAAAGACTGTATCAAATAGTGAAAAACGCTCATAAAAATAGTACGAGGGAGCCACAAAGAAATACTCGAAACTCACTTGCAGACTAGGTTAAGCAGCAGAGCAGACGTAAACAAATTATTGGCAGCATCTGTGCGAATAATACGAACCACCAAACAGATTAAAACGAGGAGGAGGAGTCCGGAGAAAATGAATCACAGAAGTACAAACAAAAAGGCGGGAGTTTTAATTTTAACAAGCAGAGACAAAAAAATATATATATATTTTCAATCCAAAATTTTATCTGAAAAATGATTCTTTTCCTAAATTTGAAATGATGGGCGGTGATGGTTGCCATGACAACAGAATAGGCCACAGGCGTAAACGTTTATGTGCCGTTCAAAGGATTTTCCTTACCGACATTTTACCGTTCTACCATTTGATGAGCACAATGCATCCGTTTCTTTTCTTTTCTCTCTCTCTCCTGGAGTTGATTGTGTCCTGCTAGTGTTGCCTTTCCTAATGAACTGTCTTCTTTGCAGGGATTCACCTCTGTACGAAGGGTACACTGAAAGATGAAAGTAGTTCATATCCACGGAGATATCCTAAATTGCCCTCCGAATATGTCGATAGCCCATTGCGTAAGCCGTGATGGCAAAATGGGAGCCGGTATAGCCCTTACGCTTAACCGTGCCTTTGACCTCAAAAGCGACTTCCTCAAAGCGCCACGAGGAATAGGTTATGTAGTGGCTCTCAGGAGGGGTCACTCATAAAAGCTTACGGTGAATTTCACCGTAAGCTACAGTAAACCTGCAGCACTGTAACTTACGGTGAATCTCACTGCAACTTACGGTGAATCTCACTGCAACTTACGGTGAGCTCCACTGTAGCTACGGTGAGCTTCACTGTAGCTTACGGTGGATTGGGGTGCAGCGACTTAATGCTTAAATTTCGCAAGATGCAGGAGTTAAGTAGGGAGAAAGTAAGTTATTTAGGCAGATCAACAATGTGTCCAGCTCATCGAAACACATCACTCCACTTAACAAAAGTTTCTGGAAACTTTTTCTGATGCAATATATTTTAGACTTCTTAATTGTATTCAAGGACCATAGGCTTCGTAGAAGATTTAAAAAATATTCTAAGTTATACAACGTACACCACCTCACTTGTATTTTGGCATGTCAGAGGAATGTGGGTTACAAACCCTATCGTCCCCAGATGTGATATTGAAAATGTGCTGTTCTCCTGCTGAAAGTGAAGGTGGAAGGCGTTCCTTAAACAAAGGTTTAATGACGAGTATAACATAGTTGTTTAGAAAAAGTGAAATTTATTACATTTGAGGCACAAACCACTAGAGAAACGCGGTTACAAAATTCTGTTAAAGTATAACACTTATCCTTGATATTAACTCACTAGCAGTTGCGCACAATCCCAAGGGATTTCCTGTTGTGACGTTTTGCCTCTAGAAAAGGAAAAAAAAATCCGTACCTATTTAGGTAGCTCAGGAAAGTGACAACTTGAATCACAATTTTAAAAACGAAATGTGGAAGATGAATAATATAAGCTCATCCTCCTAACAAATATTTCATGCTCTTTATGATGATATTGCACCCGGGAATTTGTTGTTTTTATAAAAATATATTGTAGTTTAAAGACTTTCCAGAAACTTTTGTGAAATGCAGTGATGTGTTCCGATGAGCTGGAAACATTGTTGATCCGGCTAAATAACTTATTTTCTCCCTACTTAACTCCTGCATCTTGTGAAATTTAAGCATTAAGTCGCAGCACCCCAATCCACCGTAAGCTACAGTGAAGCTCACCGTAAGCTACAGTGGAGTTCACCGTAAGTTGCGGTGAGATTCACCGTAAGTTACAGTGCTGCAGGTTTACTGTAGCTTACGGTGAAATTCACCGTAAGCTTTTAAGAGTGGTCAGAGATTTATAGTTCAACTAATAACAAAAGAACGCTATTTTCATTTACCTAATTTGACGGACTTCGAAGAGTCCACCCTAAATTTGCGTCGTTTCATTGAATTCAATAAGCTTAATGAACTGGCAATACCTCGACTGGGGTCAGGCCTAGACCGCCTGAATCCTTCAGCTGTCTTAGAAATTCTTGAACGTGTTCTTGGAGACTCTCCAGTCACGATTTACATGCACCACGTATAATACGAAAGAGAGTTGGGTCCCGAAATTCAGTTTTGATTTCGAATTTAATAAGATGGACTTGTAGATATTCAATCTACATATGCTTTGGACAAACTCCACACTGTACCATGGCGACCGTCATTATAAGATAATTAATTTGTTCACAGGACGTAGGTGTACACAGAGGACAAGATATCATTAACCCTGAAAATGGGATCAATAAGTATGCTGCTACTATGCCTCATTGCCTTAAATGCAATGTTGCACGTCAGACCTCTGAAGCCACCAATTATAGTGGCCCAAACTAAAGGACTAAAAATTAACTTAGCGGACTCCAAGGTAGCCATGGGCGTGCTACAACTAAAATTTCGTGTCAACCTACCGTCCCTTAACCATCAAATCGCCCTCAATGAAACTGTGTGTATGCCTACCAAACTGTCAAACCCATCTCTGAATGCTTGTAAAACCTTGTTAAGTATTGATAAGGCGAGTGTAAAAATTCTCCAGGAATTACAAGGGATTTTCAAACGGACAGAGATCTTGGACGAATTCAGGTCGCCACGAACTAAGAGGTCAATGCTCCCCATCATAGGCACTGTTCTAAATTGGATTACAGGTGTTGCTACTGAACGCCAACTAAATACTGTCATCTCAAAGGTTAATCAGCTCGCTGAGGGGGTGCAAGATCTTGCAACCTCTCACGAGAATTTAATAAAGGCAACAAACCAAAATTTTCAGTCAGTCCAGAACCATCAAACAGAACTCGAACGTAGTATGAACTTCTTCATAACTCGATTCAACAAATTGACTGAGGAAATCGGGAAATTTGAATCTGAGCTAGATATAGTAGTATTCAAACTTGTAGGCACTCAAACAATAATGAATAAAATCAATATACTACAGACACATTTATTAGCATTGAAAACAGTTTATGAAAAGTGTCAAGACAGACAGCTGCCTAAGTTCATGGTGCCAGAAGGAGACCTACTAAATGCACTCAAAAGGCAGGATACGATACTGGCCCAACATGGGCTGCGACCGGTCTTTGACCTAAGTTCTCTGTCTCCGTATTATAAAATGGAATCAGCCACTTCTAAGTTGTCAAACAATGAATCTCTTGAAATAATGCTCGATGTACCTCTAACTGAAAGTAACACCCAATTCCACATAATGGAAATAGAGCCTGTCCCATTTTTGCTCGATGGAAAAACACGTAATATAATGCCAGAGACCATAAGAGTAGCAACTGATGGACATGTCATTAGAGAAATAAGGGAATCCTATAAATTCAACTCATTAGATGTCTACATGCTTCCACGACACAACTCGCAAGGCGCCCCATCCAAATGTATACATAAACTGTTAACAAACGCGGACGTAGAATCAATCTCCGAGTCATGTGAACTACATTGTGCAGACACGTTGGCAACAACTGCACACATGCTTGATGTCAATAAATTCTCAGTCCTAAATCCGGGATCACCTCTTGCTGTAATATGCGGGTCTAATTTACAGAACAATTTGCCTCGACTAGAACAAGGCAGATATGAGTTAGTTGTTCCCTGCCCGTGTTCCGTACAGGAAACAACTGGCTCCCAACAAACTATTATTGCGGCGCTGGAAATTTGTAACATTAATGAGAATAAAAATGTAACGGTAGAGATAAATATGGAATGGGCATCGGACAAGTTCGAGCCGTATCAACTATTTGCCACGGAAAGAAATTTTGGATACCTGAAAATGCATAACCTAACCATTCCAAAACTCTCATTGACTAAAGTTGAACCGTTCAAAAGCAACGCTTTATCTAATTGGAAAAATATACCCACGTACAATAGCGGTTGGGTTGAAATAGCCTTATGGATTGTTATCTTTGCCGCCGTATTGGGCATTGGGTACTGGTACCTACGTTTCAATTTCCCATGCATAGCATTGAATCTATGTAATGATAAGAAAAGGGAGGAAACGCAGCGGGAGGTAACACTCACAGGACTTGAAAATTTTAGAGCTAGACCACGGGGGAGAAATCCAGACAAAAGTCAGAATAATACTGAGATCTATGAAGCTATTAATGAATAGATTTTAAAAAGTGCTTTTGTTTTCTCTCTTTCCTCTCTCTTAAGATTGTTTATAATAATGTTCACTCAATTTTGTTGCCGACAGATAAATAGGGAACGAGTCCGATGGTGCACAGTACTGACCGTACCTCTACGTGACCCTCACCATGCGTCGACGTAGACTCGCCGAGCGACCACGCCGACGAGTCCAATGTTCCAACTCCACACGCCGGGGCGGCGTCTTCTTCAAGGCGGGCCAGGCCAGGCCGCCAAAAGCTGGTGGTCCATGCTCAGAAAGTAGGGGAAGATCCAAAAACCAAGAAGAAAAGCCAACACCAATCCAAAGAAGACAATCGAACAAGAAGAAATACAAAATTAAATAATTGAAATCTGACTACAAGAAGAAAAACACCAGAATGGTGTTCACTAAATGAGAGCATGGACCAGAGTGACAAGTCAACATGTCACTCAACCAGCACGTCGAGGGAAGTCCACCTGGCAACGCTCTTAGTCGACTAGCGAGGCGAGCGTTGTTCCAGTGACTGCGGTTCGGAAGGCGTTAGGCGCGCTGACCCAGTCAGACCTACCTGGTGCGTAATGCCCGGGAGCGGGTTGTGGCCCATCATGAACAAACCCACTTGACAAGAGGACGACACCAAGGCGGCGGCGCAGGATAGGGTCATGTGGAGGAAAGGTCGTACAGCATCGCACTCACCGGACAAGAAGACCAGATTAGGATTAAATAATGCGATGTGTCGTTTTTGTTTTTTTCTCCTTATTGTGTTTTTTTTAAGGTTTAACTGTTCTTATTATTACATAGAATTAAAAAGACTCCACACTCGGAACCATTATGATTATATAAAGTTAATGAATTAGGGACTTGCAAATATTGTAACAATATATGTCTTAAAGTCGAAAAGTATTTTAGAATTTTTTTTCATTACTTATTTTACGTCGGGACGACGTCTCTTTTCTGCTCCTCGGATGTTACAGGGGGTAATGAGGGGTCAATAACCTCCTCAGTAATATGACTGAGCGGCGGCTAGACAACCGCCAGACGCTGGCTCTGCGCGGCCGGTCAGTGGCCGGCGGATGCAACCAGATCAGGGGGTGTCACATCCCCGATCGGGCGCATCACGCGGGGAATCGCAGGCCAGCAGGGGGAGGGGATGAGCCCTCATAAGGAGAGGATCAGGGCAGATCGAGTCAGTCGTCCCAGAGTAACGGTAGAGTGTGGAGTCCCCTATTGTTCCAAGCAGTTGTAGAATATACGAAGTGCCAATAACAGAAGTGTTGATCATTCCCAACTAAGAACCCCAGGAGTTCGGCCCTAAAACAGCTCGGCTGTCCACTGACGAGATCAACCTAAGGACGGAGGGTTAAATGTTACGTTTTACACGGTACACGGTTGCAGACGCGTTCGGAATTCCGCGCCGGACCACCTGGGACCACATTTTCAGTTGTTTTTCTTTTTGCGGTAAGAGGGGGGTAAGGATACTCGCCAAGTATCAGCCAGCCTCGCGTCGAACAGAGGACGGATACTCGTGTGCGATGGGTTGCCTAACTGGCCAGGCTGAAGCCGTCCATGTAAATGGGACCATCAAACGGCTTGAGCTGCACGATTATTTGAATGATTGTGATCAACTATGACCGTTAAGAAGCTCAAAAATTCGTTAACCACTATATTATAATATGAAATCGTGTTTCCTTGTTTCCCTAATCATGGTCTGTATTGTACAGTACTTAAGCTGATACCTGACAAAAGATTATGCGTGCGCTTATGTAACTTTCCCAAATTAATAGTTTTTCTTGATATGGTATTTAAATAAGCGCTGGAAAATTGTTATAATCATATGTATTTGGCTTAGATAATAGATTAACGTTAGTGGACAGTAAAACCGACTTAAACATAATAAGACTCACGTTTATACATTTTATTTAAGACTTGTTTCAAAGCCATTTTAATGTTAACTTTAGGGCTCAGCCAATTAAAATTAATCCTGCAAAAAGGCCCCAATTGGAACAAACATTCCACGGCAAATCGGGCATTTTTTACGCTCCTGTGGCCCGCTCGTTATGGCCTCTGCACAGTCAGGGCACATGCAGACGTGTCGGCACGTATAGCACATGATTATTGTTCTACCACTCAGGCACACTACACATGTGTTTGGTGGGCGCGTCGAAGCCCCTGGTGAACCTGTTCGCTCGGACGCGGCCATCTCAAGCTCCTCGACATGTACAGTGACATGGCGGGCGGTACCAAAATGCTCTTGTATGGAAGGGCTGCCCGAATTCGCGTTCTCCGCGTGGTCCACCTCACGCAAACGGAAGCCCCAGGGAGCCTCTCCATGGGATTCCACGGCGGTGCGCAAAATGTTCAGAAGGCAGTCGGCGGGGAAGCTGCGCTCCCATCGTTGCCCCGAGGGGAAGACAAAGCGTAAGGTGTAATCGCTATCACCTGGCGGTCGCAGCACCGCCAGGGCTGCCTCGGCCGCGGCCCGGCGAGTGACTAGAGCTTGTTGTAGCTGGGCTTCGACGGCAGCTTGGGCAGCAGCCTCCTGTCTCTGCTGCTGCTCTGCCTGTTGGCGCTGTTGGTCACGGGCCCTGTCAGCCTCCAGGCTAGCCGCATACTCGGCGTCCTGCTGAGCCCGTATTTGACGGAACTCGTCTAACTCTTGGTTCACTGCAAGGCGAGCGAGAGGCACGTCATCACAGGCGCGGTTTTAAGGGGGGGGGCGAAGGGGCGATCGCCCCCCCCCGTCAGCCCCAAAATCCGCCTGTAAGTAGGCAATTTGAGGTACAAAACCCCTGTATATAGGCAATTCGCGTCAGCTGATCCGCCCCTCCCGTCAGCTCGACTTAAAACCGCGCCTGCGTCATCATCATCATCAGAGATGACGATTTCTGCAAGGGAAATGAAAACAACGTAAAAATTTCTAACGCTAACGCGTTAAACGGCCCCCTAGGTTTAAACACTTTCTTGAGAATTAAAAAGACTTTAATCATATTCAGTCACAACGCTCTCTGAAAACCAAATCGCGAATTTTATCTGCCTCACTTTTGCTACTCAAAATGTCGCACGGCGGGCTAGCTATCGACAACGCTGCCGCGCCGCAAGCTATCACCATAAAAACCAAAGATGCGAAACAAATTAACAATCATTAAAAAAAATACGATTTTAGGAAATTCTGGTTCGCTCGAAGTTAATTCATGTTTTGGTTTCATAAAATACTTTCGCGGATGGTCTATGTACATGATCTACAAAGTTTTTACATTTTTGGTTAAGTAACTCAATATGTTTAGAGTAGTATAGGTTCCCCCTAGTGGCGGGCAGCCATCTTGGTTCCCCCTAGTGGCGGGTGCCCCCTAGTGGCGGGCAGGACGCCCTAGTGGCGGGTGCCCCCTAGTGGCGGGTGCCCCCTAGTGGCGGGTTCCCCGAGTGGCGGGTGACACGTTGGAACGTGTAACCTAAACATAAGTCGTCATCTTGGGAGGGGGTAACCTAAACCTAAGTTGGGAGGGCGTTACCCAACCTAAGTTGGGAGGGGGTAACCTGACCCTAAGTGAAGGGTGAGGTGAAAGGCGTTAACCCAAGTTAGACAGGTCTGAACATGTTGTCCTGGACCCGCCCCTGTTGAGGGGCGCAGCCCTGGACCCACCTCTGTTGAGGGGCGCAGCCCTGGACCCGCCCCTGCCGTTGGGCGGGGCTGGTCGTCGAGGAGGGTGACCATGGCCTTGGGGTGGCCGTCGACGAGGGTCGTTTTGGCCTCGGACCCCGAGGTGCCCGTCGTGGAGGACAGGCATATCCTCGGGGTGGCCGATGACGGGTGTGGCCGTGGTCTCGGAGACTCAAGTGTCGACCTGTTCGACAGTCCGTGTGTGGCTCGACCAGCCCCTGCCAAAGGGCGCTGCCCTGGATCCGCCCCTGCCGTGGGGTGGCCTCCACCCGAGACCATACACATACATTTATAGCCATTAGGACGTATGCAAACCGCCAGCGAGAGCTAACGTTAGCTGTAGCGCCATCTGTTGGTAGGTAGTGGAACTACTATGACTTAGTGTTTCAAAATGTAGTACTCGCCGCGCTACGTTGTGTAGAGCGATACATGTATATGACAAGAGTCGCCAGCCAATCACAGCGCACCTTATTATAACCAATCAGAGAGCAGCTTATTTTAGCCAATCACAGTAGTTCTCGAGCAAGTCACGACATGCAAGCTGTGCACTTCCATAAGCCTAGTGCTAAACCGTAGTTGCAGTACTCGCCGATAGGCGGCGTTACAGTCGCGGTGCTACGCGTACTTAAGGAGCCAGCCGCTCTCCATCGTCACCACTCGAGTCACTCGCTTCGCCCTGTGTACTTCGACGCTCTCGCAGCTCTCTTAGCCTTTGCTGGCTTTCCCTAGTCTTTTTTTCAAGACTCCCTTATCAAGCCTTCCCAAGTCTTCTCCAAAGACTTCTCTGCTCCAGCCTTCGTGTAGTTGAGCTGTGTTTTAGCTCTAGCCTTCGTGCTTTGAGCGTGTTTAAGCTCTAGCATTCGTGCTTTGAGCGTGTTCAAGCTCTAGCCTTCGTGCTTTGAGCGTGTTTAAGCTCTAGACTTCGTGCTTTTCACGATGCATTCCGTTCTGACGGACATTTTGGACGAGTGGGATGCGGCCTGCTTTCACTCGGACGAACTTCTCGCTGAGGCATACACAACATTCCTCGCACACCTATTGGAGGCTCCCCTTGAGCTGAGGTCTGATCCTAGGGTTATTCCCTTTCTACTAGTAGGGTATACGGCGCACCGCCTCGGCCAAGACGGGGATGACCCGCAGTCTGCCTTCATTTATCGTATGGCTCTAGCTATGTGTGGTGCAGGCTCCAACGCCCCACCCCGCCCTGCAACACCCCCGCCACGCCCCGCCTCACCCCAACCTGGCCCTTCCTCTTGTTCTCCTCGACCGGCCGAGGGTGCCACCAAGCGTCCTCGGGAAGAGGAGGAGGTCACACCAACAATTGAGGTGCTCCAGAGTCGTGAGCGGGAACTCAAACGTTTCAAAACCAAGTTTAGAGAAGAAACAATGCAAATTAGTGGTCTGGGCGACACTGCCTTCAGAAGAGGTTATGGAGGGGCTGTTTGACACAGTGCTCCAGAGACAGCGCGAGGCTGTCAGTGCTAAGGACGATGACCGCGTCATTGTCGAAATTGAGAATTCTGAGAATTCCGATAACCCGCTCTGGTTCAGTATGCGGCGCGCCGATCAGATCAACGGGCGCGTCGTTCTGGACAAACTGGCGCGAATTTTGAATTCCAATCAAGCCTTCATGGCCCAGGGACAACTCAAAGTGAGTTACATCCACATCCCTACACCTGAGGCGGGCGGGCGCCGCACTAACAGGGTGGCCAATGAGACCATGGAGCAGTGGATTGAGCGCAAAACAGGCTCAAAAGGCTCTATTTACTCCCCTGAAAACACTGATAACATGTGTTTGACGCGATGCGTCGCTGTGCTCATGGCTCACGGGGGTATGTCAAAGTTCGCCTTCATGCGGCTCAAAAAACCCGACTCTATAATTCAGCGGGACAGTGCAAAAAAAGTTGTGCGAAAACGCACATATTGATCCTGCTCAACCCTGCGGCCTTGATGAAGTCCGACAGCTACAGGACTCGCTCCCAGATTACCGCCTGTGTGTCTTCACTGACAAAGACGGAAGGGAGTGCGAGTTCAAAGGTCCTTACGGGCCAGGGCGCAAAAACTTGTGTCTCCTGCTACACAACAATCACTTCTATGCTCTGCTTTATCCCTGCGCTGCATTTGATCGACGATTAATTTGTGATCGGTGCGTGGTGTTCTACAACCACAGGGGCGACCACCGCTGCGAAGGCGGATGCTGGCGCTGCTTCGCTCATGCTCACCATGATGGCCCAACAAGGCGCTGCGTTGACTGTGGTCACCAGTTTGCCGGGGATGAGTGTTTCAACACTCACAAAACTGTCAACATACCACACACTGATCGCACCAAATGTCAGACATTCAAATTTTGTCAGGGGTGCGAAAAAAGCTACTCTGTGATGCGGGGGCAGAGACATGTGTGTGGCTTTGTATATTGCTCCTACCGCAAAAATAATGTTGCAGAAAACCACCTCTGCTACATGCAGCCCTGGGCAGAAAGGGAAAAGAAAAAAGACTGGAAGTACATTACAGTGTACTACGACATTGAAACCACACAACACACCCCTGTGGAGGGTAAGCCGGACACATACGAGCACATCCCCAACTTGCTCGTGTCTCAGGCTGTGTGTAAGGAGTGTGCCCACATCCCTCATAATGATTACTTCTGCACTGTGTGCAAAACGCGGCAACGCATTTTCCATAGTTTGGACGACCCTAACCTCAATGTCATTGGGCAGTTCTTTGACTACCTACAGTCTTTCAAATCCAAGACAAAAATTTTGCTTCTCGCTCACAACTCCCGCTCATTTGATGGAGTGTTTATGGTTCAGGAGGTAGTAAAACGCAAACTCAAATGTGAGATCACACTTCAGGGTACTAAAATCCTCTGCATGGAGGTTGGTAATTGGAAATTTATCGACAGTCTCATGTTTTTACCCATGCCCTTGAGTGCCATGCCCAAGTCATTCGGCCTCACCGAACTCAAAAAAGGCTACTGGCCTTTCATGGCCAACAAGCCAGAAAATTACACTTATGAGGGGCCCCGCCTTGACAAAAGCTTCTACTGCATTTCCACGATGAAGCAAAAGGCTGCGGCTGACTTCAGTGCTTGGCACGACGAGCAGACTGCTAGTGGGTTCGTGTTCAATTTCAGACGCGAGCTCATAGAGTACTGCATCTCTGATGTAACCATTTTGAGACAGGCTTGTCACGCATTTCGCTCACTCTTCGAGCAGACAGCTGGGTTTGACCCCATGTTTAACTGTATGACGCTAAGCAGCGCATGCATGGCGGCCTTCCGCCGAAATTTCCTCAAACCCAACACGATTGGGATAGTGCCCCCTGGAGGCTACCACGGCAGAGGGAAACAGAGTCACATTGCCCTCAAGTGGCTGGACTACGAGTCCCACAAGCTCGGCACGGCGATAAGCACCATTTACACCGACAGAGAAATCTCTGTCCTGGGCCGCCGCGTCGACGGCTACGTGGAGATCCCTCAGCAGGATGGGATGGTAGAAAAAAGAATCTACCAGTTCCACGGGTGTTATTGGCACCACTGCCCTACACACTTCCCTGCCAATGAGGATTCAGGGGAGAACAGATATGAGAAGACACAACAACTCACCTCACTCTTCCGCCGCAATGGATTCACAGTGGTGGAGAAATGGGAGTGCGAGTTTGAGTTGGATCTCACCTCAGACCCTGACACAAAAGCCTACTTTCAGGCGCACCCTACCACACGCACCCCTCCCCTTGGTCTTCGTGACGCTCTGGCAGGCGGGCGCACGAGTACTCTTAAATGGCACTATAAGGCCGATTTGGCCAAAGGGGAAAAAATTAAAATGGTGGACGTGGTCTCAGAGTACCCTAACGCCAATCTCAGGGGCGAGTAACCGTACGGCCACCCCACCCTTTACCTTGAGGGAGACCCCCACATGCCACCCCCTGACACATGGAACGGGGTAGTGAAGTGCACGGTCTTGCCTCCACGGGACCTGTACCTCCCCGTCCTTCCCTACAAAGCCAAGGGAAAACTCATGTTCCCTCTCTGCAGGACATGTGTAGATCAGGAGAACACAGAGATGTGTCATCATAATGATCCCAAACAACGGCAGCTTACTGACACTTGGTGTGCCCCTGAGCTTCTGCTCAACAAGCTTGTTGCTGTTCATGAGGTGTACCAGTATCCTAACACCTCTAAATACAACCCAGACACACGTGAAGACGGGCTGCTCTCTGCCTATGTCCGTCGGTTCATGGCCCTAAAAATACAAGCCAGTGGCTGGCCAGCCGACTGCGACACGGAGGAAAAAAAGGCTCAATTCGTGGAGGACACCCTCAAACATGACGGGGTAGTTCTGGATCCCACTAAAATGGAGAAAAATCCTGCTCTCCGAGCCCTGAGCAAGCTCATGCTCAACTCATTCTGGGGGAAATTCGGAGAAAAAACGCTCCGCCCCAAAACTGAGCTCATCTATGACTATGCCAAGCTCATTGCGCTAGTCACAGACCCCACCAAGGAGGTCACGGGGCTCTTGCCCTTGGGAGAGGAGTGTCTCCAAATAACTTGGAAACCTGTAGAGGACTCCGAGGTCAGCCTCCCTACCTCATCTCTCCTCCACGCTGCCTACACCACCTGCCACGGCCGCATGCAGCAATACAAGTACCTTGACGTGGTCAAGGAGAGGGCTCTCTACCACGACACCGACTCGGTGGCGTACATCAGCCGCCCTGGCGAACCAGAGCTCCCCCTAGGCACTCATTTGGGTGACCTGACCGGCCAGGTGGAGGAGGACTACGGCCCGGGGTCGTTCATCACAGAGTTTTGCGCAGGTGGCCCTAAGAACTACTCTTACAAGGTAGCTGTGGGTGGTGACGAGCACAACATCAAGGTGTGCATTAAGGTGAGGGGCATCAGCATACACACCTCATGCGATGACCTTGTCACCTTTGGCAACCTGAAAGCCATGGTTATGGGAGACACAGAAAAGCTCACTGTGCCCATTCCACACCAAATTGCCCGTGTTTCAGGGTGGAAAATTGTGACGCGCCACTCCACCAAAAACTGGCAGGCACTAAATACAAAGCGCCGCAGGGTGGATGTAGCTAACACAGTCCCCCACGGCTACAATGGGTGGACCATGGCAGAGGAGGAGGATCAGGATCTCCTTGAGGTTCTGGAAGTCCTAGGTGACGCCTAGGAGCTAGGCAATGCGCTGGGGAGATGCAGGCTGGCCCCACCGGCGCAGGGGAGACGCTGGTTAGGCCCCATTGCTCAAAGTTCTCTGTGATTGGCTAAAATAAGCTGTGTTCTGATTGGTTAAAATTATTTAGAACATGTTGAAACCTGCTTTTAGTTCTTCGAAAACACTTTAGGGTGCGCTAGTGTCGCTGTTTGCCGGGTATAAATTTAACGGCGCAGACGGGCAGTTTATCATTTGAGTTGTATCAGTCCAACTGCACACTCAGCCTCCATAATGGAATCTTCCAACAAACGCCCCGCTAGTGACGACTTGGCTGCTCAGCCAGCTGCAAAGCGCCGTCTCTCGTTTCCTTTGAGGTACAAGGATTTGGAGATGGACTGGGGTGAAGAAGGTGGCTTGGATCTAACTTCAGCACTAGACCTTCAACCCCAGGTGATGGCTGAATTACCAAGCAGTAATCAGGCTAAGCCAAAGCCTTCCATACCACCCAGAGAGGTCTATGCCAAGAAATTTCCCCTCATTAAAAATGGGTTGAAATATTTTAAAATTGGTGTGGACCTGAATACCTTTACACCTTACGTGTCACTGGTGTCAGAAACCACTAGTAAAACCATACAACTTTCCATGATTGAACTCTATGACCTTGTTTCTGAACAGACGTTTAACATAGTTCTTAAAAATTTTGAGTCCAAAAACACAAAGCCAGTTCAATTTGGTGATGTACTAGTTAGCATCAAAGCTTATTCAACTACAAATAATGTCTGCATTGAAAAAAAGAATATTAAAGTTTATTTTGTAATGTCATCATGGAAATTCATCCAGAGAATTAAGCAGCTGATGAAAAATTACCTGTCTGATTGTGAAACACAATGTCTCTATGGCACCACTAATTTTAAGCCACTCATAACTCATGCAAAAAAATTCTGTCTACCACTTGGTAAAGATCTGGCTAAAATACCAGAAAATGACTTGTTCACCACTCTAAGTCATGCCTTGGATGTACAAAGCATCTCTTTTCCTGAGAATATGAAACAGGAAATGCTTGCATATCACTTGGACTTTCTGAGAGATACTCTTATGCAAAGTGCCTAGTAAAATAAACAGTGCAGGGGAGGCTGGCTCCACCGGCGCAGGGGAGAGGCTGGTTAGGCCCCATCGCCGGAAGGCAAACAAATAATTTTGCTATAAAAACACAGAGACATAGAGGTTGACCATCAGTCATAAAGATGGATCTCAGGTTCTAGCATCCATACACTGCCCTCGTGGTAGGTGGCACAGGAAGTGGCAAAACTTTCTTTATGAATCGTCTTATTGAAAATAGGGATGAGATGTTCAACACTACATTTGAACACATTATTGGCTGAGCGATAGCGAAGCCTATTACGCCACTGGAGTGCTAAAAAAGTTCAATGTCCGAGTGTCTGTCTGTCTGTCTGTCTGTCTGTCTGTCTGTCTGTCTGTGTGTCTGTTCGCACGATAACTCAAGAACGAGTCAAGATATCGACCTGAAATTTTTACCGTAGCTTCTTGGCCTAAAAAGCTCGGACGAGTTTAAATATGAACACTCTAGCTCAAAAATTAACCCTGCGAAAAATTGATTTATATTTTTTAAAACATAACATTTTAAAAATTACAAAATTTTATGGTGTCTTTAGGGGTATCCCGGCGAGTTGCGACCCTTTGGGCGAAAATTTCGACCGTTTTGCTCTATCTCTTAATGTTTAGCCGCTACAGCGGTAAATGTGGACGAAAAGTCGTCAAAATGCATATTGGGTGTCGTTTTCAGGGTAATCTGTCGAGATGTGATCCTTGGGGCAAAAATTTTGTCTGTTTGGCTCTGCAGGGAAGGTTTTTCGGGGCTCGGGCCCTTCGCGTAAAAATTGGAAAATTGGTTACATAATGAAAAGAGGTGAGCGGGGGTCCAGGGGGCGGCAGCCCCCTGGCCTATTTTATATAAAGAAAAGCGGGGGTCCAGGGGGCGGCAGCCCCCTGGCTTAAATGAGTAAATCTCAAATCATGCAGGCTCGTAATAAAGAAAAGCGGGGGTCCAGGGGGCGGCAGCCCCCTGGCTAAAACGAGTAAATCTTAAATCTTGCAGGCTCGCCAGCGCCGCAGGCCTAGGTAGATGTACGCAGGCCCGTCGCAGCATAACAGTGTTTTGCGAGATATCGCGAAGCCTGTTACGAGAGACGGTGTCTGGCGTATATCTACCTAGTTTTCTATTATTCCGAGTGGCAGCCTCTGTACGATACCCTAAAGTCTAATCACGGGGTTGATTTTAGGGAAGAACTCCCTCTGCTTGATGACCACCCGGCTAGGCAGGGTCCTAAACTCATTGTTATTGATGATATGATGCACGAGATTAAGTCTCACCACAAAGAAATCCTTAAATTTTTCATAAAGGGGTCACATCACAGAAATCTCAGTATATTTTTCTTAAGTCAGTGCTTGTTCCCTGATGGTCTACGGCAAATAAGTCTCAACACACACTACATTGTGCTTTTCAAAACAAGTAGGGACTTGGCACAGATTAGGACCTTTTGTATGCAGGTCGATCCTCAGCATTTCCGTGCACTTCTTGAGGCCTATGAGGACGCAACACGGGCAGGGTACACGTACATCTTGTTTGACTTCAAGCCCAATCAGACAGATCACCTGCGCATGCGCACTCTGATTTTTCCGGGTGAATCTACGGTGGTTTACATTCCGCGCGCAAAGTATAAAAGGGAGATGATGACCGTACTCTGAATCATTTGTTGACAATGGCTCCTGCTGCAAAGACGCACAAAGCTGTGCTGCAGGTTCTTCAGTCAGCTAAGCCTAAACTTCGTAAAGCGATTCTTGAGAATTCCGATAGAGCTCTTGTATACGCTATCTGCGAAATTTGCGACAATTTGCTGCGTGGTAATATTCCACTGAGTGATAGTCACAAGACCAAACTTAAACGACATCGGCATAAAATCAGAGAACTTGCACAAAGAGGCGAGGGGTGGACTAAGAAAAAAGAACGGCTACAAAAAGGAGGTGCATTTCTACCACTACTGCTTAGCACGATAGCTTCTGTGCTTCCTTCCCTTCTACAATGAATCACGTTAAGAAAATGATTCTCGTTCCACATGAAAGTGTGGCCAAACTAAATGATCCCACTCCACCCACCTCTGAGACACAGCTCAGTGCTCTTGACAATGAAATGGAACTTATCATGCGAAAAAAATACGCTGCTGATTCTCTCAAATGGAAATTGTACAATGAGGCACTGCAGCACTACTTACACTTTAATAATGAGCGAAAGAAGCCCGTACGTATTTCTGTGGAAGATTTTTCTCTCGATGATACCGGGGACACTGCTCTGATTCGTCAGCAGCTCGCTGGACTCCTCAGGACTCGTATCTCTGGAGGGTACTCCTGTCACAAACTCTAATTGGCTGAGCGATAGCGAAGCCTATTACGCCACTGGAGTGCTAAAAAAGTTCAATGTCCGTCTGTCTGTCTGTGTGTCTGTCTGTCTGTCTGTCTGTGTGTCTGTGTGTCTGTGTGTCTGTTCGCACGATAACTCGAGAACGAGTTCAGATATCGACCTGAAATTTTTACTGTAGCTTCTTGGCCTAAAAAGCTCGGACGAGTTCAAATATGAACACTCTGGCTCAAAAATTGACCCTGCTAAAAATTGATTTATGTTTTTTTAAAAAATTAGATTTTAAAAATTACAAAATTTTATGGTGTCCTAAGGGGTATCTCGGAGAGTTGCGACCCTATGGACGAAAATTTCGTCCGTTTTGCTCTATCTGTTACTGTTTAGCCGCTACAGCGGTAAGTGTGGACGAAAAGTCGTCAAAATGCATGTTGGGTGTCGTTTTCAGGGTAATTTGTCGAGATGCGACCCTCTGGGCGAAAATTTCGTCAGTTTTGCTCTATCTCGTACTGTTTAGCCGCTACAGCGATAAATGTGGACGAAAAGTCGTCAAAATAGATGCTGGGTGTCGTTTCCAGGGTAATTTGTCGAGATGCGACCCTTCTGGGTGAAAATTTTGTCCGTTTGGCTTCGCGGAGAACGGTTTGGGCGCTCGGCCCCTGCTCGTACAAATTGGAAAATTGATAACAAAATGTAAAAGGGCAAGCGGGGGTGCAGGGGGCGGTAGCCCCTGGCCTATTTTTTTTAATAGATAAAAGCGGGGGTCCAGGGGGCGGCAGCCCCCTGGCTTAAATGAGTAAATTTTAAATCATTCAGGCTCGTAATAAGGAAAAGCGGGGGTCCAGGGGGCGGCAGCCCCCTGGCTTAAATGAGTATATCTTAAATCATTCAGGCTCGCCAGCGCCGCAGGCCTAGGTAGATGTACGTAGGCCCGTCGCAGCGCAACAGTGTTTCGCGAGCTTTCGCGAAGCCTGTTACGAGAGACGGTGTCTGGCGTACATCTACCTAGTATCATTGATTTAATTTCGGATCTCACTCGTTCACGCAAAAACTTTGAGCCTGTGGGTGTTTCAAACTTTATTAAAACACTGTCTACACTTAACATTCCGTTGGAACTTATTCCTAACGAGAAACGTAGAGTCGCTATTATTCAAGCGCGAAACCAGGGTGGTGGGGGAACTGTGGTTCCGATCCGTCGCGTGAGAAATCGCGTGACTAAAGGTCGAGTCACTAAACCTAAACATGACTGGCAACCTTGGGGACGTGTATCACGAGCCCGCTGACCCTGCGTCTTACGGAACGGCTTGGAAACTCTGGGATGCTACGGGAGAAAAGAAAGAGAAAATAACGCATTATCTAGAGGGTGAGGATGCTTACACTCTTCACAAACCCGCTGGCCGCCGTTTTCCTCGTAATGTGACTTATGCGGATAATATTGACGAGAGCTGGCAGACGGATTTGACTGATTTTCAGTCTTTGAAAAAAGATAATGATGGCTTTAGCTATATTTTGTGTGTCATAGATGTTTTCTCAAAATATGGATGGGCTGTTCCCATCAAAGATAAATCTGGTCCTTCTATCATTAAGGGGTTCCAAATAATTTTCAAAAACACACATCGCCGACCTACACGCCTTTTTTTCTGACAAAGGAAAAGAATACATCAACAAAACATTTCAGAAATTCTTGAAAGAGAACAACTTAACCTATATTCACACCCATAATCCTGACATTAAATGTTCGATTGTGGAGAGATAGCAGCGTACCATTAAATCAAAATTATTTAAAAGATTCACTCATACTGAACAATACAGATATGTAGATGGACTGCTTGATGATATTGTGGATGCATATAACCAGGGGGCAGAAACGCACTAGGCTGGGCTGGGGGCAATGCGCGACCGCATGCTTCCGGCTGATGGGGGAAGCTATAACTTTTGAACGCCGAAACATATCGTCAAAACGGAAAGAGCACTTGAAAGAGGGATAAATTCTGCGAGGGATAGACGTTGTGGGAATTTCGAGAAATTTAACCCTACTTTTCAGAACGCGGTGTATTCTAAAGCGCAAAAACCGCGGGAAAATTTTCGATTCAAATATCAAAAATGACACTTTTTACGGACTTCCAGGCTTCAGGTGACAAGGCTCTGACAACTGCCACAACGTCTATCCTCTGCAGCAAACCTTCCCAATTGAAGATCCGTTTTGGAAATTGCGATTACTTGATCCATTTGGAAGTTGTGTTTTCCCCCATCGACCTCTATTTGAGGTGATTCACCAGGTGTCGCGCATTGCCCCCAGCCCAGCCAAGTGCGTTTCTGCCCCCTGATATAACCACATATACCACCGATCTATTAAAATGCGTCCTGTAGATGTAACACCCGATAGGGTATTGGAGGTATATAATAACCTGTACCACGGTATAAAACACACAAGTAAGAAAACAAAGTTTAATGTGGGTGATTATGTCCGAATCAGTAGAGAAAAACAAGTCTTCGAAAAAGGATACACGTGGAACTGGAGCGAGGAGATATTTAAAATCGTTCAGGTCATTCCTCATACGATGCCGGTGTACCGGCTGGAAGATCTCGATAAGGATCCAATTGAGGGTACGTTTTATGAGATGGAACTTCAGAAGGTCACCAAACCCGAGGCGTTCAAAATCGCATATATAGTGCGGTCCAAAGGAACAAAGGGCAAACGACAGCATCTCGTCCACTGGAGAGGTTATCCGAAAAAGAGCCGCTCTTGGATCTTTGATAAAGATCTTGTCTAGAAATGGATTTTTACGCGTTTCTCCCAAGTAACGCCAGTCCAGGGGTTTATCCTGAAAATACAACCTGTCACTTTAAGACAGAATTGGCTCAGCGCATGGAACTCCGTGGCCATTGGCAGGCCGCCCTCATTGAGCTGCACTACCCTAATACGATAGCACAGGTCCTAGAGGGAGAAAACGAAATCACAATAATGTCGGATACATTTGTTGATACAGTTTCCGTACGCCCTGGTTCATTTAGTTCAACAGAAGCCTTTGTCATAGGCATGGGGGACGCTTTGAGAGTCATAAAAGAAAGTTATGAGATACAGTATTTCACACTACTCCCCGACCAGCGTTGTAAGTTCATGCCACTTACTGCACATGACAACACGAAAGTTCATTTCTCTCCCCGCCTTGCTCTTCAACTGGGGCTCGCCCACGCCGGTCCGTTCCCCGGTAATACAGAAATTTTGGGCGTAAAACCTGTGGATATAAGTTTGGGAGTTCCCTCACAAATGTTTATTTACATGAATGTTCTGGAGGAACAAATCGTTGGTCATACACGCGCACCGTTGCTCCGCACGGTTCCCGTGGACACTAAGGCACAATACGGATCCATGACCGTAGTGCACTTTGATCATCCAATCTATTTCGATCTTCGGACGAAATCATTTGACACTCTGGAAATCTATATAAAAGACCACGCAGGGACGTAATGTACCATTCGACTTTGGAACGTCAACCTTGTTGGTTCACTTTTAAACAAGTAGCATGACGCGTCAAGATCATATTACAGAGTATTACCTGCGACAGGCAGGCGGCGGGCAATATTATGCGGGTTCAAGCTACCAGAAAGGACATGGTATTGGTTCATGGCTCGGCGGGCTGTTCCGGACGGTCCTTCCCCTTCTCAAGAGCGGCGCGACCGCTGTGGGGAGGGAAGCGGCCCGGGCCGGCGCACACGTCCTTGCCGATGTAGCCAGTGGCGACACTTTTGCAGATAGCGCTAAGCGACACACGGGGGAAGCAGTTCAGAATCTAAAACGCAAGGCGGCATCAGCCATGAGCGGGACCGGTAGATCTATAAAAAGGAAGAGGCTTGCGCCTAAACGTCATTCCACAGCTAAAGCTCGAAGTAGAAGGAACTCTGCTCCCGACTATTTTACGTAATGGCTTTCATGCATAGTGCCTCCGTTGAAGCTCTCCCCACAGAGCTAAGTCTATGGCTCTCTAATGCCACACAGCTTGGGGAAGATAGTTGTCAATGGATTGTGCTGAGTCCGTTGGCTAATTTTGATTCGGCGACTACCATAGAGCTAGAGGCCCCTGGGGTGGGATATGCCTATCTCGATCCCGCACACATGCTCCTCTACATTAAACAAAAAATAGTGAATGCTGATGGTTCAGATATTACAGCGGCTGACAACAGTGACGCCACACTAGTGAATTACGGTCTGCACGCGCAATTTTGCCAAATTGATGCTAGTATTAACGGTACAGTTATTTCTCAGTCGAGTATGACTTACCCATGGCGAGCTTACATTGAGGCATTTCTTAATTATGATAAGGCTGCAAAAGATACACATCTCCAGCAGCGCATGTGGCATGAGGACACGGCCGGGCACCATGACTCCTTGGATAGCAACCAGAACCTGGGGCTCGCGTGGCGCCGTTCACGCACCAAGCTGAGTCGCGAATTTGAAATGATGGGTCCACTCCATCTCGATATTTGCAATACGGATCGGCTCTTACTCAATAATTGCACTCTACGTGTAAAACTAACACGATCGCGAGATGCATTTGCCCTCATGAGTACGAAAGGCACTGAAAAAATTAAATTTTTGGATGTTAAACTCTATGTACGGCGAGTAAACATTTCCCCCTCTGTTCTGCTTGCTCATGCCCAAGCTCTAGAAAAATCACCTGCAAAATATCCTGTTAATAGAGTAGACATAAAAACGGTCACGATAGCCCAGGGCATGCACTCTAAAACCATTGACAATCTCTTCATGAATCAGTTGCCACAGCGTGTTATCATTGGTTTTGTGGATAATCACTCCTATAATGGAGATTATGCTCGTAACCCTTATAATTTCCAACACTTTAATCTGAACTACCTGCAACTACATGTCGATGGTCAGGCTGTTCCATCACACCCACTGACCCCAGACTTTTCTAAAGATTTGTACATGGAGTGTTACAACACGCTCTTTAGTGGCACGGGTATACACTGGAAGGACGAGGGCAACGGCATTAGCTGGAGTGATTACCCAAAAGGTAACACCCTGTTTGTGTTCGATCTCTCCCCTGATCTGTCGGCCAGTGAGCCTCACTGGAACCTGCAGAGACAAGGCACAATGCGTCTCGATCTTCGATTTGCAGCTCCTCTCCCACAACCTATAAATTGCGTTGTGTACGCCGAATTTCAGAATCTTATTGAAATCGATAAGGATAGGAATGTTATCGTTGACTACAGTGTATAATGGACGGCTTCACGCTAGATACACTCATGAGGCGTGACAAACATGTCGCCCCATTGTTTGAGGGCGTATTTGCAGCAGATACCCTCCCCCGCAGACTGCACAAGTGTCCCGCTCTGCTCATATGCAATACAGACCCCATTTCAAAACCCGGGAAGCACTGGGTAGCTTTCTTCATTGATAAGCACGGCGTGGGTGAATACTGGCCCAGTAAGGATTTTTTAATTCTGAAAATGTCTTGAAAACGCTTCGCACGAACTAATATTAGTCCTGAGAACGAACCACTGAAACGTATCAGATTTGTCTTTTGAGTGCACATAGTTCGGTCTGAAAACGTTTCAGAAGATAGTCCTGAGAACGTATATAAGATAGTCTTGAAAACGTTTCGAGGGATAGTCTTAGAAACGTATTTAATATGTTCCATCAAAAGCATTAAAATTTAATTTTGAACATCTGGTGAAGTTTTCCTTGCGTTTTGGCTTTCCTCCACAGTCTAAGGTGTTGACATTATAGTAGTTTCAGTTTCACAGAATTATACACTTACCAATGCCCGACTCCAGTCGGATTCGAACCCTCAGCCTTTGAGTTACAAGGCCACTGCGCTACCAACTTACCTACGGAGGTGCTCTGGTAGAAATATGCCACGTTGCGTTCCCCATTCCACTACAACCCTTGTGGCCAGAGCACTCCTCGTAATATGTTCCGGAAACGTTTTCTAAAGATTATATAAAGATAATCTCTTACGAAGGATGTTCGGTCTTCGCAGGACCAACATGCTCAAGATGAAATAACGCCCACCCACTGGTTCCTCCCAATTAACATTGATTCATTATTGTAAATTTTCAATATGTTTTTGATGTGTTATGTTGTTTGAACACGTCCAAACGAAACATTTTCAAACTGGACTTAACAAATGTCCTGTTCATCTTAACTTCATTTTCATGTCAGAAGTACAACTTACGTAGGTTCGGGAGAGCTCATAAAATGTTTCCCGAATTCCTTTTGGATGTGGTCCGAAACGATTAAAACATTATACGTCCTACTATGGTTAATGAATTAAAAACGTTTCGCAATCATTTCGAAATCGATCGCAGCAGAACGTTTCGCGAGCACCGACTAAGGAATAATTTGCGATCCATCCGATCGAGATTAATTTCAGCGAGACGTTTTAGAAAGGTTTCTGGTACGAATAACTCAGATAGTCAAACTGAAACTTATCTTGAATTAATCCTGGTTTTATCCGAAACGTTTCATTCCCCACTGGGGGGACTCCTATGGCATGCCCCCTATTGTCTCTCACCATAGAAATTTTCTGAAGAGACTCTGTAAAAAATGGACCTACAATCATACAAGTCTACAAGCCATTGACTCTAAAGTGTGTGGTGAATATTGTCTCCTCTATTTGATTCATAGAGCGCACGGCTACACTCTCCACTCTTTTGTACATAAACTCTTCACTTCTAATCCATTGAAGAATGATGAAATAGTACGCACCCTTTTCAAACGTATGTTTGGAAAAAAACGCGCATGTGTTATTGACAAAAGAAAAACACAAACATGCTGTGAAAGAAATAGATAAAAAAGTTTACAAAAAAATATTTAAAAGATTAAAAAAGTTCACAAAAAAAAATTATAAAAGTAAAAAAAAAAGTTTACAAAAAAAAATTGAGGTGATGTTGACAGACATAACTTTAAACCCACATAACTGTAAATCGACATAACTGGTGACAGAAATAACACAATTATTTTTAAATAAAAAAAAATATTTTTATTTAAATTAAAATAATAATTGCTTCAGGCATAAACTTTTTCAGAAATAACCAAACCGTTTATTCACATAACTGTCGTCAGACATAACATTCGACAGGCATAACCTTTCCCAGGCATAACCGTTGACAGACATAACCGTTGACAGACATATCTGTATACCAGTGCTGCCAGAAAAGTAGGCCAAACCCGCCCAACCGTTTATTCAAGCCGTTTATTCACATAACTGTCGTCAGACATAACATTCAACAGGCATAATCTTTGCCAGGCATAACCGTTGATAGTGCTGCCAGAAAAGTAGGCAAAACCCGCCAAACACACAGTTGTGTGGAGCGGGCGGTATTCGCGCCTGCCTACTAGGCCATTCCTCTGCACGCGTGTGTAGATGTTGCCTAGTAGGCAGGCGCGAATACCGCCCGCTCCACACAGCTGTGTGTTGGGCGGGTTTTGCCTACTTTTGTGGCAGCACTGCACTGTCGTCTGCACTGCTGTTGTTCCGCGCCGTTCAAACCATCACGCCCAGCCGCGCGGCACGCCACAGACAGCACACTACACTACGCCACCTCCGGCGGTGCCGTGCGGGCACCGCATTCGCTGTAAGACCTGCGCGGGAAGGGTTTCTGAAAGCGCCACTTGCCCATTTTGATGATTTTATATTTTATATTTTTTATATTTATTTTATTTATTTTATTTATTTAAAAATTCAAATATTATTTCTGAATAAAGTTATGTGTATATAAAGTTATGTGTGTTTACAGTTTTTCAACCATAATTAATCCTATTTTATGTCTGACACCAGTTATGTCTGTAGCCGGTTATGTCTGTCAACAATTATGTGGATATACAGTTATGTGGGTTTAAAGTTATGTCTGAAGAAAACATCCCAAAAAATTTACGTAACAAAAAAAAAAATTACGTTACAAAAAAAAATTACAAAAAAAATTTCGTTACAAAAAAAAATTTGTTACAAAAAAAATTGTACGTTACAAAAAAAGTTAACAAAAAAAATACTTTTAAAAGTGACCGATAGGGGGTGCGACGGGTGGCGCTGCGCACATATAAATGCAGAGCGGTGAACCGGGTCGTGTCATTCTTGTGTCTCGCTTGGTCGTGTTCACCATGGCGTACGCATTTTGTTATATGCAGATGCTGAGAGGCGCTAAAGATGAATATGTGGTCAAAGAGTTCAGCTTGTACAGCTCTCAGTTCGATGGCAGTCGTGGTACGACAATATTTAAGCCACCGTACGCTGACACCATTTTGTCACCTGAGCAGCGTAAACGCAATCAGAGGGGGGAAAGTCTTATGGGAGAGCTGAGCGCGAGTCTGCTGCGCTGGTTGCCTGGCAGCTAGGCGGTTGTGACGTAGAGCTCCCCACCTGAGGTCGGGCCAACTCATGAACAGAGAAATTCTATGCACTCAGAACACACAAATTAAACGCATGAAAACGAACGAAGTTTTCGTGAAAAAGTAATAAAGTTACCCAAATAATGTGTTTTTTGTGTAATGACGATCAGTTTGGCTCTGCTCGCGTTCGTAAAAAATAAACTGAGGCAGAGTAGGACTGATAGTGTGGTAACATTGAAGTGGAGATCCCGCGAAAAAACCATTGTTTACCAGCGATCCGATGGCGAAATCATTGTATCACGAAGAAAATATTGTGCTTTAAATGGTCTGCGTGTGTTCGTATGTGGCAGGATAGTATACCCCAACAGTATTCATGAGTAAAATGTTCAGGGGTAGACATTACTTAAGGTGTTCATAGCAATCAAATAATATGCAAGAGGAACTGTGTTTGTTTGGTTATGGGTGAGTATACAAGCAACTTTTAATGCAAATTGAGAGAAAAATAAGTCATGTCTCATTCGATAGCCTTTGAAATTGTCAGTACAAGTTATACTGGTTATACAATTAAAATATAATTCCAGCCATACATTGTTTTGAGTCAAGATTTAAATGGAGTTTGAAACGCATTAGTAGTTTCACAGGATAAAAAAACTCGGATATTATTTCAAAGACAGTAAAGGAATAAAAAAAATTGACTTAAACAAAGATGATGCAACCCGTGCAATATTTAAGAGAGTGCTACTCCCTTCAGCTATAAAGTTCGTTAACAAAGATAATTTCACTAAAGTTCATAATGAATACATACTAATAAACTGTAAATACTAAATTCAGGACTAGACACTTGAATTGAAATTTAAACTCTGAAAGAAATCACAGCTACATCCAGTAAGCAAGCGCTAAACCATTCTTTGCATAGTCATTTTTATAAAACTAAATCACATTGCTTTGCTTATACAAATAACAAAAATTAAACATAAATGAAGTTGACATAGTCAAATATTTTATAAATGAAATATTAACAAAAATTTCATTTTTAAACTAAACAGGAAGCCCAAGCACCATAGTGGGCAGAACAAAATTGAAGTAAGGAAAGAGCCCAAGCACCATAGAGGGCAGATCAAAATGCAAGTAAAGAAGGAGCCCAAACACCATAGTGGGCAGAACAAAATAATTACAGGTAAATAAATGTAATGACTACAGTTAATGCCTTTAACGATGACTGACAACTTGCAGTTTCTGACACTTTTTGTCTCTTCTTTTAACTTTGTAGTTTTGGTTTAGTGACAAGACGACATCATCCAGAGCAGCACTTGAAACATCCCTCCAAATGGCATCTTCTCTCTCTACGTGAAGAGGGCACAGCTTGAATTTCTTGACAGAAGGAAGGTCATGAACAAGTGATAAGAAGGAATGAAGAATCTTTGGAGCATGTGCATTTGGAGGTATGTAGCTGAAGGCAGTATTATATATATCTTCAACACATTTTATTATTGCTTCTGAGGGCTGCTGTTGAGAACTATTTTGTGACGTTGAATTCAGTGTGTGCAGGGCATGGAGAGGAAACTTCGGAGAAGTCTGAAGCACTGAAGTACAAGCAACACAGGTTAAAGCATTGCAGTGCCTCTGAATGAGTGGAGCCACAACACTCGCACAATTAATTTTGCCCATGCCCTGCACTACCTTCTGACAAAAATCTTCTGTAGTAAGTATTACTGTGCCAACAGTCTCCCCTTCTTCTTCTATTTCAAGCTCTTCTTCCTCCACTTCTTCTTCTGTTTCTTCCTCAGTAGCTTGTGGCTCATAAAAGTAAAATGTAACTTCTGGATTTTCTAACTCTTTTCTTCTTTTTTCTTCCTTTGCAGCATCCATGAGGGTTTGAAGGTGTAAGAGATTCAAGGCATTGTCATCACGACAGTTTTTACCTTTGACAGAAGTGGTGAGGTTTCGAATGAGGGCAGAAGCAAATAATGATGGAACATCGTTCAAAGAAATTGTATGCCTATGACCTCCAAGGGACCTCATCATGCCAAAAAAGTTTTCCAAGCAATCCTGGTTGATATGACCAACTGGAAGATGATCATAACCCTCTTCTTTGAGGTCACACCACAACTGGTAAACAGCTTTCATGGCAATGAGAAAATTGGTGGGAAACTGAAGGTTTGTAGATCCAATAAAATTCCAATTTTGAATTTCATCATACATGCTCTCCCACAGCTGCAAGTGGCCAGAGTTATCTGAGATGGCTTTTTTGAATGTTTCAGCATCATCATCAACCACTATCCCATTCCATGAATCGAAGAAGTTATGTATTCTCTCACAAAATTTTGCTGTTACTGTTGCTTCATGGGGAAGGGCGCCAAGTATGCTGTACACCATTATACCTGCAGCTACTTTCCGATGCAGAAGCTGCGCTGCAAGAGAGACGCTCATCTTCTGAAAATTGTTCGGAGCAAGGTGAGTCTCCGTTACTTTCTTCACCAATCGTGGTTGCATTGTCATGTCCATGTGAATAAAGTTATCAATGTACTCTTTCTTTACCAGACTACCATCCTGGAGCTGAAGATTGTATGAAAGCAGGGCATTTCTTAAGGACTTCAATAAATGGGGCACATCAGACAGTGCAAACACTTTATGCTCATCAACGAAGAAGAAAGGTGACTCCAGAGTAGCACCAAGTCCTTTCACAGCTGATGCGTTCTTGGCCAAACCATCAGTTACCATGCACCTGGGCCGCAGCCCAGTGCCAATGACTGCTGCAATACACTCAGAAAAGATGGTTTTAAAGTCAGTGGCAGTGAGCTTTCGGTGGGTGTACCAGAACCCTAACGGCTGTTTCCACCTGCCGTATATGCAGCGCACCGTGGCCACCATCACCTCTTCGCCAGGTAAGGCCCGTCTCACACCATTCCCAAGATCAACAAATCCTATTATTTTGTCTTCCTTTCTGTCATAGGTGAATCTCACCTTTGCAGCAGTCTCATCAAAAATGACTGTAACTTCTTTTTTTTCTTCAGGCATGCTGCTGGCCCGACTCTTTAAAGCTGACATCATGATGCTGTGTATGCCTGGCTGGAAGTTGAGTTCATGTAGGGTTTTTTTTATTGTCTTCTGGGTCGGCTTGATGATAGGTAAGCTTCTGTAGGCCTTAGGGCCAGTTTGGTTAATTCCCAAAAAAACCACCTTCTCATCTTCCTCATACCTATATCCTTGCGGCTTCCTATCATGGTTTCGGATCTGACATTTTAAAATTTTGTAGAGGGCTGGGCTGACCTTGTTTTTTATTACCAGTAAAGCATTTTCTTCCTTCTTCTTTTTCAGATCCCTTACTTCAGCACACTTCCTCTGGTACCTCCTTTTCAGAGACAAATATGTCATCCTAGTCTTCCTAGCTGAACTGAGGAGACTATTCACCAGAGGAGTCTGCTGAACACTTCGTAATCTGGGCAGCGGCACAAGAGCACGAGGCTTTTCAGCACCTGGAACAAATTAATTAATTTAGTTTTAAGTTTTATTATTTTAAAAGATTCAATTTTAGTTTTATTAGTTTATTTTAGTTAGCTAGTAAGTTAGTTATTTAGTAAGTAAGTTAGTTTGTTAGTTTAGTGAAGTGTAGTTAAGTTAAGTTAAAAGATTGATTTTTTTTTAAAGATAGCGCCAAGATTAGAGTATATAATTTAATGACATAGGACTTACTGGGCTTGGCTGCTGGTTCCTCACTGTAGTTATGGTCAACAGTAGAATTTTGGTGAATAATTCTTCTCACTGTAACACAGACAAAATTTAATTAGCCTCGTGACCAAAACTATAATCTTTTATGTATAAAATCTAAACTATCTATTATAAGGAAAGTACTTACTGTTGTTGTTTAAGTCTTGTGTAAATGTATCAGGGATGACAGATACAGCACCAGAATTTATTTCAACTGTAAAATTAAATAACATGTTAGAGATTGATGTCCAAATGGAAAATGCCACTAAATCATTTTTTTTTGTTTGATCTAGTCATTACCAGTTTGTGAGACTTCTTCCATAACAACATCTGGAGTGTCAGAAGTGACAGCAAGGCCATGTGGTGGAAGATGAGGTGGTGGAAGAGCAGAAGGTGGTGGAAGCGCAGAAGGTGGTGGAAGAGCAGAAGGTGGTGGAAGAGCAGAAGGTGGTGGAAGAGCAGAAGGTGTTGGAAGAACACGAGGAGGAGAATGTGGTTCAACATTTTCAACCGCCTCTTCCTGTACTGGAACTTTACCACAAGCACAATATATAGTAGATTCAAATATCAAATCCAAGCCCAGTTTGTTCTGTGTCATGTTTCTGAATTTCACCTACCATGAAGCTGAAGTGAAGGGTTTACATTCCAGTTAATAGAATTTCTCCTTGCATTTTTGAAATCCTTGTCAAGGAAATGATTCCCACAAACCCTTCTCTCATAGAGCTGCTCTGGTGTCAGGCCTCTTAGAGCAGGATTGGCGAGTAGTTCAACCCACACATAGCATCTGTAAAATAGTTCTGTTAATTTTTTACCACTAATTTATTTATTTATTTATTTATTTATTTATTTATCTATTTATTTATTTATTTATCTATTTATCTATTTATCTATGTAATCCATCCAATATTTATTAATCTTGTGTCTTGCTTCAAATTGCAAGATAATAAGAAATGGGGCCACATGGTCCCCATGTAACTTTTAAAATTCCTAGTGTACTTACCTATCTTTGGGTATCCTAATGAAGCACAGTCCCGGATTCTTCGATCTACTATTTTTGCAACCGTATGCTGCGCACGGCGTGAGCACCATTTTTAATGAAACCCGGCAATAATGGTCTCGTCGGGTGGAAGGCGCGAGACCATGCCACCTGGCCACCTCGTGATGATCAGAATAACACTGTCCCATTCTAAATTATTATTGTTTGTGTGTTAGTGTGTGAGTTGTACCTAGGTGTCACCACTTGTCACCTTTGGATATTGTGTCCAGGACGTTCAGGAATATGTTAAATAAATTAAATGCATGTAAACTTTTGCCTGTTATTTATTTGAACTCAAAACATTGAAAATTTTAACAAATTTTGTCATAGTAAAGAGAAGAGGGAATACCATAATTAAATATTTCAAAATTCGCGGTACAAAAAAATGCACTTAATACCACAACACCCACACCAAATTTTTCTGTGTGTAGGTGCCCTTGTGACTCATCTTGAAGAAACATGTGTTTACAGGAGTATTTCTAGTCGTAAGAGGTTCGAAGTGTATTCTGTTAAATAGGTTCCGAACTGTTCTGAGACCAAAATAGAACGTTGCATATTTTTCACTGATTCATGATTTTAGTGTTGGCCCCACCTCAGGTGGGGAGTGACGTCACAGCGCCCCTAGTAGCTAGGCAACCCCCTCGAACAGAGACGCACCGCCTGTTCATTGTTGAGTTCACCCCCTCTGAAACGCAATACCTACATCACCAGACACATCCACGGTCTGAAATGGAACAGTGGCACTGTTCCCTATGAGCATCTCGGTGATATGATCCAGGAACTGCTTAGAGACTATAATCGCATCTATGTAAAAGGAGTAGAGAAGTTGAGACTTCTCCTTAGGTACGCTCCTCCTGGCGTACTTGTGTATAACATTGAGCGGGACGGATGTCCACGACTCAAAACACTCCCTAAGCTCTTCGTCTCATTCCATGGCAGTGATCATAGCGTGTTTCCCACACACAACTGCGCTGAACTCAATGCAAAGCGCATGGGACTGTAGTATGAGTTCACTCGGGCTCAGCCCAAGTGCAGATGTCGCAAATAATTTCGCTTGTCGGTTTCGTATAGGCCTCCACTAGGGGGGATAGGATTTTCCGTTAAAAATTCTAACGAGCGTAACAGCATGCCTCCTGGGCGCGCATGAAAATGCTGTAATAAAAAAATGCCAGGAGCGGGATTCGAACCCGCGAATCGCTGATCTTAAGTCTGCTGCCTTAGACCACTCGGCCATCCTGACATCTCTGGATACTCAGTGTACCGAGGGCCTCTTAAGCCAAGATGGCGACTTAGGTTAGTGCCTTTCACTTAGGTTTAGGTTACGCCCCTCTGGGTTACGCCCCTCTGGGTTACGCCCCTCTGGGTTACGCCCCTCTGGGTTACGCCCCTCTGGGTTACGCGTCCTGACCTGTCATGAACTTAGGTTGGGTTACACGTCCTGACCTGTCGTGAACTTAGGTTGGGTTACACGTCCTGACCTGTCACCCGCTACTCAGGGGTCACCCGCTACTCAGGGGGCACCCGCCACTAGGGGGAACCAAGATGGCTGCCCGCCACTAGGGGGAACCTATACTACTGTTTAGCCTCAGTGTTTGATCAGTGTCATAAGTTTAAGTCACATGACAAATTTCATCCTTGTAGATCAAACGACTTAGAAATTAGCTTAATTTTCAGTAGAGACATGTCCGATCAGCTTGATTTTTGAACTTGTGCAATGATCATTCGAGCACTGAATTGGCATTTTCACTCCAACGTGTTCTTCTTATTTTTAGTTTTTGAACTACAGTTCATGGGTTGAATCAACAGGTCCCCCCTCCCTCCCCAGCCACGCCTCTCTTCCCCGGCGCGCCGAGGCGTCGAGCTCCAACAATAGCGACCCGGCTCGGCACAGGGTGCTCGGCTCGCAATTCCCATAGAAACACGGGATGCAAACGCGTGTCATACAAAAACTGACAGACAGCTGGTCATCGCACATACCTCAAAAATTTTCCAATTTTTCATAGTATTTTTCATTGTAATTTTGTACTAATTGGCTCGACACTTGTTGATTCAGCTCATGCACAGTAGTTCAAAAAGTAAAATTTGGAACGACACGTGAGAATAAAAATGTACAAGCGGTGTTCGAATGCCCATTGCACAACTAGCGTACAGTTCAAATATCAAGCTGATCGGACAATTTTTACTGAGAGACTTTATGACTCCCTTCCCCGAGTCTCTTCCCGAGAAAGCACACAGCAAAAAGCCGCAGAATTCGGAAAAAATGTGCCAGTCCACGCGTTAATTTCTTCCGAACACCGTGATAACACGACATTTTCTCATTTTAGGAAATTTGTTTATTTGCCAAATTCTCAAACTCAAATTTATAGGGCTATCCATTGTTCAACATTCTCATAAAACAAAAAAATTTATATATATTTTATCGTTTTTTCCGCGCTGATTCAACGGTGCCATGCATGCAGTCCTTCGAGTGGTATGTACACAATTTTGAACGCTGAGCCGAGTGGTAATTAGTCAGGGCAACCCCCTGCTGTGTGGCCGGTCCAGGCGGCTGCGGGAGGCGGCTGGGCGGGCTGCCGGCCGGGCCCCACACCACCCGCCTCTTGGTTCACGGAGCCCCCCTCGCCCCTCCCGCTCCCCCCTCTGAGCGACGAAGACGACTGCAGCCTGTCTCTCTCTACAGGTTCGGGGAGTGCGAAAACGAGGCCCACGCGGGGTTAGTTTTTGGCCAGGCTATAAGGTTTATGATTTTTCTGTTTTTTAGGCAGTCGATTAGACTGACTTTTACGATTGGTATGAAGCCCAGTTAAAATATAAGCCCCGTCCCTGATGGGACTGTGGAGCCCATTCGGATATCCACATCGCATCCGAAATTCTGGATATGGATATCCATATCCAAAATTGTTTCAAATCGGATTCGTTACGGATGAACACCAACCACCCTACATCCCCAACACATCCGCAATCATTCGGAAAATATCCGTACGTATCCGTGAACCTACGGAATGCATCCTTAACAGCCGGATTGCATCCACACACATCCAGATTGCATCCACACACATCCGGATTACATCCACACACATCCGGATTGCATCCGCACATATCCGGACTGCTTCCACACACATCCGGATCCGGATTGCATCCACACACATCTGGGCCGCATCCACACACATCCGGACTGCATCCGCAGTACATCCGCCACATCCGCAGTTCATCCGCAATATCCGCCACATCCGCAGTACATCCACGACTCACTGCCGATTACTGTGGACGAGTCGCGGATGTGGCGGATGTACTGCGGATGCGGCGGATGTATTTTGGATGTTGCGGATGTATTTTGGATGTTGCGGATGTATTTTGGATGTTGCGGATGTATTTTGGATGTTGCGGATGTATTTTGGATGTTGCGGATGTATTTTGGATGTTGCGGATGTACTTTGGATGTGGTGGATGTACTGCGGATGCACTTCGGATGCACTGCGGATGTGGCGGACGCACTGTGGATGAATGATGTCTGTTTGGAAGAACTGTGGACGTTATCAGGAAAGAGCGGATGTCCGCAAAATCCGCCATTGTTTCAAATCGGATGCGTTCCGGATATCCGCGCTACCTCCCGATCACGTCCGCATTTCATCCAAACAGACATCCGCAACTCATCCGCACCGGTTCCATCAGGGGTATTGGTCCAGTATCCAGAAAAAGCCAGCCAGTTAAAATATAAGCCCCGTATTGATCCAGTATCCAGTAAAAGCCTGCCAGTTAGAATGGGGGAGGCCCGTTTCATCTAAACAAAGTTCATCTAAAACGTCAATTTCCTCTAAAGCCAAGTTCATCTAAAAACATTGATGTCAGCTTCCTCTAAGAATATTTCATCTAAAGAATTTTCATCGAAAAGGGTTCTTATCCACTAAAAACAGAAATGTCAGAGGGAGGCGATGTTTCCGGAGCACGAGAAGCACATTGCCGCTTAGTGCTCAGTCTCGGCTACAACTTTAGCACGGTTGACGGCCAAACCAGTCAGCTTGGTTTTACGGGACGAGGGAAGGGGCCGGGTGGAGAGTAGTGGCGGCCGAGGCGCGTAATATTCTGGCCATAGGCAACCGTGTCGCGCAACCGCGCTAAGCGGGCCTGCCTACCCAGCAGGGCTTCACATGGCTGGGGGCACCCGCGAGCGTCTTCTTCTGTCTGCTATTCCGACCACCTCAGACCAAAATTATTCCAAATTCCATTTGTTTCGCTTCTCTCCCTTCTCTCTACGCATTTCGGGCCGGTACTCTACTGCGTCTACCCATGTCGCCTGTGGGAATGTGTGTGTGTGTGTGTGTGTGTGTGTGTGTGTGTGTGTGTGTGTGTGTGTGACAAATGTCACTCCGCCGACTGTGTGACATATTTGTCACACGTTTCACCATCCCTGTCCAACTGTGCTATGTTTTCCGCGAGTTTGTAAGTGTGTATTCAACGATATGAATAGAGTTTTTAGAGGAAAGTTCCTCTAAATTCCTTTTGTTTCTCTGCTTTATGAGCACTCCGAGCCGGTACTCTACTGCGTCTACCTATGTCGCCTGTGGGAATGAGTGTATGTGTGACAAATGTCACTCCGCCAACTGTGTGACATATTTGTCACTCGTTTCACCATCCCTGTCCAACTGTGCTATGTTTTCCGCGAGTTTGTAAGTGTGTATTCAACGATATGAATAGAGTTTTCAGAGGAAAGTTCCTCTAAATTCCTTTTGTTTCTCTGCTCTCTATTCACACCGGGGGGTACATCACTCTTAAAATGGGTGTACTCTGATTGGAGGGTTGTATTGTGATTGGGAGGAAAATTGGACCAAACTTTTAAGAATAGAAAAATGGGCACCAATTCGATATTTTGCAATTTTAAGGTGCTTAAAATTGATTTTTGTCGAAAAATGATGTGATTGGACAGTGATTGGAAAATGATTGGAGCCCAGGGTGTACACTGATTGGAGAAGGTGAGGTACCCCTCGATTCACACAGAGCCGCAGTATACTACTGCGTACCTATGTCTCCTGTGGCAATGAGAGTGAGTGTGACAAATGCCACTCCGGCAACTGTGTTACATGTCTGTCACACATTTCACCTTCCATATCCAACAGTGCGATGTTTTCTGCGTGTTTGTAAGTGTGTGTTAAACGATTCTAATAGTGTTTTTAGAGGAAAGTTCCTCTAAATCCCTTATGTTTCTCTGCTCTCTAATCGCACGGAGCCAGTACACTACTGATTACCTATGTCTCCTGTGGCAATGAGAGTGAGTGTAACAAATGTCACTCCGGCAACTGTGTAACACGTTTGTCAAAAATTTCACCTTCCCTATCCAACTGTCCGATGTTTTTGCGTGTTTGTAAGCGTGTATGGAACGATATGAATAGGGTTTTTAGAGAAAAGTTCCTCTAAATTTCTTTTGTTTCTCTGCTTTTTCACTGGTGTGTACCAATGGCTCCTCTGCGAATGAGTGTTCGTGACTAAAAGTCCGTCTGGCACTGGCAAACGTGTGGACATTTTTGTTTTGATGACGGAAATTCTGTCAATCAATCACAGTGTATTACGTCTCAAAGTGCATTAATTGTTTTGCGTACATATTTTTTCTTTATTATTTAGATTTGCTGCTATTGCATGGATATGTATGTAATTTCGTCATCTATTTAAAAATGAACCTAAATTTTTATTGCTTTAATGTGAAATATGGTTATGCCATTAAAATTGTAAAAATAAAGCTATTGGGACGTGCACAACACTATATAAATTTTCTGCACATGACATTCCAGAATCATCTTTTTCAAACCTCTTGCAGTGACACACCCTACATTAACATGCACCACCATCAGTGTTGATTCTCTTCACATCTCTTGCAATGACCTACCTAACATGCACATACACCATCTTCAGTGTTGATCCTCTTCACGTCTCTTGCAGTGACGTACCCAACATGCACAATCTTCAGTGTTGATTCTCTTCACACCTCTTGCAATGACGTACCGAACATGCACCATCTTCAGTGTTGATCCTCTTCACATCTCTTGCAATGACGTACCCAACATGCAATGCGCCATCTTCAGTGTTGATCCTCTTCACGTCTCTTGCAGTGACGTGCCCAACGTGCACCATCTTCAGTGCTGATTCTTTTCACATCGCTTGCAATGACGTACCCAACATGCACCATGTTCAGTGTTGATCCCCTTCACGTCTCTTGCAGTGACGTAACGACCATCACTAATCTACTCATGCAACCAAACACAGCACATGCAGTTATATACTAGTGCGGAATCTACTAAAAAGAAGCAAATATACAATCATTTATTAAGTTTAGGAAAATGTTTAAAAAACAAACCAAACAGAATCAAAAATGAGCAGCACCTGCAATCAGCAGGTGATCGAATAAAAATTTACCTGTTTGCCCCTTGCATATGTTAATGAAGTTTACAGTCAACCTGGCTCCAGGACATTTGTCATGGTCATACTAACAGTTAATGAAAGTGATGAACGAATCTCACTCTCATGCCGCACGCAAATTAAATAATGAGACACGGGAAACGACAGCACAAAGGCATGGAGGTTTCGGGGCAAGCGTCCATTTTACTTCTTACACGGACGTTGTAACAATATTTTTTCGGAAAAAAAAATGTTATTGATGCAGCGAAAGCGTAAGTTTGAGAGGGCCGCTCAGCGAAACACATCACATCGGGCAAGAGAATCTCGCTTGCGCACACGCCCAGCAAATATAAATAAAAAAAATATAAATACATTAGCAAAACGATTCATGCACTGAGAGACATAATACACCGTGATTGATTAACGGAATTTCCGTCATCAAAACAAAAATGTCCACACGTTTGCCAATGCCAAACGGACTTTTATTCACGGACTCTTATTCGCACCAGAGACATAGTTACACGCAGTAGAGTACCGGCTCGGAGTGCTCAGAGAGCAGAGAAACAAAAGGAATTTAGAGGAACTTTCCTCACTCTAAAGATTCTACCAACAGTTCAACTTGGTAAGATACGAACAGTTTTTGGTGTTGGTAATTACAAACAAAAGTGTTTGTACTACGAACAACTGTTCACGGTAGAAAGCAAAGTCTACATCGTAATAATGGTAACATCCATTTACGAATGAGTTTGAATAAAGATTGTTCGTAAGAGTTGCCAGCGTTTCGTAGAACTCACCAAATAATGTTGGTAATAAATTTTATTCGTATGTGCTACAAGACTTTGATAAAATCCACAAAATCATGTGAGGAAAACGGAAAAATATGGAACAAAACAAAAAAGTTTCAAAAACACAACTTTCTCATGTATGTGTTATGCCAAAAATATCAACTCAAAGTTAAAGGATGTCATGACTCCAGAAATGGAATATTATACTACTCTGGAAAACCAAGTGTTTCATTATTTACTGCATACTGGAAAGTTAAGAGTAAATACTATGCATAGCCCAAGTACACACTGTTTGCTGAGTCCCTTGGCATGTGCACACAAAAATCCTCCTGGAAAAATGTGTGTACACACCCAGGTGTTTTTATCAAATAGTGTGAACTTAGGCATGTGCACACTTTTTACTTTTGCCATGGTCATGTAAACACTATTTACTGAATACTTGTAGGCACATATTATTTACTGCTTCCATGGTTATGTACATACTATAACTAAATACTAGTACACACTTGGTTTTCCAGAGCTATAATATGAAAGTGACAAAGTGACATACTTGTGGTTGAATAATTTTACCTGCTCTGTGATGGGAATGAAATTGGATGCTGGCAGGGAGGCAGGCAGTTTGGAAGCTTTAAGTTCTCATGCACTCTATCCTTGTTGGGGCTCAGTTGGTGTTGTAAACAAAGAAGCTCCTTCGATTGGTTTTACACACACAGCAAACAAGACGATAATCCAGTTGGGACACCAGCACAAATAATCATCACCTCGCGGTCAAACACCTACTGTCGTCGCAAAATTGACTAGAAAATGGTTCGACAAAATCCACAGAATATTTGGCCGAGGTTACAGCAGCCATGTTCGCTTCGCACGGACGGGGACGGGTGGACGGAACGACACGGCGGAGACACGGCGGCTCACCAGGGCGGTGAGCGCTCGGCAGGAGGGGGGAGGAGGAGGGGAGGGAGGTGGGGCAAGTCGTCTGCTTGGTCGCCGACACTCTTAGCTTTTGGTGTGTACGTTTGTGTTTGAAGCGTTTATCGACGCAGTTTTGACGTTGGCGATCAAATTTGAGTCAGAATATATATTTTGCATGGTTTTAAATAGACAAAATTTTAGTTTAATACCGTGCATGAGCCTTGCATTTTTGTCTTTCTTGTTTACTACACAACTCAACCTCTCTGTTCGTGCTGCCTCAGTTTGTCCATGTTTTCTTATATTAAATGCAACTTCTAACATATAATTTTAATCTGTTGCCAGGTACGTTTGGAGCTTATGCTTGCAACAGCATGCCCTCTTCTGGTTCACCACTATGCTTGAAATGGTTCTGCGGTAGCAGCTTTCAATCACCCATTGAAGTACAGCTTTAAATTTCAGCCACCACACGTCAAGACCTCATTTTGCTTTCTGCTTGCATGAAATTAAATGTATCCAAAATAAACTGAGCTGCTTCTTGTAAATAAAATGCACTTTACCTTCTTACTTACTTTTGAATGCATGCCATCTACTTGTTGATAGCTATCCTTTTGAATGGCAATACCATAGCTGCTCTTATAAATACCTGTTGAAGTACTTACTTGCATTTTTTTTACTGACTGAACCTATTTTGCTTTCTTACAAATAGAGCACACTTTAATTTTCGAGTAAAACTCTACCTGTTTTACACTCACCCTATGGCTATCACAACTGACAAGTTTCGGAATCGGATAATGCTTGTTAAAATCCAACTTTGAAATTCTATAATAAGATCAAGGGGAGGTGCTGGGAATTGTGGGGATGACTGAGACTGCGTGATAACCAATGAGAAATAAGAGCATCAATTTTTTTCTTGTTCCTTACACTAACTTATAGAAGCTACCGTGTTCAGAACGAGTATTTGTGCTCACCACTGCAATGAGTTGATAGGATTCATCTCTTAATGTAAAATACATACACAGAAACTAATAAGATTTTTGGGAAGGGCATTATTCACTTAGTAGAAAAATATACGAGTTTTTATTTTATTTTATGTTCATAATTTTGAGACTACTGTGATCAAAGCTATAGGATAATACCTGTGATATTGACCACCAAATATTTCAATTCACCCAATAAATTTGAAACTTATGTCTATAAACAAGTTTTACATGGAAGATATGAGTGTCCGGCCCAGCAGACGATGCTGGGCGGGCCAAGCTGGCCCTTTCCGCCGTCAGGGGGCGCCCTCACAGTTTGAAACGACGGTAGCGCAGCCTACCGGTGAATGCTTGAAACGACAAGAGGGGTCTACAGACGGCAAACCAGAATCATTCCTTTGTTTTGATTCCGTGCCGGGCGCATCGGTTTCGGAGCGACCCCTTAGGTTATGATTGCCATGGCATTTTCCAACAAATGTACGAAATCTGGAAAGTTTTGCTCTGTGTTTGGTTGTCGGAAAAGGGGTGGTTATATGTTTAAGTTCCCACGCGATCACAAGTTGCGGAGTGAATGGAGAGATATTTGTAAACTTAACAGGACCGTGTCGTCTACTATGTATGTATGTCGACGTCATTTCGCCCCGTCAGACCTGTACCAAACAAGTAGGTTTATCCTTAAACCATTTGCAGTTACATAATGGTCAATATATCTTTGTGTGTATCTCTTTGGTTTCAGCTATGGGTGTAACTCGGGTGCGTAAAGGAGCCAAGCCGTCGTTGTATTTACCCACCACTAGACCTGTGGAAACAAAGGCTAGTCAGTGTTGTTCTGTTCCTGGTTGTGTGTCAAATAGAGATGATAACCTGCACGGAAATTTACACTTCTTTCCCCGTGATGCTGTCAGAAGAACTTACTGGCAGTTGGTCTGCAGATTGTTGAAAACTTCTCGTAACACTAGAATTTGCAGTCAACATTTCCACGATGCAGACTTCTATTTAAAGGGTAACTTTTAACTCCTCGCATTTCTGTTACTGAAAATTCCTGTTTATTCACATATTCTCTTAATTTTCTCCTGACCAGGCCGCAGTAAGATTCTTAAAAGATCAGCAAGACCATGTTTGCAACTACCAGGCCGCACTGATGTAACAACAATCTTTGATAGTGATGTTTTGAAAACTTTACTTCCGCCTTCTTGTCAAGAACCCAATTGTTCAGTCACCAGTGCTTGTTTTACTTGTGAGACAAAGCTGATCACTGAACAACGCTTATTTAAAGAGAATTTTTGTCAACAAATATTTATTATTAATGAAGGTTTTCAAGGTACTTCTCCCAAAACCAGTTCTAACACTTCTCTTACACTGAAAATGTACTTAAGTTCTGTTGGTTGTCCCGTTTCCAAGACTTTTGTGGCTCAACCAGAATGTTCAGTTTTTTTAAAATTAAATGCGAATTCTCAGCTCACATGTCTCATTGGAGTTTCAATTTGTCTTCTTGAATCTTTAGCTGTGGCTTCGTTAGATTTACTTGCGGAATTAAATTTAACTTTTCTCAGTATGAAAATAAGAATTGCAATTACTCTTTGTAAACTGAAATGTAATTTTAGTTTTTCTCATTTGAGTGTTTTGTTTAGAATTGATTCCTCTGATTGTGTTAAGTACTTTGTTCACACTTTACCTTTGCTGGCTGAAGTGTTAAAATGTGCCTATTATTGGCCAACTAAAGCTGAAGTGAAAGAGAGCATGTCACATTATTTTGTAGAAGATTTTGATCTGCGGCTTGTTCTCGATTGCATAGAGCTTTCATTTGACTCCCAGTATACTGATTGTATGTCTCATTTGCAGTGTGTTGCTCAATCCAGGGGCATGGTCAAATCATTAATTGGTATTGCTCCATGTGGGCTAATATGTTTCGTTAGCCAGCCCTCAGTTACTTGTCAAATTTCATACTCCCAAATATTTAAGGAAAGTGAACTTTTTTCTAAAAATCTTATTGATCCTTATAACGATGCTATAATGGTTAGGAAATCACTTGATATTCAAGATGTTTGTCATGAATTGGCTTTTAGAGTTCTTTGCCCGTCTTCATTTTGTTTAAAATTTAATAATATTGCTGGTGGGACATCAAAGCCTAGCTTTGAGACATTCATTAGAGGTGTACAGGAAAGACTTGCAATGTTTCAAATTCTCAAGATGAAACTGTTTCCATGCTTAACCCCATTTGCTAATGACATAATCACTGTTATTGGTGGTATTGTGAATCTCACCTCACCTCAGATTTGTGAAGGTTTTCAAGGCAAACCAGATCAAGCATAGATGGACAGTGCTTTTAAAAGTGTTATCATCTCACCAGACTTTCTTTGGGAATGTTAACATATATTTATCTGACTGCTCTGTTTTGTTGTTTGTCTGGGTGAAAAGTTTAGAATTTCATATGTGCTTTTAGAGTAAAACTAATGATCCCTCAAACAATATTTGAAGAATGTTAATTAATATTCAAATAATATTAGCCCTTCTGTTTGTTGTATGACTTAATGATAAACTTTTACACTAGTACAGTAAGTTCCAAAATATAAGCTTACAGATATAAGTTTTCATTTTAAAAAGTTATGATACTTTGAATATTGGGAAGTAAATAATGAAGTTGATATGTTTTTGTTTAAAAGTGCTCTAATTGTAGAGGTACGGTGTTTTTGCAATACCAATTTAATAAAATAAGAATGTCTCTAATATTTATCATATGTGTGTTTTAATTTCTTAATCTTTGAATGTGGGCAAAGTATGTCATATTTTATCTTTATTAATCCTAGTTTTGATTTTAGTAGTCTGGGGCTCTTATACTTGCAGAAATACTTGACATCTAGGATTGCTGACTACGAGAAAGAAATTACAGTAGAAGCAACGTAAAAGTTTTCTTTTCGACGTCCCACTCGGAAGGCTCATCCCAAGTTCGAAAGGAAGGATTATGCGCGCCGTATTACTGCGCATGCGTCGATGCCTCGAGCGGGAACAGCGGGAGATGCTAACGTATCGCAGACTTAGATACAGGCGTACGTTTCTCGTCGACAGGAGTTTTCTGGTAAACTGGTATGTTTCGGTTTAAATTTCTTGCTTCCTTTCTAATTATTAATATTATTAGGTTTTGAAATTGCAAATTCTGACATTGGCGGCTATCGGAAGCTCTTGTTATTCTTTTCTTTCTTCCACTGTTGTGCAGGGGTACAAATGCTGAAACAAAGTGGAGTTACCTATTTCGAATTGAACTTTTTATCATAAGTTGAAATGTCTATTGAACTAACTAATACCTCTTCCATCGTCTCGTGGTGTAGGTTTTTGGTTTGATAGGCCGTGCTTTGGTAAGTCTGGATGCACAAACTACATGATGATTGGTTGGTGCAACCTGAGCCCTGAAACGATTCTACCTTGAACACGGCGGGCTGACCGGTTAACACTGTCTGAAGCGCGAGTGAAGTTGAACGGCCTCTTCATCGGTGCTCCTTGGAAAATAGGTAAAAATAGGTAAAAAATGTTATTTTGCCTGTCATTGTGGATGATTGAATGGATTTCGCTATTATCTGATGTAGGACAATGGTTCTATGAGATAGGTATCATTGAAATGTTTGGATCCTATCCAAGAGTCAGATTAGATACCTGTGGACAAGGACTTGCAATTTCAGCCTGCAAATCGGTTTCTGTTTGAAAGATAATTGTTGGTTTGTGCAAATTTTTAAGTCTCTTTTGTTCCAATTATCCATTTCTTTTAATTTCCAGATATGTTTGACTTTATCAAGAATTTAAGTTGCGCCCAACTAGCTGATGAATTGGAGCAGGCAGGGCTCAGCAATGATATTGTCACCAAACTGAAAGGTTAGTAGTGGCTTTGGCTGATCTACATTGATCACAGTTTGTCAAATTTTCTATTTTTATTTTTTTCGGAGTGTGTTTAATAGTTACAAGTTGTCTCTACTTAGCCCCTTTATGGTGGCACTTTTTCATGAGAGTTGAGAGGTCTTTATGTCTATAAGTATTAAATTAAATTTTAGGAACACATTTCTCCTTTTTAAGGCATCATGTTCATAAGTTCTCTTTGTTGTATTTTAAAATGTAATTCAACCTGTTTCATTGTTTTCAGTCAACATTTTTATTTGTTAATACAATGGGGATTTTTTGCCACAAGTGTGATTGTAATATAAAAGGCGGAATTGATACTTTTAATGAACACTTAAAATTGAGAGGACACAATGTCCCTTTTTTTTGTTCGGAGGGTGAATGTGATAGAACTAGAATCGAACATAAAAATTCCTTTATCCGTCACTTAAAGAATTTTCATGAAAGAGAGATTCGTAGCAGTGATTCGGAAGAATCAGATGAAGACAACAGCAGTAATGAACAACGATCCTCACAGCAAGATAGTCATAATGATGAAGAATACCATAATCAAGAGCATGATGACAATGAGAGCTTGGTGTCAAGTGAATCACTGGAAGAAGGACGGAATTGTCAAACAGAAGTTGAGTTGGAAAAAATTGCTGCAAGATATACAATGGACTTAAAAAAGAATGGAAATGTCACTGATAAAGCTATAGATGCAGTAATTCAAGAAACAACTGCTCTCCTTGGGAAGGTGCTGAAATTTGCTGTGGACAAGATACGTGCCAATTTGAATGAAGGAAGAGGGGAAATTTTAGATGAAAGTGTTATTGACAAAAGTCTAGATGTTTTTATTGGAGATCCCTTCTACCGTCTTCAAACCAAGGAGGAACGGCTCTTGTATTACAGAAATTTCTTTGGCTATATAGCACCTGAGCCTAAGTTTGTTGGTAAATATAGGTATGAGAATAGGTTTGATAGAAAGAAAAATTGCACCATCCAGAAGCAAATTCCCTGTAACTTCCAGCAAATAAGTATGATTGAGACTCTTACTGCAATTGTCAACAACCCTATGCTGTTCAAACTGATTCAAGAGGAGAAGAAGAGTAGTGATGGGAGAATGAGATCGTACCTAGATGGAGAGAAGGGCAGATCTCACCCTGTTATTGCCAAGTATCCAAACATAATTCGATTGACATGGCATGGTGATGATTTTGAAAATGTGAATGCTGAAGGAGCAAAGACTATAATACACAAATTAGTTGCTCTCCATTTCCTGATTCAGAACTTGCCTGCTGAAGAAAATTCTAGACTCCGTGCTTTACATCTTCTCTCCTATGCCTATAGAGTTGATTTGAATAAGGGTGAAGGGATAGATGTCCTACTAGATTCGTTATTCCAAGAGCTTGAGCAACTGCAGTCTGAAGAAGGAGTACCAATAATGAAATGTGGTGAACCATTTACGCTAAGAGCCATCCTTGTTAACTGCATGGGGGATGCTGCAGCAGCACATGAAATGCTGGGTCTCCTGCCTCCAGCAGCGAATTGCTTCTGCTGGCTCTGCACAGTGAACAGGCAGGACCTCCATTCTAATATTTTTGCTCGTGGTGAGAAGAGAACATCAGAACTCCATAACTCCCATCTTCAAGCCATAGAAAGATTGGGACCTCCTGCTCAGAAGTATTACGGCATTGAAAGACAGTCCACCTTAATCACAAGTTCGAAACATGCTGAGTTTCCTCAAGCGTTCATAAGAGATTGCATGCATGACATCCTGAAAGGTATCGGACCTATGGAACTCAAACTATCCCTGCATGAATATGTAGCAAAAAAGAAATATTTTGATTCTGACTTTGTGAATGCTCGCCTTGGGTCTTTCATCTATGGGCCAGCTGATTCGAAGAATAAGCCATCTGCAAATTTCTCAGATAAGAGTTTAAGTGTGATTACCAGCTATGGTCTTCGTCAATCGGCTGCTCAAACTTGGCTTCTTATTCAAGTGTTCCCTTTTTTGTTTGGATCTAAAGTACCTGATGGAGACCCTCATATGAGACTAATTGTTTTACTAAAGAGGATGTGTGAAATCATTTTCAGTCCTGTTTTTAGTCCACATGACATTGAAACTTTGGAAAATCTAATATTTCAACACCATTCTCTGTTCTCCCTGTTGTACCCTCCTACCCAGGGTAATGTCGAAGAGGGAGCTGGCAGTTCAGAGAATAATGCAGAGTATGTGGAAGATGGTGGTTCTGAAGAAGAAGATGATTCAGAAGTAGATGACCCAGGAATAGAGAGAACTCAACCGGTCAAACAGAATGTTGCTATCCAGAAGAAGAAAAAAGTTGTGAGGCCTATCAATAAACACCATCATATCCTTGAGTACCCTGACATTATGAGGGAATTCGGACCAATTGTACACTATTGGTGTATGCGGTAAGTTCTTCAAAGAAAGATAAAAATATATGTGAATTTAATTTATGTATTGAGAATGTATGTTAAGTTAATGTTCCATTTGTTTCAGAATGGAGGGGAAGTTTGCCCTTCCAGAACGGTATGCATCAATTTGTGGCAACTTCAAAGACTTACCTTCGACTTTGGCAGATCTACATCAGACAAAGCATGCTGCAGACTTCATGGACTGGACCTGCCCAGTTCGTGATGAAATTACATTCTCCTTGAGCCATGTAACTTCTGTTGAAGATATTGGTCATCTCGATTCCTTTCTGCAAGCTGGCATTGAGAGAGAAACAGTGATAGAAAAATTGACTTCTGTGACTGTCGGTGGCTTTGTGTATTCACCAGAGCTTTATATTGTGCTTCCTTTTCAAGACAATAATATGCCATTGTTTGGTCGAATTGTATTCCCTTTTCGTGCTGAAGGAAAATTCTATGTCGCCTTTCAAAATACAGAGCTGGTGACCTATGATCACAAATTTGGAGCTTACCATGTCAAGAACTTGTCTGATCGCTCACTGAATGTCTTACTTTTGAAGAACCTTCCACCGTGTCGCCCGATGACTGCTTGGACTCCTTATGGGTCAACTTCACTCTATCTGTCGCCACGTACTTATACATTCTCAGACTTTGTTCCCCCTGAAGATGCCTAAATTTAAGTTTGTAATGCAGCTTCACACCTTATTGTTATCATTTCACTTGATGTTGTTTATAGATTGTAAACTTTTAATTTAAATCTAACTTCACATTAATATTGTCTAATTATCTTTGTGCCAAAGTTAAATGGTTCATACAATTTTGTTCAGTTTTTATCATCAGTTTTATATCAATCATATTAGATATTTATTTCAATCATTGAAAAGTTTTACATTGTTTTTATATTTTTTTAAATGTTGCTAAGGTACTTATGACCATTTGGGCAAGATTGAAAACATATCATTATAACTTTTCCCCATTGATATATATATATATTTTTTTTTGATGTCTTATGCTGGGTGTTGTTTTTATGCTGCAGAGAAAATGATAGCTGGGCGGCACTTTGGTCGATTTAAAAAAATGGAAGATCTTGGAGATTTTGGATTTTCCCTTGGAGAAATTTGGGACCTTGAATATGTGTTACAGGACATGGAGACAGCAGGATTAAAGGGATCATCTGTAAGTTTTTCATATTAATTTTATTTTTACAATCCATCATATTTGTTGTGTTATTCAGTAGTTGAATGTATTTTAAATTGTAATATCTTTTTTATTATTTCAGACTTCGTCCTCACAGACTGTAGAGAAAGCTAATCCTCCATTGCGACAAGAAAAAGCTCCTCCTTCATCTGTACAAGGAAAAGATCCTCTGTCATCCGGACAGCTGAATGTTTCCCAAACAGGCTCAAATAATGTAAGCTAGTCCTCTCCCCCTTATTTTCCTTTGTCGACAGCCAGCTTTATTGATTAATGATATATTCCTTTACAGGAGACTGAAGTATCAACAGAACTGAATAATTCAGAGGATTCAAATGAGGAGAAAGAAGTAAGTATCCATCTCAAACTTATTAACAACTATCTCAGTGTCAAAAATAAACCTCAATAACATTTGATGTATTTTTAGTTAGATCCTGAGTGTGAAAAAACTATGCTGGAATATGTCACAAAGGATGTGCTTTCTGCAATGTCAGAATATGACAGGATTCAGTTGTTCAATAGAATTGAGCATTATGAACATCTTACTGCTAAAGGTATTGATGTAATGTGAATTGGGACTGTGAGATACCTTAATTTCTGTTCTTATTTTAATTACCTTGTTATTTTTTGTGTGTCATAGGCTTTGAAGGATTACAACGACCATCATTTGTGACCACTTTAACGGTAGATGGGAAACCCCTGGGTGGTAAATCTAAAAGAAAGTCTGTGGTGAAGAAAAGTTCAGAGCCAAAAGCCAAAAATGTTAAGACTGTATCTACGAGCAGCAGAGAACTTAGGAAACGAAAAGCAGGGGAAAATTTACAGGAAGAAGAGGGTGAAGATGAAGATGAGGAACGTATCATGGGAGATTCTGGTCCATCCCGCTCCAAGTCAAAGCAGATTGTCCTGAAGAAGTCATTTAGGCAGAAGAATCTTCTTAAACAGGTGTTGCAGCTTTTCCTAAATTTACTAGTTTCCTATTGAACTCTTATTTGTTCTTTAAAAAAAAATTGATATAACTTTTCTGTTTTTAGGCTTTTGTGTCAGGTTCAAAGAGGGATGCAATTATCCCAGAACACCTGACATTCTCAGTTTCAACAAATCTGGTATGAGGTTTTACAATATTTTAAAATAAAATACTGTACATATAACCGGATTCTTCTTGCCTCTACATATTTATTATTATTATTATTATTATTATTATTATTCTTTATTGGCTATTTTGTCAATTTTGTCAATATTGGCATTTTGTCAATGAGTCATTATTTATTGACCTCAAACTTTTTGTTTACAGACAGAAGTGCAGAAGAAATTAGTGAGGGATTTTTTGGAATCTCCCTCACATTTAAAAGTAAGCCTTTTGTATTTGAACTTTAGTTTCAATATTGCAAAAGAGGATTGCTAATCTAAACCTGGTAACAATTCCTTTGCAGTTCAAAATTTTAGAAATAATTGAAAGGGTTGAAGATTCAGATGAGCTAGTCAAAGCCCTTAACACTACTGGTTACTGTTCTGGAGATATGTTCAAATTTTTAATTGATATCCTTGTAGATCACTTGTACTCTTTGCATACGTTAGTACCCTTCTTGTATTCTTACCCTTTTAGTTTATCACAAGTGCAGTGACTGTCTAATAAATGTCTGGAAATTTTTTTTATCTCCATCTAGTGATCCAAATGCACTTCTCACCTCAGAGAGAGAAGCAATGGCTGTATGTCTGGTGGCCACCTTCCCAAAATTTGCTCAAAGGTGCACAAAGGAGGGTCAGCTGCCTTGGGTAAGTTGACTTGAAATTTGTTGGTTTACTTTTGTTTATGTTTTGACTCAATTGTTTAAACTAGTTTGGTTTGTTTTGTAGACTTGGCTCTTTGATAAAACCAATGGAAAGGGAAAGCTTGCCAATAATATCGCAAATCGACAGAGGTTGCAAGATACCCCTAGAGCAAGGAATGGTGGGAATAGGAAAGCCCCTCAGAGGAAGGTGCTTGTTCCGGTTATTAAGAGAAATATTGAGAAGAAAGACCTGTCCTCTGATGTAAGTTATGTCGTCCTTTATCCGTTATCCTTCATTTTGTTTTAGCCACATTTCTTGTGTGTGCAAATTACCTGATACCTTTCTTCTTTACAGCTTAAGTACCTGGGATGTATTACCGGAATTGATTCGAATAAGGAGTCCATTACAACTCTGGCTAGAAAGACTTTTGAGGAAAGGAGAGGTTTCATCATGGATGAAAAATATTTCCTGGATTCTATTCTAAAAGTCTTCTGCCACTTAAAAGCTTTTAGTGGGGAAATGGTAGTAACCTTATTTTACTTATGATTTCCACGTATAATATTGCTCACATTTGTTATCTATGCTTTGCAGATTATCCATGAGTTTGAACTTATGTTCCCCGGTAAAGGAGATAATCTCATAAGAGATGGTCACGAGTACATTGAAAAGCTCCTAAAATTGGGCTATGCTGAACCAGCTAAGTATGGCAGTGTTTCCAGCTCTACTAAGAATGGTAGGTATCTCATATTATTTTGCATTCATAGCAAAATCTAGTTTTCATACAAGTACAGTTTATGATTGGTAAAGATGACTTTAGGCTTTGGTTCTACTTGCACATAATTATATTGTAGACTGTATGTGTTGTTACTCTCTTAATTTATGAAATTTTTTCTTTACAGACTGCTTAAATGCCATGATGATACTAGTTAAGTTTCTGGGTCTTGCTAGATCTGTATATCCGTATGAGAAGAAAATGAGCACTGTTCCCTCACTAGATCAGATATACAATGTTGTACCAGTAAGTATACGCAATATAGACCCACATGCCACATGTCTTGATCATTGTTTTCAAATTGCCTTGATTTATATTTTGTCTTTAACTATTCAGGTGGGAAGCAGTGTTGACTTAGAAATTACAAAGCGACGAGATCTGTGGAAGCATCCAGTACAGCCATACGTTTTGGCTGTAGGAGACCATGAAAGTGTTGTATCTGAGTACCTCATTCTGGGAGATGGACACAGCATTCAGCTGCCGGATCAACCCACTCTAAAAACAATTGACTTGTTATTCAAGACTCATTTTGTCTTGAATGTTCCTTATTATCTAGCTTGGAAGAATGTTTTCCGGTTCTTTGAAGCTCAGATCTTTTTGATGCCCCAAAAGAATTCGAGGATATCTGACTTCACAGCTCAACAGGTTGAGCTTTTTAACAGATTTTAGTCAGTCATCTAAAATGTGATGTTTTCTGAAACTTTGCTGAAGTGCTCTTTCTTTTATTCTGTAATATAATCTTATTTTCATGTGCAGTCATATATTCTGATTGTAAATACTCATTTATGAATTACTATTTAATTCTCAGCAAAGCAAAGCCAACTTTTTCCAATTGACTTTTAGGATAAGATTACAACTCAACTGTTTAAGTGTACAGTAATTGATTTATACCAACATATTCGACTTGTGAAAATTCATTCATGTAACTTCATTTATGTAACATTTTCTATTCATGCTTATTTAGGATTAAAATACCTCCACCTTCCTCATTGTTTTTAAGTATTGTATAATGGACAAGGGACTAAGGGAAGAGCCTCTTCTAAATAATCTTTGATATATGTTTATTTGAAAGTCAGAGCTGTTTGGTTTCCATATCTTCCTAGATTTTTCCTCCGGGTTCCCTGGGAATCAAGCCTCCTTATCTGGCCGAAGGGTGAGTGTGAGGTGCGGGGTCCTGCCTCATCAATCTCTACGGCAATGTTGAGCACATGAAAAAAACACACCTGAAACTCAATAAATAAGCAGTACCACATTACTGTAAGTTGATGCTCTTATTTCTGATTGGTTATCTCGCAGTTTCAGTCATCCCCACAATTCCCAGCACCTCCCCTTGATCTTATTATAGAATTTCAAAGTTGGATTTTAACAAGCATTATCCGATTCCGAAACTTGTCAGTTGTGATAGCCATAGGGTGAGTGTAAAACAGGTAGAGTTTTACTCGAAAATTAAAGTGTGCTCTATTTGTAAGAAAGCAAAATAGGTTCAGTCAGTAAAAAAAAATGCAAGTAAGTACTTCAACAGGTATTTATAAGAGCAGCTATGGTATTGCCATTCAAAAGGATAGCTATCAACAAGTAGATGGCATGCATTCAAAAGTAAGTAAGAAGGTAAAGTGCATTTTATTTACAAGAAGCAGCTCAGTTTATTTTGGATACATTTAATTTCATGCAAGCAGAAAGCAAAATGAGGTCTTGACGTGTGGTGGCTGAAATTTAAAGCTGTACTTCAATGGGTGATTGAAAGCTGCTACCGCAGAACCATTTCAAGCATAGTGGTGAACCAGAAGAGGGCATGCTGTTGCAAGCATAAGCTCCAAACGTACCTGGCAACAGATTAAAATTATATATAAAGATTATATATAAATTAGATTATATAGATTATATATAAATTATATAAAAAGAAGGCGGTGCAATGGCGCGCGAGAAATGTCAATCGTGCAATAAAATGATTTTTGATAATTGCCAAAGATCAGTTCAGTGTCAAGGATGCCATAAATGGACACACATAAAGGATGGCTGCCTAGAAAAGGAAGTAATGTGTATGATTGAAGAAAATAAAGAAGTAAGATTTCAATGCCAAGCATGTGTGGTTGAAGAGGTTAGGGAGGAATACAGCAAGTCTCAAAACAGTCTGATCATGAATGATAAACAGTTTAAAGGAAGATATGACAATGGATCAGATGATTCAGAAACTGATGAGGAAGATGCAAATAGTTCTGTAACAGATGTATCAATCTCCTCACTTGACTCTGACGAAGGAATTGACCTGGTGAGTACGCTCAAAGGAGCACTAACTGAATTGAAGGATATGTATAGTGATCTAAAAAAGGAGATGAAAGCTCTAAGAGAAGATATAGATAAAAATAACACTATGAAAGATGACTGTCATTGTAAGAAAGAAATAAAAGAACTGAAAGATATTATTCATCAAATAAAAATGAAGAGCGGAGAAGAAATGAGTATGAGTAAAAAAGAGTCAAAGAGTCAAAGAGTCAAAGAGCCAAAAGGAGGAAAAAAAGAGTTTAACAAAGAAAAAGGAAAGATCACTCCGAAGAAGCCAGAAGGTAATGAAAAAATAAAGCACATGACAAAGAAACCCAGAACAATAGTCATGGGGGACAGTCATGTAAAGAGAATTGCTGCTGAACTACAAACTTCAGGCAAAATAGCAGTAACTGAGTCTGGAGCAACTACCAAAGACATAGCGGACAAGGTAGACATAGAAGAAATTGAAAATTTACAACAACAAGATACCCTGATTATAATGACTGGAACCAATGACATTAAAGTATGGGATAAAGGAAGAAAAATGAACATGTATAGAGAGGCAAGGAAGAAAATCATGGAAAAGGCAAAAAAAACAAAACTAATAATTGTATCAGCACCCCACAGATTTGATAAAAAAGACGCTAAAGGTATGATTGATATATATAACTACAACTTATGGCAACTTTGCAAAGAAGAGGCAGAGAAGATGGGAGTAGTCGACAATGTCAGATTTTTAGACATTAATGAAGTTGTCAGTGAGAGAGACTTTGCAAAGGATGGAATTCATCTGAACTTCCATGGCAAGAAGAAGCTCTTAGAAGAGATAGAAAATTCCACAAAGGACTTCAATAATGAGATTGAAGTGGTAGATTTGGATTTTACAAACTAAAGACGAAAAGCAAGGAAGCTATGAAAACAAGGGAGGGAACTAAATTAAAGATAATACATCTAAACATAAGATCCATGAGAAATAAAAAGCCGCAAGTAATGAAACTATTGGAAGAAAAGAATCCGGGTATAGCGGTTTTTACAGAACACTGGCTAAGTGAAGATGAAATGGAGGAATTTACAATACCTAACTACACTAAAGTAAGTCACTTTAGCAGAAAGAGATCAAGAGGAGGAGGAGTTCTCATCCTGAAGAGAAATAACATAGATTGCAAAGTTCAAAAATGGAAAGATATAGAAGATACTAATGATGAAGATCTCATTGAAGCTGCAGCGATAGAAATAAAAATACAAGAGAAAGAAATAAAAATAATTGGATTGTACAGGACACTTACATTAAGTAAAGGCAAAACAAAAATTAGACAAATAGAAGACTTCGAAGAAAAATTGCAAGACATACTACTCAAAATTAAAAATGGAAATGCTTGTATTATAGGAGACTTCAATATAGATTTTCTTGAAAACAGCAGGGAAAAAAAACTAATCGTAAACCTATTATCATCATCAGGATATTATCAACTGATTAATGAAGGAACGAGACAAGGTGCAAAAAAGATCTCATGCATAGACAATGTATTTGTAAATAGCAATACCAAGGATTGGAGATCGGAAGTAAAAGAGGAATGCCTATCAGACCACAAACTACAGATTATTGAATGGGATATAAAAACAGAAAAGAAGGAAGGAATAACAGTTAACAGGAGAAGTACAAATGCAGAGAACTTGTGGACTTTAAAACAGCTATTAGCAAGAGAGGATTGGACTGAACTTTATCAAGAAAAGGATGTAAATAAAGCATGGAACATCTTCATTGAGACATTTAAATATAATCTAGAAATAGCTTGTCCAAAAAAGAAGAAGAAGCTGAATGGAAAAACAAAGAAAATAGAATGGAACAAAGAGATAGATGAAGTAAGAGAGAGAATAATCTGGCAGAAGGAATGTTTAAGAAAAAACATTGGAAATAAAGATGCATTAAAAACAAAAATTAAGAAAAATAGGACGTTGATAAAGAAATTATACAACAAATCAATGAGGAAGCACTATAGAGACATGATGGAAGAAGCAAATGATAATCCAAAAGATATATGGAGGGTAATTAATGTAGCTACTGGCAAAAATAAAAATGCAAACTCAGACGATAACATCTCTATAAATAAAAATGGAAAGGTCTACTCAAGGCCGGAAGAAGTAGCAGAGATTTTTAACCAATATTATGTAAATGTACCTTTAAATATTGCAAAAGGTCTCAAGAAAGTGGAATTGGACATGGATTTAATAAACAACATAGATAAAACTATATATGTGAATCCATGCACGCCACAAACCATAAGAAGAATAATTCAAAAACTCAGGAACAAGAAATCTGCAGGTATAGACGAAATTTCTAATGAGATGCTGAAAACATGTGTGAATGAAATCCAAGAACCAGTTTGCTACCTTACAAATTTAATAATTGAAAATGAAGAGTATCCCGATCAACTGAAAATAACAAAAATAAAACCTCTATTTAAAAAGAAAGATAAGAGTTTAACTGAAAATTATAGGCCAGTGGCATTAGTCCCCTGTCTCTCAAAAGTAACAGAAACAGTGATTCTAGAAAATATTAAGTCCTTCGTTCAAAAACACCAGATAATTGAAGAGTGTCAATTCGGTTATCAAGAAAGGAAATCCACATCGGAAGCAATCTGTTCATTATTAGAACAGATAGATGTGGCAAAGAAAAAAAGAAAGAAAGTAATGGCCATCTTCTTAGATTTGAGCAAAGCTTTCGATTGCGTACAACATGAAAGTTTATTGAATATAATGGAGAAATACGGAATAAGAGGAAAAATGGGCAATATAGTGCAATCCTACCTAAAGGACAGGAAACAATATGTCGAAATAGAAAGAATTGAAGAAGGAAGAATTATCTCGGGAAAGTCCAACATAAATGGTCTGGAGTGCTCAGTTCCCCAAGGCTCAGTATTTGGACCTTACATGTTTATCTTGTACACCAACGCAATCAAAAAAATTGTGAGTAAATATAACGCAAATGCAATAGTATATGTTGATGACACCAATATAATAATCGAGGAGGACAGTTCTGAAGAGTTGGAAAGAAAAGCCAAGAAAATTATTAATGAGTTATATGATTATTTTTCTGCCTTAAATCTGCAACTGAATCTATCCAAATCAATATATATGCTTTTTGATGATAATGAAGATTTTGAATTGAATATTGAACAATGCACTCTCGAGAGAGTTGTAACAACAAGATTCCTTGGAGTGGATATATCTGAAAACCTCAAATGGAATGACCATTGTTTAAATTTACTAAGAAAACTCAATAGGGGTCTATTCTCTATTCAATTAGTACATAAATATTTGGATAGAAAGTCTTTAAAGAAAATCTATTACGCAAATGTACACTCATACTTGCAATATGGTATAGAGATTTGGGGAGATGAAAGGACGAACAAGAAGCATATAAATAAGATCTTTAAAAAGCAAAAAAGAGCTATCAGAATGATTTATTTTAAGAAGCTCCAACATGTCTCTTGTAGAGGAATCTTTAAGAGCCTTGGAATTCTGACCCTCACAAGCATGTACATTTTGAAGATGGCTCTATTGGCGAAAAAATTTCATCAGGGAAATAAGAACTCTGCAGTACATAATTATATGACAAGAAAAAGAGAGGATTTGCACTATAGAGATGGAAAGAGTAGGACTCCTCTTAAAAGGTCCATTCCAATCTTCAATAGACTTCCACATGATTTAAAGGAAATAAGCGAGGAAAGATCTTTCAAGAAAAATCTAAAAAAGTGGCTGATAGAAAAAGAATTTTATAGCCTGCAAGATTTTCTAAACTAAAATATTACATCTTCCTTCATCATCTCTTAAATGTGTCATCAACTCAACTTCTTCAAATTGGTTTTAATAACTGATGTATTCTCTTTTAATACCTGACTTTGGCTGTAGCAACTATGTAGCACATTACTAATAGCCAATAAACAATAATAATAATAATAATAATGTTAGAAGTTGCATTTAATTTAAGAAAACATGGACAAACTGAGGCAGCACGAACAGAGAGGTTGAGTTGTGTAGTAAACAAGAAAGACAAAAATGCAAGGCTCATGCACGGTATTAAACTAAAATTTTGTCTATTTAAAACCATTCAAAATATATATTCTGACTCAAATTTGATCGCCAACGTCAAAACTGCGTCGATAAACGCTTCAAACACAAACGTACACACCAAAAGCTAAGAGTGTCGACGACCAAGCAGACGACTTGCCCCACCTCCCTCCCCTCCTCCTCCCCCCTCCTGCCGAGCGCTCACCGCCCTGGTGAGCCGCCGTGTCTCCGCCGTGTCGTTCCGTCCACCCGTCCCCGTCCGTGCGAAGCGAACATGGCTGCTGTAACCTCGGCCAAATATTCTGTGGATTTTGTCGAACCATTTTCTAGTCAATTTTGCGACGACAGTAGGTGTTTGACCGCGAGGTGATGATTATTTGTGCTGGTGTCCCAACTGGATTATCGTCTTGTTTGCTGTGTGTGTAAAACCAATCGAAGGAGCTTCTTTGTTTACAACACCAACTGAGCCCCAACAAGGATAGAGTGCATGAGAACTTAAAGCTTCCAAACTGCCTGCCTCCCTGCCAGCATCCAATTTCATTCCCATCACAGAGCAGGTAAAATTATTCAACCACAAGTATGTCACTTTCATATTATAGCTCTGGAAAACCAAGTGTGTACTAGTATTTAGTTATAGTATGTACATAACCATGGAAGCAGTAAATAATATGTGCCTACAAGTATTCAGTAAATAGTGTTTACATGACCATGGCAAAAGTAAAAAGTGTGCACATGCCTAAGTTCACACTATTTGATAAAAACACCTGGGTGTGTACACACATTTTTCCAGGAGGATTTTTGTGTGCACATGCCAAGGGACTCAGCAAACAGTGTGTACTTGGGCATGTACACACATTATTAATTGCATTCATTGCCATTTTACACATTATTTACTGCATACATGGCCATGTACACACTATTTACTAAATAGTTGATAGTATGTAGTAGATAATGAATACTTGAACACAAGTGTTTTTCCAGAGCATAGTTTAACGTAATTTTTTTTTTTGGATTGGGCCTGTTGAGCATCAGTCATTCGTAGGCTACGGTGAAGTTGAAAGCCAGCTTTTCAAAATGGATTTTGTTCGTAGTTTACCATCAATTTCCCATGCTCCTGGCTTACGAAGACTCTTGTCCGTAAAATACTAACAAGATTGTTCGTATTATGTGAGCGCAATCTGCACGGTACCTTCCCAACTGAAATGTTTGTAATACGAACAGGATTGTTGGTAGAATCTTTAGAGTGCTCTAAAAACCCTATTCATATCGTTGCATAGACATACACTCGCGGAAAACATCGCACAGTTGGATAGGGATGGTGAAACATGTGACAAATATGTCACACAGTTGGCGGAGTGACATCACTGAAAATCTAGGAGTCATAATTCTCGCCCCCTCACGAGTGAGAATTTGAGGGCAATTTTATTACTCTCTGGAGAGTAAGAATTTTTTTCCTCGCCCTTTATGAGAAAGAATTTTGAGACAAAACGAATTTAGAGGGACTTTCCTCTAAAAACTCTATTCATATCGTTGAATACACACTTACAAACTCGCGGAAAACATCGCGCAGTTGGAGAGGGATGGTGAAACGAGTGACAAATATGTCACACAGTTGGCGGAGTGACATTTGTCACACACACACACACACTCATTCCCACAGGCGACATAGGTACACGCAGTAGAGTACCGGCTCGGAGTGCTCATAAAGCAGAGAAACAAAAGGAATTTAGAGGCACTTTCCTCTAAAAACTCTATTCATATCGTTGAATACACACTTACAAACTCGCGGAAAATATAGCACAGTTGGACAGGGATGGTGAAACGTGTGACAAATATGTCACACAGTTGGCGGAGTGACATTTGTCTTACACACACACACACACATTCATTCCCACAGGCGACATAGGTGGACGCAGTAGAGTACCGGCCCGAAATGCTTAGAGAGAAGGGAGAGAAGAGAAACAAATGGAATTCGGAATAATTTTGGTCTGAGGTGGTCGGAATAGCAGACAGAAGAAGACGCTCGCGGGTGCCCCCGGCCATGTGAAGCCCTGCTGGGTAGGCAGGCCCGCTTAGCGCGGTTGCGCGACACGGTTGCCTATGGCCAGAATATTACGCGCCTCGGCCGCCACTACTCTCCACCCGGCCCCTTCCCTCGTCCCGTAAAACCAAGCTGACTGGTTTGGCCGTCAACCGTGCTGAAGTTGTAGCCGAGACTGAGCACTAAGCGGCAATGTGCTTCTCGTGCTCCGAAAACATCGCCTCCCTCTGACTTTTCTGTGTTTTGTGGATAAGAACCCTTTTCGATGAAAATTCTTTAGATGAAATACTTTTAGAGGAAGCTGACATCAATGTTTTTAGATGAACTTGACTTTAGAGGAAGTTGACGGTTTAGATGAACTTTGTTTAGATGAAACAGTGCCACCTCGTTAGAATAGTCCGCCATGCTCTGCAAATCTTAGTGTGTAGTAGTTTGCCACTTTAAACTGCGAAACTAAAGTTCTGCAGTCATAAGTGCAGAACTTTTTTGTTCGTCAGTTACAAGTGCAGAACTCTTTAGTTCTGCACTTGTAAGTGAAGAACTCTCTATCCAGTTTTTAGTGCAGAACTAGAGAGTTCGGGTATTTTAACGGGTATTTTAACGGGTATCTTTACCTACGGATAAAGCCAGCCACTGGGGACTGTCTAAAAACTAACTTTTGAACGGGTTGTACTACAACCTCCATCTAAGTTTCGCTTTGGTAGTTAAAATCTCTATTTTAACTGGTAGTTAAAATCTCTATTTTATCTGTATCAGACTGGCTAATATTTTTACTGGTAAATCAAAATCAAAACGCGGCTGGCGGGGCTGGCGGCTCGAGTAGCCGTCCGCGGCTGGAGCGAGGGGGCCTCCTCCTCAAGTGGCGGGTGTTTACTTTAGGGCGGGGCGCGAGGAACAGCGCTGCGCTCACGACTACGCTCAAGTACCTACGGGCAGGCGTGCTGTTTACTCCAAGGAGCAGAGCGATGACGGATATCTGCACCCGCGCTTGCACATCGGCCGGGCCGTGGAAACCGCGGAAGACCACAGCCTCCCCCTAGCATAGTATAATAGCGAGAGACATCAAACTTATCTCTATTAACGTCAATCGGCTAATCAAAACTAGAACTTTAATCTATCATATTAAGACTGGAACGGCAATCTTTATCATAACTGGAAATTTTTACCTTCGGGTAGAGACAGCCACAAGGGACTGTCTAAAAAAAGTTCTGCACTTATAACTGCAGAACTTTAGTTTTGCACTTTAAAGTGGCAAACTACTACACACTTAGATTTGCAGAGTGGCAGCGAGCAGCCAGCAGGCAGCGCTCTCTCCCCCAGCCCCCTTCCAGACTATATAGGAGAGGAAAGAGCGTCAACGCTCTGTACCAGGCGGCAGGAGCTGGAGGAGGTGGCCCGGCGCTCCCCGCGCAGCGCGCAGCATGCAGCTGTGCCTCACCAGCTCGCGCCCGACCGCCTTCCCAGCCGCCCCCGCCCCTCTCGCCCCGCCCCGCCCCGCCCCGCCCCGCCCCTGCGTGCCAGCCATCTATGGACCCTTTGTATACAAGCGCGCTGCTGAACCCTCGTCACGTTACACCTCTTGACAGCGTTCGCTCATATCGCAGTAAAGAAGTGACAAAGCTACGATTGGTCCCGAAGTTCCTATATTTAAGTTTGAAATGAATTGAGTACTGTGCAGATAATTTTAAAAGCCAGTTAAAATATAATACAGTATGACCCAGTTAAAATTCAAGTCCCTAAGAATAAAAATACGATTTCACGAAATCCTAATAGGCACGAAGTACGTTAATGTTTTAGTTCCACAAAAGGCGAATGGTTTATGCGTAGAAATATTGACTCTCAAATTTCCAGCCTTTTGGATTATATTATTGAATTTGTTTTATCTCACGGTTTGATAAGCGTCACTAGTATAGCGGATCAAATGCAAAAGGTGAGCTCTCTACACTGAGAGAAATGTTTCGTTGCAGCCATCAAAATTTTGATACCCATAATCAAATTTTGTTCGGTCGGTCCCGGTTAGTAATAGGCATCAAAATTTTAGTTGCTGTAACCGAAAATTTGGTTGCTCTAACCAAAGGTTTAGTTGCTGTGAGCAAAAATTTGATTCCCATGACCAAACGGAATCGACCGAACAATTTTTTATGGCTGCAATGAAACATTTCTCTCAGTGTAGCTCAAATGATTTAGAAGTTAGTCTCTCAGTAAAATTTGTCCGATCAGCTTGATTTTTGAAGTGAGGGTGCATAGTGCAACGAATATAAGAACACTGGTTTCACATTTTTGTTCTAACGTGTTCTTCCAAAAGAAATTTTTGAACTATTGTGCATGAGTTGGATCAACAGATTTCCCCCCCCCCCCCCTTTCCCCCAGTCACGGTCCTCCGGTCCTCCTCCCCTGCGCGCCGCGCAGGGGGGCAGCGAGGGGCCGAGCGGGCGAGTGAGTACCTGCGACAATGCCGATTCGGCTTGGCTCGCCTTCGGAACTGGCACTATTCGCAGTCGGCTGGAGGAGGCGCCGCCGCCTTATAAACAGAACCGAGCGCGTTTGAGGTGGGAGTGCGCAGTCCTCCCTTCTATGGTTCTAGGCTGGGACCTCCACTCAACAAGAGAAGGCTGGGTGAGGCGCCGCCCCCTTCGACAAAACGGAGCGCGTTTGAGGTGGGAGTGCCCAGGCCCAGTCCTACCCCTTTCGTGGTTCTAGGCTGGGACACTGTGAGAAAAACCGTACCTCATACAACTAAACAACGGTTTTGAAATAACGGTTTACGGTTTTCGTTGCCGTACATCACTAATTTTCCCTATACCGGGTACAATTTTAGTACAATATTTTATTGTACTTCGAAATAACGGTAAAAAATTGTAGTTAAATTGTAGTTTTTTTCGCACAGTGGACCTGCACTCAACAAAACAAGGCCGATGGATCTGCGGCTCACGGCTCACGCGTCCACCTCGCGACTTAAATCGCGTCAAGGCGCCACTAACGCACCAAGTGACTTTAACTATTTAGTTTAGCTAAACGAAATGTTACACAGCTGAAATGAATGTTAAAATAGCAGTTACAGACCTGCAGAAATCGTTTCACGGAGGTTCAATACGAAGAAACAATGATTTACGCAAAAGATCCACGTAAATGTACACCATTTCAAGAAATCTGCTCACCAGATTGAAGTCAAACTTACCAATACGTTTTCTGCAGGTATTCAACAACTATTAACGCATTCAATTCGCCTTGTAAACGTTTATCGCTTGGGCAAGATCGGCTGCGGCCGTGAGGGGCCATCATCAAGAAATAAAATTAAATAAAAAATTCTAACGCTAACGCGTTAAACGGCCCCCTTGGTTTGAACACTTACCTCAAAGTCAAAAAGGATTTAATAATATAAATCCAAAGCCAGAACTTTTGGTGATAGCCAAATCATGAATTTTATTCGCCAGACATCGGGCGCACAAAATGTCGCCCAGCGGGCCAGCTGTCAACAACGCGCCTTGACAACCACTAAATCAAACCACCAGCCAAGAATTAAAGGGTTCCACTTTCAAATTTGCCACACACTTACCATTAAATGAAATAGAAATCAAAAATATTAGGTCAAAACTCTCTGTGAGAGCCCAAATCGTGAATTTTATCCGCCTCACATTTAAGACACAAACATGGCGCGCCGAGCGGGACAGCTATAAACAACGCCGCCTTGGTGTCCACTCAAACCAACCCAAAATATATTTTGCTAGTTTTAAATTTAGTAGCGACGTAAAATGATGTTGCAGGCCTTTACCAAACAACTATGGGAGCCTCTACGCATTGACAGGGAACACAGAGGCAGACTAATTTCTATCGACGACTGAAAACATGAACTGAGGACTGACTCTGCGGTTGGCGTTCTGTTATTTTTTCGGTAAAAATTAAGTAGGTTTCGAAAGGGCGGTACGGTGGTCACGTGCGAATTTCAGTGGTGTCATCTCTTTCTGGCGCAGTTAACTGAAGCAGAGCTTTGTTTGAACGCAGACTTTGGAGGTTTCTCTTTCGCTCCGCTGACGAGTCAAGCAACCAGAACTTCAAATCAAATTTCCAAAATTTCTGTAATAGCGATTTTGATAAAACTTCGAAATTGCATTTAGAATATACAATTCTATAACTGCTGTAAATTTTATCAAAATCCCTTGGGCCAGATTTTTTTGTCCCATAGGGGCAATGTAGAACAACTGACTAACGTTTCGACTGATCTTAAAGGCAACTTCGTTGCCTAAAAATCAGAAATCAGCCACGGTAAAACTGGAATCTTGTTAGGAAGTCGATTAGTCTGACTTTTAAGTTTGGTATGAAGCCCAGTTAAAATAAAAAGATCGTGTGTGCGGGCTGGGACCGGCTGGGAACCACGTTCGCTCGTATCACAGTAAAGAAGAGACAAAGCTACTATTGGTCCCGAAGTTCCAATACTTAAGTTTGAAATGAATAATGAATATGGTTCAAATAATTTAAAAGCCAGTTAAAATATAATACAATATGATCCAGTTCAAAAAAAAAAAAAAAAAAAAAAAAAAAACTCTAATTCTGTCCGAAATTGTCACTGCAAAAAGAAAAACAACTGAAAATGTGGTCCGGCGCGGAATTCCAAACGCGTCTGCAACCGTGTACCGTGTAAAACGTAACATTTAACCCTCCGTCCTCAGGTTGATCTCGTCAGTGGACAGCCGAGCCACGTCAGCCGAGCACGTAGGCAACCCATTGGCCATGACCGCTACTCGTCCCCGGACGGGGGATCGCCAGCGCGGTAGAGCCGCCGGCAGCGAAACCTACCGGGCCCCCTCCTAATTGCCACCATCACGGGCTGAGCGGCGACAGAGGGGCGGGGTATCGCCGACAGGGGGGATGAGAAATTTAACGTGAAGCTGTGCAGCCAGGGAGCTCTTTTGCTCGGGGAGCTACTCTGACTGGGGAGCTACTTTGACGCTGAGGCCTATGTTGGTGCGAGCGGCTGACGAGTCGAGGAGCTACTATGACCGGGGAGCTACTTTGGCTGGGGAGCTACTTTGACGCAGAGGTCTAAACCGAAGGTACATGGGAGCTACTCTGACTGGGGAGCTACTTTGCCGAAGGAGCTACTTTGGTCCAGAGGGTAGTGCTCATTTCACCAGTGTCCCCCTTCACCTCCATATATCACCAACGGAGGAGCTACTTTGCACGGGGAGCTACTATGCCAGAGACGCTACTTTGACGCGGCCCCTCTGAAATTTTGAAGCATTGGATTTTGAGGGTCACTAATTTCATTTCATATATTGATTTTGAAATTTGAGAGGCGCAACCGGTCATAAAAAGGGGGGAAACATTGAAAAACTGCTAGAACCGTCTCACATGGCGATCCCACAGGTTGTCGGGGTCGCTAATTCCATTTTTGACAACATTATTGAGATTTGACCGGCGAAACAGGGCATAAAAAGAGGGGAAAGTCAAAAATATTGCTGTGCTGTATCTTTTTGTAATTAAACGTTTCAACAGGTATTGAGGTCCGCTGACAACATTTCTGACACTTTTTTTAGCCCGCCCTTCTGCTTTGAAAAAGCATAAAAGCGGGCTTATGCAAACGACCTCGTGTCTGTCTGTCTGTCTGTGTGTCTGTCTGTTCCACTAGAAGGAGATGAGCTAGAGACTTGAAATTTTCAGGGTGTCTACAGTTTTACTCCTAGACAACGAAACGCCTACGGCAAATCCTGCCAACCCTCATTAAGGCACTGAAAAAAATTATAAAAGTTTTCACGGAATTATTATTCAACTTTTTCCAACCCCGTCGACCCGTACCTCTCCGGAAGCGTCTTTTCGCGTCTAGTTCAATGGTGCACACCGTTTTACGAAAAATGGACCCAGCTCGCGACTACACTGTAAAAAGCACCCGTAATTGGTCCAGTTTTCAACTTTCCTCAACTCCATCGAGCTGCACCTTCCCGGAAGCGTCTTTTCGCGTCCAGTTCGATGGCACCCACCGTTTTTCGATAAAAAGGACCCAACTCGCGACTACACTGTAAAAAGCACCCAAAATTGACCCACTTTTTAACTTTTACGCACCCCATCGACCCGCACCTCTCTAGAACCGTCTTTTCGAGCGCAATTCAGTGGTGCCAACCGTTTTTCAATTTCCAGTGTTGCCAATCGTCAAAACTCTAACATTTCGATTATTTTCGACATTTCTCGATATTTTCCGATATTTTCGACATTTTTCGTTGTTTTTCGAAATTTTTTGATATAATTCGACATTTTCGATATTTTTCGACATTTTCGATAATTTTCGATATTTTTCGATAATTTTCGATAATTTTTGATATTTTTTGACATTTTTGATAATTTTCGATGTTTTTTGATATTTTGCGACATTTTTGACATATTCCGACATATTTCGATATTTGTAAACATTTTTGACAATTTTTGATATTCTTCGACATTTTTCGACATTATCCCTCATTTTTCGATGTTTTTCGACATTATCCATATTTTTCGATAGATCTCAACATTTTTGAGATATTTCGAGATTTTGCGACATTTTTTACGAATTTCTACATATTTCGACAATTTTCGACATATCTCGACAATTTTTGAAATTTTCGACACCCCTCGACGCCTATACCATAAAAATTGGTTCGACGAGCGTAATTCAGTGTTGCCAACTGCTGCCAAATAAAGTCCGAGTTCGGCCGTTCCATCTGAGGCCGAACTCACGTATTTCGACATTTTTTCGAGATTTCCGACTCCCCTTTTTTTTGCCGAGTAACTGACCGTTTAGTCACTATCGGCACGTTTTCAAAGCAGAAGGGAGGGCTGTAGTTTCGGTGGTTCACCGTTACAAACTGCCTCTTTCCGAAGAGAATGCCTTTACGGGCCGCAGGCCCGATCATTTACATGCTAAGAGGACGTTCTGTGTTACTTAGGGGTCGGGCCGAAGGCCCGACCGAACGCCGCCGGCAGGCCAAGCAGGCACGCCCCCTGCCGAACGGAGTTGCCTGCGTAGCAAAGCGGAGCTGGCAACGACGTTTGGCGGAAGGGCGGGCCTGCTTGTTTGTGATTTAAGTGAAAATAAAGATTTGGGGTGTCAGTGTTTCGGGGCTGGACACCTTGTGGAGGGTGCGACGGACATGGGGACAGTTTTGTCGTGTCCAGGGGACCTACTACTACCGCGCCCAACTCTGGAAAAAAAATTCGAAGAAATCACCCCTACTTAGGGGCGTTTTTAGCCCGCCCTTCTGCTTTGAAAAAGCATAAAAGCGGGCTTATGCAAACGACCTCGTGTCTGTCTGTGTGTCTGTGTGTCTGTCTGTTCCACTAGAAGGAGATGAGCTAGAGACTTGAAATTTTCAGGGTGTCTACAGTTTTACTCCTAGACAACGAAACGCCTACGGCAAATCCTGCCAACCCTCATTAAGGCACTGAAAAAAATTATAAAAGTATTCACGGAATTATTCAACTTTTTCCAACCCCGTCGACCCGTACCTCTCCGGAAGCGTCTTTTCGCGTCTAGTTCAATGGTGCACACCGTTTTACGAAAAAATGAACCCAGCTCGCGACTACACTGTAAAAAGCACCCGTAATTGGTCCAGTTTTCAACTTTTCTCAACTCCATCGAGCTGCACCTTCCCGGAAGCGTCTTTTCGCGTCCAGTTCGATGGCGCCCACCGTTTTTCGAAAAAAAGGACCCAACTCGCGACTACACTGTAAAAAGCACCCAAAATTGACCCACTTTTTAGCCCGCCCTTCTGCTTTGAAAAAGCATAAAAGCGGGCTTATGCAAACGACCTCGTGTCTGTCTGTCTGTCTGTGTGTCTGTGTGTCTGTCTGTTCCACTAGAAGGAGATGAGCTAGAGACTTGAAATTTTCAGGGTGTCTACAGTTTTACTCCTAGACAACGAAACGCCTACGGCAAATCCTGCCAACCCTTATTAAGGCACTGAAAAAAATTATAAAAGTTTTCACGGAATTAAAAATAAATAAATAATTCAACTTTTTCCAACCCCGTCGACCCGTACCTCTCCGGAAGCGTCTTTTCGCGTCTAGTTCAATGGTGCACACCGTTTTACGAAAAAATGGACCCAGCTTGCGACTACACTGTAAAAAGCACCCGTAATTGGTCCAGTTTTCAACTTTTCTCAACTCCATCGAGCTGCACCTTCCCGGAAGCGTCTTTTCGCGTCCAGTTCGATGGCGCCCACCGTTTTTCGATAAAAAGGACCCAACTCGCGACTACACTGTAAAAAGCTTCCAAAATTGACCCACTTTTCAACTTTTACGAACCCCATCGACCCGCACCTCTCTAGAACCGTCTTTTCGAGCGCAATTCAGTGGTGCCAACCGTTTTTCAATTTCCAGTGTTGCCAATCGTCAAAACTCAAACATTTCAATTATTTTCGACATTTCTCGATATTTTCCGATATTTTCGACATTTTTCGTTGTTTTTCGATATTTTTTGATATTGTTCGACATTTGCGATATTTTTCGATATTTTTCGATATTTTTCGATATTTTTCGATAATTTTTGATATTTTTTTTACATTTTTGATCGTTTTTGATGCTTTTTGATATTTTTCGACATTGTTGACATATTCCGACATACTTCGATATTTGTAAACATTTTTGACAACTTTTGATATTTTTCGACATTTTTCGACATTGTCCCTCATTTTTCGATGTTTTTCGATGTTTTTCGACATTTTCCATATTTTTCGATATATCTCAACATTTTAAAGATATTTCGAGATTTTTCGACATTTTTGCCGTATTTCTACATATTTCGACAATTTTCGACATATTTCGACAATTTTTAAAATTTTAGACACCCCTCGACGCCTATATCGTTAAAATCGTGTCGACGAGCGTAATTCAGTGTTGCCAACTGCTGCCAAATAAAGTCCGAGTTCGACCGTTCCATCTGAGGCCGAACTCACGTATTTCGACATTTTTCGAGATTTCCGACTCCCCTTTTTTGCCGAATAACTGACCGTTTAGTCACTATCGGCAAGTTTTCAAAGCAGAAGGGAGGGCTTTAGTTTCGGTGGTTCACCGTTACAAACTCCCTGTTTCCGAAGAGAATGCCTTTACGGGCCGCAGGCCCGATCATTTACAAGCTAAGAGGACGTTTTGTGTGACTTGAACGCCGCCGGCAGGCCAAGCAGGCACGCCCCCTGCCGAACGGAGTTGCCAGCGTAGCAAAGCGGAGCTGGCAACGACGTTTGGCGGAAGGGCGGGCCTGCTTGTTTTGGTCAAACCAGGGGTGACTCAGGGCACAGAAATGATGGGGTGTCCGAAAACTAGGCCTTCCCCCGTCTATAAACATTTTGCGTGAATTTTCAGAGTCGCGTATTCAGGATATTCCTTCTAGGATATTATTTTTTAGCCCGCCCTTCTGCTTTGAAAAAGCATAAAAGCGGGCTTATGCAAACGACCTCGTGTCTGTCTGTCTGTCTGTGTGTCTGTCTGTTCCACTAGAAGGAGATGAGCTAGAGACTTGAAATTTTCAGGGTGTCTACAGTTTTACTCCTAGACAACGAAACGCCTACGGCAAATCCTGCAAACCCTCATTAAGGCACTGAAAAAAATTATAAAAGTTTTCACGGAATAATAAAATATTTAACTTTTTCCAACCCTGTCGACCCGCACCTCTCCGGAAGCGTCTTTTCGCGTCTAGTTCAGTAGTGCACACCGTTTTACGAAAAAATGGACCCAGCTCGCGACTACACTGTAAAAAGCAGCCAAAATTGACCCACTTTTCAACTTTTATGAACCCCATCGACCCGCACCTCTCTAGAACCGTCTTTTCGAGCGCAATTCAGTGGTGCCAACCGTTTTTCAATTTCCAGTGTTGCCAATCGTCAAAACTCAAATATTTCGATTATTTTCGATATTTCTCGATATTTTCCGATATTGTCCGATATTTTCGACATTTTTCGTTGTTTTTCGATATTTTTTGATATTATTCGACATTTGCGATATTTTTCGATATTTTTCGACATTTTCGATAATTTTCGATATTTTTTGACATTTTCGATAATTTTCGATGTTTTCTGATATTTTTCGACTTTTTTGACATATTCCGACATATTTCGATATTTGTAAACATTTTTGACAATTTTTGATATTCTTCGACATTATCCCTCATTTTTCGATGTTTTTCGATGTTTTTCGACATCATCCATATTTTTCGATACATCTCAACATCTTTTAGATATTTCGAGATTTTTCGACATTTTTTACGAATTTCTACATATTTCGACAATTTTCGACATATCTCGACAAAATTTTTGAAATTTTCGACACCCCTACCCTGGTCAGAGAGTCAGAAGGCTGATTTCAGGATCACATGAATGATGTCGGTGGTTTTAGTGATATAAGTATTGTGACTTTGATATCAGTAACTGATATCGTTAAGGGGCTTTGATATCAGAAAGCTGACATATATTACTGACCTTTGTCAGTCTCCTGATTTTATATCAGTTACTGACATCATTTAGGAGCACTGATATCTTAAGGCTAGCATAGAATACTGACATTTGTCAGTCTTCTGATCAACAAAATGATACTGCTCATATCATGATCAGAAGACGATTACACAAAGTCATACATCTGACATCGTAGTCACCAGAACTGATGTAACCAGATATGATATCAGTCTACGTACCAGTCGAATTCAGCATGCTGTAAAATCTATAGTTATTGGAATATTGAGCTGAAATTTGGTTTGTAGCACCTTTACTCAATTTTAGTAGGGCCATTTTAATTTCATCGAATTTGGAGAATTTTTTTGTGCCATCTCGTAAACGGCTAAAGCTAGGTGGAAACGGATATCAAATTCGGCTCCGCCTCGGTCCGAACATCGGGAAAACATGTCCCACCTCATTGTTTGATGTTTCAAACGATAGAAAACACAACTTTTCTTTAAACTGGTTTTGGTATTTTCTATATGATAGATGTCAGATTATTGATATCACAAACGTGTACATCTGATTTCTGACATCAGAGTTTTGTTACTGATATCATCCTTCGGATAAGTGGCCAATTGTCACTAGAGTGACATCACCTCTCTGACTTCAACCTACCTACTCTCCGACCAGGGCTCGACGCCTATACTAATAAAATTGGTTCGACGAGCGTAATTCAGTGTTGCCAACTGCTGCCAAATAAAGTCCGAGTTCGACCGTTCCATCTGAGGCCGAACTCACGTATTTCGAAATTTTTCGAGATTTCCGACTCCCCTTTTTTGCCAAATAACTGACCGTTTTGTCACTATCGGCACGTTTTCAAAGCAGAAGGGAGGGCTGTAGTTTCGGTGGTTCACCGTTACAAACTGCTTCTTGCCGAAGAGAATGCCTTTACGGCAAGCGCGGATCCAGCAAAGGGTCAATTGCCCCTCGGGCTCAGCCGCCCTGTCAAAATTTGGGGAAAAAAGGGAGAAAAGGGAAAAGGAGAGAGGGAAAAGGGGGAAGGGGACCCATGTGAATTATTTTTTTATAAAATTTTATATAGGGTCTGTATACATTTTTATATATTTGTATACATTCTTATAACGACATCCGTATACATTTTTATAAAGGTCTTTATAAATTTGCATAAATTCGCCGGTTCCTTATATGGAAGAGAGAGGGGCATTATATGGACCCATACAGCCTTAATAAAGATTAATAAAGATCTCTATTAAAATGTATAAAGGACTTTATAAACTTGTATAAAGTTATCCTTATAAAAATATATATGATTGTATACACACTTTATACATTTCAATAAAAATCTATAAAAATATATAAAAACCCTTATAAAATCATATAAAAAAAATTACCTGGGGAAAGGAAAATTATGTCATTTATACGCATTTCCTAATACGCATCGGTCGAAATTATAAACAAAAACAAATTTTAGATCGAATTCCCCTGAAAGTAGGCAACCCGCTTCATTTGCCCCTTCCTCCGGGCCGTGCTGGATCCGCCACTGCTTTACGGGCCGCAGGCCCGATCATTTACAAGCTAAGAGGACGTTCTGTGTGACTTAGGGGTCGGGCCGAAGGCCCGACCGAACGCCGCCGGCAGGCCAAGCAGGCATGCCCCCTGCCGAACGGAGTTGCCAAAGCGGAGCTGGCAACGACGTTTGGCGGAAGGGCGGGCCTGCTTGTTTTCATTTGGTTCTAAATAGATAAACATAGGGTGGAAAGATCAAATAGGCTAAAAAATCCAGAAGAGGAGCTCGTTCTGACACTGAATCGGCTTCCCCACCGCACGGCTGCCCGCCCGGCCCGCCTACATGCTGGCCAACGCGGCGAGCTGTCGCGCTGCGCATGCGCGCTGGGCGGCGCGGCAACCGGCCGGCTGCCACAGGCCTCCACATTATTGAGAATTACATAGAAACCGCCAAAAACCGCCAACCAAACTCTTCGGCGTCGGATAGACGAGGGTTCAAGCTTTCGTTTGCGATAACGTATGAGTCTGAAATATTCTGCAATCGTTTTATAACTCAAATATAAAACCACGAAGAGGTTACGGTGTCCCTCGACGACATGACTCAGTGTAAAACGTTAGCTATATCAAGTATAGAAATGCGGCTGTTTTAAGCCAGCGCTAGCGCTAGCGCTGGTGCTAGGGAGAGCTGGGAGGAAGCGTTGGAGGTGACCATTCGGTGGTATTCATTGATATCGACAGTTGAGTGGCTAACTATGATGGTTGATATCGATGAACACCACAGAAAAGTCACCCTCCACCCCTCCACACTGCGCTTCCGAGCGCCAGCGCTGGCGCTGGCTCGAACCGGGATCTTTCCTTAATTTGTTATAACAGTTTTTATTCGTAAATCTGTACTCGAAAAAAATGTTTTAATATATAAGTGGGTAGAGGAGAGTTCCAGCAATCCCAAACCACGCATGCGTCTCTCCAAAAACACCCTTACAGTGCAAAAAGAACGTCGTGAAAACTGCCTGTCAGAAGCTCACTCTTAGGTTAGAGAAGCTGCACCCGGGAGCCGAAAGTTTGAGCTCTCATATTTCGTGATGAGCATGCGTTTGGCAGCTGGTTTTTGTGATAGAAGAGTAGTTTAATCATTGAACTTCACATACCAGACCTTTCAGAAAAATGAATTATGTCCGCCTTTTTGCGATTTGGCCGCACTGTGCGCCGTCTGCACACAAGGCCGACCAATCACGAGCTAGCATACTCGCTCCGCCGAGCACCGCTTACCGTATAAAAGAGAAGGGCCAGGCCCCGCTCAGCATCAGTTCTTCGCTTACCTTCGCCCTGAACGCCAACCTGTGCATTATGTCGCCACCGATCGTCATTGATTTAAACGACAGCGAACTCGCGATGACTCTCGAGGAGCACCCTGCCTTGCTGCTTATGCTGGAGGCCGTGCACCCTTCGCGCCGAACCCGGCTGAGGCATGCAATGTTTTTTGTGCTCTTTGCCCGAGCAGCCCTTGGTGATGCCGTGCTGCCATCAGCACTGCAAGTCATCAAACATGTCAACTTGCAAACAACAGACCTCGTTGGCTGTCACAAACCCGACGGAAGTTAGTCACTTGAGGCTTTCATAGGGGAAGTGATTGACGCAGCCCCACCTGGTCTGGCCTGCACTTGCGGGCCACCGAGTGACTGTGTTCTTCAAGCTGACAGTCGCTTAAGAGGGCGGGATACCTTTTCAAAACGAGCCGTCTGGAGCCTCTCCGCAGCGGCAAAACGCCGTTGCCGCATCCACTTCAACTCGTCGCCACGGCCAAACGTTTAGAGATATCGATACCAAACTTGGTATGTGAGTTCAGAAAAGTCAGATCTGGGTACCGATATGTTTCAATATTTTTTTGGAATTTTGGTTTAGGCCCTATAGTACCCAACCTACCTGGACTTTCGTCCACAAGAACTTTGTTATCAGGAACAAACTTGGACGTATTATCTTTCAAAGTGTTAGTCACGACCTTCATCTACCCGTAGATATTCATCTTATACCCGTGAGTCAAAATTTGCGGACGCTGGGTGGGAAACCGTGAACCTCTGCAACGCAGTTTTGGGGTCTTCCCGACCGACAAAAATAGGGAGTCGGGGACGGGCTATACTGCCTTCCCCACCACTGCATGACGCCTACCCTGTCCCTGTCGAGTCGACCCCAGCCGGGGCCTGGTCTGTGCCGCGTGTCGCCTTGCCTTTTGTTCCGGAGTCCGTTGCTCGCTCGCACCAGCTTCCCTCCGCATCACACCCCCCGCCCCACCAACCCCCTGCCCTGCCACCCGCCCCCAGACTCCTATCCCGGCCCGGGTCGAGCGGGGCACGGGGCCGCCCTAGTCCAGTCAACAAAATGTTTCGGTATGAACAAATTGTTACAAGAGCTTTTATTGCAGATTCTGGTAGAATGACACGTGCTGAACACGCTAAATTAAAGTTTACCGCGAAATTCGGTCCGGAACACCTTTTTTTTGAACACGAAGGGCGTAAGTGCAGCGCCGCGGTTTTTCGCTTATATCTCCGGTTGTTTTCATCGTAGATGGTTGCGAGAGGGCTTCAAATGACCGGAAGGGACTACGGAACAAGATGTCTACACTGGATAGTTCAAAAGCTTTTTAACCTCTACACTGTTAACGATTTTTTAAAATCTCAAAAAAATTACTCTCAGAAACCATATTTTTTCGATGTGATCCCGCCGGAAATTCAGAAAAAGTTTCTAGTAAATGTTGTAGCCTCATGTCTTAGCTCTCCAAAGCTCCCTCACGCTACTCTAAGCTCCCAATAGTCTCCGAGCTACGTGACTTGAAGTGCGCGCCGGGCGAATCGGTCGGCGCGGGCCCCAAAAGAAATGCATGGGCCCGGCGGAGCGGCCGGGCGGCCGAAAAACGGGGGTGAAAGGTGAAAGTTGTCCGATCGCGGTAAAATTTAGTCCTCAATATACTGATATAGATGCGCACCTTGTGAATTTATTTCACCGCCCTGCGATTTTTTTTGTAAGAGTTATTGCCAAAAAACTGTTTTTGCGACATACGACCGTTCAAAGTGGCCGAAGTTATGTTCAATATGAAAATATGAAAAATTCACCCCCCCTACGTCTTTTGCGAAGGTTCACTCTACGATACAGAACCATCCGTTTTCGATTTCCTCCCAAAACAAAGGCCCTGAATTTTTTTTCCCGAGATTTTTTGGGTGAAACACCTTTGTGCTTTTTTACATAAACGGTCCTGTACGGGGCACCTGCACGAACCCAAGGCAGAAAACTATATCAAAAACTTCCCCAAACCTTCCTGTATCCGTCGCTATGCCTCGTTTTACTCTCCGTTCAACGGCCGCCGAGCTGCAGCGTTAAACGTTCAGACGTGCAGCGCGCTCCGCCGCCGCCGGGCCGGTGTCGCGTGCGGAGGCGGCGCGGTGTCTCTCTCGCACTGCCTGGTGGCGCGTGGGTGGGAGAGGGACGGGCGATACGCTGTTTTCGGAGCTGTGCCTGTCGACTCAGGCGCGTCAAAGCAGGCGCAGCGCACGGACTACACTGGCTAACCGCGCTTCGAAGTGACAGTTTATTGTTAAATACTTCTAGATCTGGTGTTTTAAAATGTGAATTTTATCAACATTTCGCGTGTCGTAATGAAAGTGATGCTTTAAAAGGCAATAATTCAGGCATTATATTCAAAATTAATACAAATTGGGGAAGGTTAAGTTATTGATATATTACAATAAATTATCCCATTTTTTCCAAAATATTTTAATAAGTGTTAAAATATGTATCGTGTGAAAAGACATCTCATATCCATGCATATAATGTCTGAATTATTGTCTTTATTTTCTGCTGGAAATCCAAGTGTACGAATGTCGCACACTTGTAAGTGTGCGAAGATTCATTCGTACACTTGGCAACTCAAACGTGTGAATATCCTAGGAAAATTCACACGTTTAAGTGGCCAAGTGCACGAATGAATCCTCGCACACCTACAAGTGTGCGACATTCACACACATGGGTTTACAGTGAATGCAGTCCGTGCGCTGCGCCTGCCTTGACGCGTCTGAGTCGACAGGCACAGCTCTGAAAACAGCGTATCGCCCGTCCCTCTCCCACCCACGCGCCACCAGGCAGTGCGAGAGAGACAGCGCGCCGCCTCCGCACGCGACACCGGCCCGGCGGCGGCGGAGCGCGCTGCACGTCTGAACGTTTAACGCTGCAGCTCGGCGGCCGTTGAACGGAGAGTAAAACGAGGCATAGCGACGGATACAGGAAGGTTTGGGGAAGTTTTTGATATAGCTTTCTGCCTTGGGTTCGTGCAGGTGCCCCGTACAGGACCGTTTATGTAATAAAGCACAAAGGTGTTTCACCCAAAAAATCTCGGGAAAAAAAATTCAGGGCCTTTGTTTTGGGAGGAAATCGAAAACGGATGGTTCTGTATCGTAGAGTGAACCTTCGCAAAAGACGTAGGGGGGGTGAATTTTTCATATTTTCATATTGAACATAACTTCGGCCACTTTGAACGGTCGTATGTCGCAAAAACAGTTTTTTGGCAATAACTCTTACAAAAAAAATCGCAGGGCGGTGAAATAAATTCACAAGGTGCGCATCTATATCAGTATATTGAGGACTAAATTTTACCGCGATCGGACAACTTTCACCTTTCACCCCCGTTTTTCGGCCGCCCGGCCGCTCCGCCGGTCCCATGCATTTCTTATGGGGCCCGCGCCGACCGATTCGCCCGGCGCGCACTTCAAGTCACGTAGCTCGGAGACTATTGGGAGCTTAGAGTAGCGTGAGAGAGCTTTGGAGAGCTAAGACATGAGGCTACAACATTTACTAGAAACTTTTTCTGAATTTCCGGCGGGATCGCATCGAAAAATTATGGTTTCTGAGAGTAATTTTTTTGAGATTTTAAAAAATCGTTAACAGTGTAGAGGTTAAAAAGCTTTTGAACTATCCAGTGTAGACATCTTGTTCCGTAGTCCCTTCCGGTCATTTGAAGCCCTCTCGCAACCATCTACGATGAAAACAACCGGAGATATAAGCGAAAAACCGCGGCGCTGCACTTACGCCCTTCGTGTTCAAAAAAAAGGTGTTCCGGACCGAATTTCGCGGTAAACTTTAATTTAGCGTGTTCAGCACGTGTCATTCTACCAGAATCTGCAATAAAAGCTCTTGTAACAATTTGTTCATACCTCGGTGGGCTTTTTCATTTCGTTGACTGGACTACCCGGTCACCGCCCCGATGCACCAGACAGGGAGAATTTTGATCTGCTTTTTTGAGAGGTTTCACCCAGCTGTCCGCCTAGAATAATTTTAATGATTCTATTTTGCGAAATGTTACATACGTGGCAGGTCGGAATAAAAATTAAAACTGAAGTGAAAATTGCCGGAAGGTTTTTAATGACACCTTCTTCCATCGCTAATAGCTGATCATCCCCAAATCCGTTTTTAATTTTACTATAAATAGTAACCTTGCATTTAAGGCTGAAATTTTTTTTGTGCTGCTTGCGCGGCCTTCATCCCCCTCCCCCTCCCCTCCTGGTCCCGCCCGGCCCCGCCCGCCCCGGCCCCTGCTGACACAGACAGCAACAGAAAGTGAAGGCGGGGAGGGGGGAGGGGGGAGTCACTTTGAGAAATCATTGTACGGCCACCAAAAAACATTTAAAAACATAACAACAAAATTTAAAAATCACAATAAAACCAAGAAGAGAAATCCACAAAAATCCGAAAATCGAGAAGATGAACAAAAACTGAAATAAAATTTAAATAACTCCTAGATAGGGGTAAAAGATCAAAATCGATCCGAAAGTAATAAAAATTTTCATTGTAAAAAGAAATTAGACACATTTTGTGTGATCCCCCCTGCTTGGAGGAGGGGTGAGCCGAAGGGTCGTCAACTCCGCTTGACCGCGTGTACGGGTGGAATGTGGAATATTACAGGTATTATTGGTGAGCACAGCACAGGAACGGAAGAATGGACCCTAAGCAATTATCATTTACGCCTCTCCTCGTCGATAACTCCAGTCTGTTCAATCGGAAAGAAAGTTCCCCCGACCGGACCCTTTTCCGGCTCTTTACTCATATTTACGGTGGCCAATAAACGGATGCAGTCGCTCAGTGCCCAGTGTAAACAAGACACTGCCGTCCTTGCCATTTTGGTTCCTGTTGAGGAAGGAGAGTAGAAGAGAGAGAGAGAGAGAGAGAGAGAGAGAGAGAGAGAGAGAGAGAGAGAGAGAGAGAGAGAGAGAGAGAGAGAGAGAGATGGCTCAGCCGGGCCCTGTCGTCTGCCTCAGAAGAACGCCCTCCTGCCTCCGTCTTTGTTGCACTTGTGGGGCCCTGCCCTCCCCGACATAGCGCATCGCCATGGGTGAGACAAGGACGGAGGCACGAGAGCGATCTCCGGAATCAGTCGCCTGGCCGGGGACCAGGAGAGCCCAGAGCGGGCCAGAGACGGCACTAGATAAAGGAGAGGAGATGGAGGGTCAGCCCATTAAGGCGTCCTCATCTCCAAACCAGCTACCTGCGTTTTGGTGTACCTCGGGTCGCACTCGGCTATGTTCGGCTCGGCTCTGCTCGGCTGGCCCGGGGCCGGTACGTGAAACGCGGACGACGAGCCCTTCAGCGAGGTGGCGGCGGGTGGCCGCTGCCGAGCTCGCTCCGGCCCGCCGGGCAGCCCGGAGGAGCGATTCACGTACCGGCCCCGGGGCTCCTTCGGCTCCGGAGCCGAACGCGACCCGAGGTACACCAACCACCGCAGCAAGCCGAACGCAGGGGGCAATTTAGCGGGGACGCGCCTCGCCCATGCTCAGCATAGGGCACCCTCCATCTCCTCTCCTTTATCTAGTGAGACGGCTCGAGCCTCCTCGCCGCCCAGCTCTGCCGGCCGATCCGACCCCCCGGAGCCCCGCCCTGAATGGGGATGAGACAAAGACCGTGTCGCCACATGTTAGGGGGCAGTGACGAGGCGGGGGAGGTGGAGGGGCTAGTAAAGTACGTCAACGTAAGCGATACACCGTCCTTCTCCGCTTGCGTTCAGAATCCCCCAAAAGTGCGTTGCAGAGGTTCACGGTTTCCCACCCAGCGTCCGCAAATTTTGACTCACTAGTATAAGATGTACATCGGCGGGTAGATAAAGGTCGTGACTAACACTTTGAAAGATAATACGTCCAAGTTTGTTCCTGGTAACAAAGTTCTTGTGGACGAAAGTCGGGGTAGGTCGGGTACTCTTAGGGCCTAAACCAAAATTCCAAAAAATTATTGAAACATATCGGTACACAGATCTGACTTTTCTGAACTCACATACCAAGTTTGGTATCGATATCTCTAACCGTTTGGCCGTGGCGACGAGTTGAAGTGGATGCGGCAACTGCGTTTTGCCGCTGCGGAGAGGCTCCTGACGGCTCGTTTTGAAAAGGTATCCCGCCCTCTTAAAGACAATGTTTGAGCGGTTCATGACCCATGGACTTCGTGACTCAAATGAAGATCTCCTTGGACAACTACTGGACAGCGTTCAACCAGCAGCTCCACCAAGCATTTCTGATCGCGACGATTGGAGCAGCCCACTACCATCTCCTGGCGATTCGATCCACATTGAACCGACCGAAATCCAGGATGATATTCCACTCGCACGGTGCCAGCTCAAGGGAATGACACCACTTATACTCATTTCCTCGGGTGATGAAGATTAAGTTTTCCTCACTGGAAAAAAAAAAAAACGGTCCTTTTCAGGACCAACAAATCTGGCTGCAAAGGCTACCTACAACAAAGACGCAATCTCAACCCTCTTCCTTTCTTCACTTTGCATAAGAAATAACACAGCTGCAAGCTTCACGCGTTAGTACTCAACACAATAGCATCGCATTCCACCCCCTACCCCCGCATAGCAAATGAAAACAAAAATGTCAAAGGCAAATCGGAAAAGTCCCCTTGCCAGTCAGCACGACGGTGCGCATAATACCTCTTTGCGATGGGCTGGCTGAGCGCAGTGCGCAGAACACCTCTTAAATAAGCTGGCTGGGCGCGGTACAAGTTGATCCGCCGCATTAGGACCTATGGCTGCTTGACGAGCTAAAAAAAACGTTTCATGCTGGAGACATAAGAGTTTTGTATCGTGAACGCTAGGTCCCTACGTGTGCACACGTTAGTGTTCTCAACATTCTTTTTCGTTTCGATCGTTTTGCCATTTGACGCATGGCCACGGAGAAATACGCTTAATGGGCCTTAAGGCTGCTTAATATGCTTATGGTATCCGTTGAACGCGTAACTCCCGAGAGTAGACAGGCTGGCGGACCTGAGGCCACTCGCTGGTGTGCGAAACGTTCCATCTTTTTCATTTAAATCGTTTCCACGTTCGACGCCCCGCTACGGGGTTAAATCGCTATTATGCGTGAAGGCTGCTTACTGTGCTTAACACTTTCCGTGCGACGGGTCCACATTGTGGACCCGCAAAAATGGGTGCTTCCGTGCGACGGGTCCACTGTGGGTCCACCTTCCCTTCATGGAACTCTGTGGCGTCGGCTCCGAACACTCAGTCATACTGTTCCTGGATAGTGTTTACCGAGACCTGTTTCTAGCTACCGTCGCCAGTGGGTGGGGTGAAGGAACGGGTCCACGAGGGTGGACCCTCCGCCGTTGGGTCTCTTTTAGCGGGTCAGCGGGTCCACACCGTGGACATATCCAAAAAGACGTTTTGAGGCCTGCTGATCAATCCTAAGTATAGAAATTTTAACGTAATTTTTTTTTGTCTCACCCCTTGTGCACCCCTGCGGGACTTAGCCGCTGGAGAGGTCGGTTGGATCGGACCAACATGCAAAATGAGACCTATCTAGAAATGCGTTTTGAGACCTGCTGATCAAACCTAGGTATGGAAATTTTGACGCAATTCTTTTTCTATGCGGCTAAGACCCGCAGGAGTGCAAAAGGGGTGAGACGAAAATATTTTCGACCGGCTTGGGCCGACTATTCCGGCCCAAACTGAGGCTCTAGCGGAGGGTCCACGCGTGTGGACCCGCGAAAACAGACTGAGCGGCGAAGGGTCCACAATGTGGACCCGGTCGGTATGACTCGGGGTCGACAAGGAAGTATCATACACAGTGCCCTAGTAGAATAAGCGGCGCACGTGCGCCGGGCGGACGTCCGCCCGTAGTGCGGTAGGCGGGCTTGAGCGGAGCGGACCCCGCCTGGACTGCGCCTATGGTGCTTACGCGCGCGGTCTGCGCTTGCAATGCGAAAGTCAATCCCTAAGCCCACCCTGCAGGCGCAGTGCTCCGTCACTCCGCGCTGCAGACTCCGCGCTGCAGACTCCGCGCAGCGCGGTCCGCGCGAACACGCAGTGGCAGCCAGCTACTGCGCTACACCTGGCGTGGTTCGCTGGCGCTCGGCCGCGCGGACAAGCGCGGGGCGGACTGCGTGTGACATTCATTCGAGCGCCTCCAGCGCATCCCCGTTGGCGAGCCCCGCTGGCGGCCCGCGCTGCAGACATCGCGTCCCCACAACTGGGGCGGGCCGAGCGAAGCGGGGTGCTGCCGAGCGCCGCCTGGCGGTGCAGAGGCGGCCCGGGTCCCGCGACCTCCACGCGCTGTCCGCCGCGCGGAGTGCTGGCGGACATCTGGCGCGGCGGGCGCGGCGTTCCGCTGTCTCTACTGCGCTGGCTGTGCGCCTGCCCGATGGCCGCCGATGGCCGCCTATGTAGTGGCGGCCCCAATCGCAGTGTTTTTGTTAATGTCAAGCAATGTCATGAGCTCAGACAAATCTCTAATTTTTTGTGCCCTATTTATTTTGGAAATTTTCCGTGAGTTTTCACTGATTTCCTAGATCGTTCGCAAATTCCCACAGTCCTTCAGGTTTTCAAGGTTTTCCAGATTTGTGGTGTGTGTGTATGTGCGCTCTTCCTGGCTCAGAGCCGCAGCCCGCAGCGAGCGCGTAGGCCAGCAGTTAGGTCGGATTCTGAGCGGCACTCACTGTCTGTCACGAATGTAGCTGTAGCGTTGTACTCGAGGAAGAAAAGAAGCTGCTACCTACCTTAGGTAACTCGAGTATGCTTGCATTTTCAATGAGTTTAGTAGTATTTGCATTTATTCTTGAAATTTTCAGTTAGTATATTCTGATTAGTTTCCGATCGAAAGCAAGACCGAAGTTTTAGTCTACAAAGTACGACGTAGACGACCCCCCGGAGCCGCCACTGATTTTTTGAAAGTAAATTTCTTGTTTTAAAGTTCTTTGAAAAAATAGCTTTAAAACCCACCACGCCTGCCTTCGGTGCACCAATGGGCGGGGAGGCGGACGAAGCGGCTCGCTCTCTTTCCTTGTCGTCCTCATAGCGAGAAGCGCGAGGAGGAGAGAGACAGCGCGCACCTGGGACTGGAGGGGGGAGGGAGGCGGAGCGTAGTGGGGGCCGCCAGCGCTGGCCGGCGGGGCGGCTCTGCACAGACTATTCAAACCAATCGGTAACTTTTAAATCTGTAAGATGCCTTGACGGAGCTATGGGATGGACGCACAGCGTTTATTTAGGAACGGAGTAGCCTTATTGGACTCTACCATCTCGTTTGAAGGACAAGACGAAATAAGTTTACACTGATAAACCAAGTGTTCAACCCTTCAACACTTTTTAGTGTTCAAATACCATTTAAACAAATAAAAGTGTTCAATAGAATTGTTGTGCACTTAAAAGTGTTCAACTCAGAAGTTGTGTACTTGTAAGTGTTCAACTCCCCAGTTGCACACTTCCCTAATACAGTGCGTCCAAGCTAAGGAACTGTGTAACTGGAGAGTTGAACACTTTTAAGTGCACAACTTTTGAGTTGAACACTTGTAAGTGTACAACAACTATGTTGAACACATTTATATGTTTAAATGGTATTTGAACACTTTAAAGTGTTGAAGGGTTAAACACTTGGATTATCAGTGTTAAAACTTGAGGAAAAAATCTCTAAATTTCTGAATAAAATCAAATTTTCGACCAGGAACAAACCTCGCGCTTCTTCTGTCTTACAGTACATTTCGTTCCTTGGTCTTTTCAGAACATTTTGACATAAGTCCGACCAAAACCGAACGAGTAGTTTCGGAGCTAGATCGGGTCCGCGAACCCCTCCATTTAGGCCCTTTTGTTCGATTTCCGGTAAACGCACTAGGGTGGGGTCGGCAAACCCCTCAGATTCGTATTCAGCACATATTACATAGATTAAGAAAAAAATGTGCTTTACGTATTTATGTACCGGGTCAAAACCTTGGTTTCCTGGACAGTAATATCTTTCTGGGCTTGGCTGGACTGGCTGGGCCAGCTGGCTCTCTGTATTACAACGCTGTTGGTACACTGTGATTCAATTACAGTGACGTCACATTCTTTTTCATGTAAAAACTGTCACATTCCTTTTAATATTAATGTCACATTCTTTTGAATGTGACAATATAATTTAGCCCGCATATTTTGGCCGATTCACATTGAAAAGAATGTGACATTACATTTTAAATAATGTGACACTTTTCACATGAAAAAGAATGTGACGTCACAGTAATTCAAAAACAGTGTATTACAAACAGAACGGTGTTAGTTTATTTTGTGTCCGAGTGTCCGAAATTCGTGGTAGCTTAACTAGGGATGGTTAATAAGACTTTTCGAGTGTCACTCTTTTTGTTTTCTTTTTCGTCCGCGATTAGCGCATAATATTTCATTTGCGCTCTTAGTTGAGTGGGGATTAGAGTATTTGAGTACTGTTTGGTGTCATTCGAATCAGTTTAGAGTTAAGAAGACATCAGTGTCGCCAGATGTTAAAAATACATTACATTATCCGAGCAAGTCCGAGTTGCTCAAAGAGCGGGCTTTTGCGTTTGCAGAAGACGCAGTTTGAAGTCCGCGCGCGACGGTAAGTGGCCGCGTTCGACACTTTCTGTTGTTTGTCTCTGTCTTGCGCACGCGTTTCCGCAGAGGGAGAAGGTCAGAGCCGCGGCCGCACAGTTACTCGCTTTGGACGTAGTCCTACCACTGCAACCCCCACCACCTGCTGTCTGACCAATTGCAGCGCAGATCAGGAGGCTACAGTACGCTTATAGTCGAACACGTGGGCTAGGGTGTCCCACATAGCAAAAAGTTTAAAATGCTAATGGGCCACCTCGGATTTTGGTGTCTTTTAGCCTCAAACCCACTCTGATTTTTTGTCAGATTTTTAAAATTGAATTTAGAGGTCGCGCAAGCCAATAAACACGTTTTTATCAAAATTTCGCCAAATTTGGTCCAGTGGGCGAGGCTGTGTCGGGGATCAAGCTTCCAGGACCGGCCGGTCGGCCTTCTTAGCTCTAAAGACATCCCCCACCACCATCCTGACCCACCCTTGAGCCAGCACGGACCTCCCACTCACTCCCGTAAGGCCACGCGCAATGCCTCATATTTCCTACGATAACCAAAAGTGCTTAAAAGATCTACTATTCGTCGCTCTGAAAGCGATCTAACGGGGTCAAGCTGTTCCGGACATCCCTCCGAGTCCCGTGGCACCCGGGCATGCGGCGCGGATGCGTGCGGCCTCCAGCCTACCTCTCAGACTTTCTACGGTGCATTAATTTGACTTTACGTATACGTATATTTACTTGTAATTTTATTCGTAACAAAAATTGAGCGGGAAGTATGTAAACAAAAAACAAAATTAACAAAAAAAACTGTCGGACTTAGTAAAAATTTATTGCAACTATAAAAATAATACACAGGAATAATTAATAATTAATAGAGACACATCTGCATTGACAATTTTTCAGCTGGTGAAAGAAACAATTTCTGATTTTCTGTTCTCAGATTTGAATGAAATTTAAATGGCCCTACTAAAATTCATCATAGATGCAACGTCCCAAATTTCAGATCGAAATTCGAATAATTATACATTCTACAGCCGTTTTAATTTTCATGGGAAATTGTTTCCATGGTAAAGATAGGCAAGTGCCTAATGGGATAGGTCATCCCATGGAAAGACAACCGTTCCATGAAGTCCTCTCGCATGGCAAGCATTTTCTCATAGAGCCTTTACGCATGGAAAGAAATATCCTTTGGAGTCCTCACATGAAAAGCAATATTCCATGGAATCTTGTTCCATGGAAAACATTTCTCCATGGTAGAAGGCCCATGGAAACAGACACCAGATGGAATATGATACATCTCACACGGAAAACAGACCTCTATCCATGGAAAAGAGATCATGGAATTCCATTCTGTCCGTGGGATTTTTGGACCGGGGCAGTCGTTAACTATTTGTAGTCTGTCCACGATGGACTTCTGTATGACGCCTGTGTTTTCCATTCACTTGGATCGAAGGAAAGGAAGTCTTGGGAGATTCCTGTCACTTCGAAAAAGGCAATGGACGCCGTCGTGACAAAATCACACAAATTCCGCCTGCCAACGTCCTCGAAATGGTTACATCTTACTGATGGGTATTCGGGGCGCTGGCCTGCTGGCCAGCCTTTTCCAGGATTCGTTACGACGGCGTCCATTGTCTTTTTTGAAGTGACAGGAATCTCCCAGGACTTCCTTTCCTTCGATCCAAGTGAATGGAAAACACAGGCGTCGGACACCGAAGGGAAGTCCATCGTAGAAGGACTACAAATAGTTAACGGCTGCGCGGAGAGAGGCGTTGGCCTAATTTAAGACTGCGTCACAAATCCCTTAGTCAAAGACGAGGAGCAGCTCCAGCCGCTCGTAAAGCTGATCCATTCTCAACGGGAAAATCTACCCACGCTCAACAGAAAATCAGAAATTGCTTCTTTCACCAGCTGAAAAATCGTCAATACTGATGTGTCTCCATTCATTATTAATAATTCCTGTGTCTTATTTTTATAGTTGCAATAAATTTTTGCTTAGTCCGACAGTATTTAGGCCCCCGTTAGGGTTGCCTATTGCTTTCGCCAGAAAGTTTTTTTTATTATTCTGGACGATGGCCCCTTATGGCCGCAGCTGATCCTCTGGACCCAATTCACACCAAATTATAATGAAAAATACTACCAAAAATTAGAAAATTTTTGAGGTATGTCCGATGACGAGCTGTCTGTCAGTTTTTGTGTGAAACATGTTTGCATCACGTGTTTCTATGGCAATTGCGAGCCGAGCACCCTGTGCCGAGCCGGGTCGCTATTGTTGGAGCTCGACGCCTCGGCGCGCCGGGGAGGAGAGGCGTGGCTGGGGAAGGGGGGGGGGGACCTGTTGATTCAACTCATGCACAGTAGTTCAAAAACTAAAATTTGGAAGAACACGTTGGAGTAAAATTTTAAATTCTGTGTTCGAATGGACATTGCATAATGAGCCTACAGTTCAAAAATCAAGCTGATCGGACATGTCTTAACTGAAAAGCTAATTTCTAGGTCGTTTGATTGTCAAGGATGAAATTTGTCATGCGACTTAAACTAATGACACAGATCAAACTCTGAGTCTAAACATATTGAGTTACTCAACCAAAACGGTAAAAACTTTGTAGCTCAATATCTTCTACAAAGACCATCCGCAAAAATATCTTATGAAACCAAAACATTGACTTTGAGCGTAACAGAATTTCCTAAAATAACATTTTTTCGTAATTGTTAATTTGTTTCGCATGTTTGGTTTTTATGGTGATTGCTTGCGGCGCGGCGCGCGGCACCGTTGTTGATAGCTGGCCCACCGACATTTTGTGTAGCAAAAGCACGATGTAGAAAGCAAAAGCAAGGCAGGTAAAATTCACAATTTGGTTTTCAGAGAGCGTTGCGACCGATGAATATTATCAAAGTTTTTCTTTAAAAAAAAAAATTCTCAAGTAAGTGTTAAAATCTAGGGGGCCGTTTAACGCGTTAGCGTTAGAATTTTTTTTGTTAATTTTGTTTTTTGTTTACATACTTCCCGGTCAATTTTTGTTACGAATAAAATTACAAGTAAATATACGTATACGTAAAGTCAAATTAATGCACCGTAGAAAGTCTGAGAGGTAGGCTGGAGGCCGCACGCATCCGCACCGCATGCCCGGGTGCCACGGGACTCGGAGGGATGTCCGGAACAGCTTGACCCCGTTAGATCGCTTTCAGAGCGACGAATAGTAGATCTTTTAAGCACTTTTGGTTATTCGTAGGAAATATGAGGCATTGCGCGTGGCCTTACGGGAGTGAGTGGGAGGTCCGTGCTGGCTCAAGGGTGGGTCAGGGTGGTGTGGGGGGATGTCTTTAGAGCTAAGAAGGCCGACCGGCCGGTCCTGGAAGCTTGATCCCCGACACAGCCTCGCCCACTGGACCAAATTTGGCGAAATTTTGATAAAAACGTGTTTATTGGCTTGCGCGACCTCTAAATTCAATTTTAAAAATCTGACAAAAAATCAGAGTGGGTTTGAGGCTAAAAGACACCAAAATCCGAGGTGGCCCATTAGCATTTTAAACTTTTTGCTATGTGGGACACCCTAACGTGGGCCTTATTGACCCGCTAGGATGAGAGACCATAAAACTGCGTTGGCGACTCTGCCGTATTCCTTCTCTCTGGTCCGAGTCGCTCACCACTTGTCACACCCTCGTCAACGCCGGCCGCGCGGTATCTGGTAAAAGGACCCACCCCGGCACGCCAACCTATTGTTTCCCCGGAAGGGTCCGGTCATTGACTTGGCCTTCCTCAGCGCAGGCCGGCAGTGTGAGCCTCCAACCTCCAACACAACGTCGCTCTCAGAAGGGGCGGGGGTGGGAGGGGCAGGAGGGGCAGGAGGAGCAGGGTGGGAGGGGGGAGCGGGGGGACGTGGAGGGGGCCGAAGCAGGCGCGGATCCAGAAATGTTCTAAGGAGGGGGTAAAGTAGCGCTTTTTGCCTACTACCAGGGCAAAGTAGTGACTTTTGCCTACCTTCCAAGCGGTCTACCTAGCCCCAAGGAGGGGGTAATTACCCCCATTACCACCCCCCTGGATCCGCGCCTGGGCCGAAGGACGAGTGTGAAGTTGGCCAACTTTTTGTTGGCCAACCGAATTCAGCTTGCATGGAACAGACTATATGTACCCCAAAAGCAAAACCATTAGCCAACCGTCAGCCAACTGCTGTCCGACGCCCCCAGAGGGTGGTAAGGGGTTGTCTTGTGACCCGACTACCCACCCCCACCACCGGAAGTGGCCTAACTACTCTGGCCAAAAATATCGCAAGCCTCAAACAGGGCCGCCCGTAGCACGAAACACGTACTTTAGGCGTTGCGATATTTTTGGCCCAGCCTTCCAGAGGCCCTCCGAGGGTGGTCAGGGGTTGTTTTGTGACCCGACTACCCCACCCCATCACCGGAAGTTGCCTACCTACTCTGGCCAAAAATATCGCAAGCCTCAAACAGGGCCGCTCGTAGCACGAAACACGTACATTAGGCGTTGCGATATTTTTGGCCCAGCCTTCCAGAGGCCCTCCGAGGGTGGTAAGGGGTTGTTTTGTGACCCGACTACCCCACCCCATCACCGGAAGTTGCCTACCTACTCTGGCCAAAAATATCGCAAGCCTCAAATAGGACCGCCCGTAGCACGAAACACGTACTTTAGGCGTTGCGATATTTTTGGCCCAGCCTTCCAGAGGCCCTCCGAGGGTGGTAAGGGGTTGTTTTGTGACCCCACTACCCCACCCCATCACCGGAAGTTGCCTACCTACTCTGGCCAAAAATATCGCAAGCCTCAAACAGGGCCGCCCGTAGCACGAAACACGTACTTTAGGCGTTGCGATATTTTTGGCCCAGCCTTCCAAAGGCCCTCCGAGGGTGGTAAGGGGTTGTTTTGTGACCCGACTACCCCACCCCATCACCGGAAGTTGCCTACCTACTCTGGCCAAAAATATCGCAAGCCTCAAACAGGGCCGCCCGTAGCACGAAACACGTACTTTAGGCGTTGCGATTTCTTTTGGCCCAGCCTTCCAGAGGCCCTCCGAGGGTGGTAAGGGGTTGTTTTGTGACCCGACTACCCCACCCCATCACCGGAAGTTGCCTACCTACTCTGGCCAAAAATATCGCAAGCCTCAAACAGGGACCGCCCGTAGCACGAAACACGTACTTTAGGCGTTGCGATATTTTTGGCCCAGCCTTCCAGAGGCCCTCCGAGGGTGGTAAGGGGTTGTTTTGTGACCCGACTACCCCACCCCATCACCGGAAGTTGCCTACCTACTCTGGCCAAAAATATCGCAAGCCTCAAACAGGGCCGCCCGTAGCACGAAACACGTACTTTAGGCGTTGCGATATTTTTGGCCCAGCCTTCCAGAGGCCCTCCGAGGGTGGTAAGGGGTTGTTTTGTGACCCGACTACCCCACCCCATCACCGGAAGTTGCCTACCTACTCTGGCCAAAAATATCGCAAGCCTCAAACAGGGCCGCCCGTAGCACGAAACACGTACTTTAGGCGTTGCGATATTTTTGGCCCAGCCTTCCAGAGGCCCTCCGAGGGTGGTAAGGGGTTGTTTTGTGACCCGGCTACCCCACCCCATCACCGGAAGTTGCCTACCTACTCTGGCCAAAAATATCGCAAGCCTCAAACAGGGCCGCCCGTAGCACGAAACACGTACTTTAGGCGTTGCGATATTTTTGGCCCAGCCTTCCAGAGGCCCTCCGAGGGTAGTAAGGGGTTGTTTTGTGACCCGACTACCCCACCCCATCACCGGAAGTTGCCTACCTACTCTGGCCAAAAATATCGCAAGCCTCAAACAGGGCCGCCCGTAGCACGAAACACGTACTTTAGGCGTTGCGATATTTTTGGCCCAGCCTTCCAGAGGCCCTCCGAGGGTGGTCAGGGGTTGTTTTGTGACCCGACTACCCCAACCCATTACCGGAAGTTGACTACCTACTCTGGCCAAAAATATCGCAAGCCTCAAACAGGGCCGCCCGTAGCACGAAACACGTACTTAAGGCGTTGCGATATTTTTGGCCCAGCCTTTCAGAGGCCCTCCGAGGGTGGTAAGGGGTTGTTTTGTGACCCGGCTACCCCACCCCATCACCGGAAGTTGCCTACCTACTCTGGCCAAAAATATCGCAAGCCTCAAACAGGGCCGCCCGTAGCACGAAACACGTAATTTAGGCGTTGCGATATTTTTGGCCCAGCCTTCCAGAGGCCCTCCGAGGGTAGTAAGGGGTTGTTTTGTGACCCGACTACCCCACCCCATCACCGGAAGTTGCCTACCTACTCTGGCCAAAAATATCGCAAGCCTCAAACAGGGCCGCCCGTAGCACGAAACACGTACCTTAGGCGTTGCGATATTCTTGGCCCAGCCTTCCAGAGGCCCTCCGAGGGTGGTCAGGGGTTGTTTTGTGACCCGACTACCCCAACCCATTACCGGAAGTTGACTACCTACTCTGGCCAAAAATATCGCAAGCCTCAAACAGGGCCGCCCGTAGCACGAAACACGTACTTTAGGCGTTGCGATATTTTTTGCCCAGCCTTCCACAGGCCCTCCGAGGGTGTTAAGGGGTTGTTTTGTGACCCGACTACCCCACCCCATCACCGGAAGTTGCCTACCTACTCTGGCCAAAAATATCGCAAGCCTCAAACAGGGCCGCCCGTAGCACGAAACACGTACTTTAGGCGTTGCGATATTTTTGGCCCAGCCTTCCAGAGGCCCTCCGAGGGTGGTAAGGGGTTGTTTTGTGACCCGACTACCCCACCCCATCACCGGAAGTTGCCTACCTACTCTGGCCAAAAATATCGCAAGCCTCAAACAGGGCCGCCCGTAGCACGAAACACGTACTTTAGGCGTTGCGTTCTTTTGGCCCAGCCTTCCAGAGGCCCTCCGCGGGTGGTAAGGGGTTGTTTTGTGACCCGACTACCCCACCCCATCACCGGAAGTTGCCTACCTACTCTGGCCAAAAATATCGCAAGCCTCAAACAGGACCGCCCGTAGCACGAAACACGTACTTTAGGCGTTGCGATATTTTTGGCCCAGCCTTCCAGAGGCCCTCCGAGGGTGGTCAGGGGTTGTTTTGTGACCCGACTACCCCACCCCATCACCGGAACTTGCCTACCTACTCTGGCCAAAAATATCGCAAGCCTCAAACAGGGCCGCACGTAGCACGAAACACGTACTTTAGGCGTTGCGATATTTTTGGCCCAGCCTTTCAGAGGCCCTCCGAGGATGGAAAGGGGTTGTTTTGTGACCCGACTACCCCACCCCATCACCGGAAGTTGCCTACCTACTCTGGCCAAAAATATCGCAAGCCTCAAACAGGGCCGCCCGTAGCACGAAACACGTACTTTAGGCGTTGCGATATTTTTGGCCCAGCCTTCCAGAGGCCCTCCGAGGGTGGAAAGGGGTTGTTTTGTGACCCGACTACCCCACCCCATCACCGGAAGTTGCCTACCTACTCTGGCCAAAAATATCGCAAGCCTCAAACAGGGCCGCCCGTAGCACGAAACACGTACTTTAGGCGTTGCGATATTTTTGGCCCAGCCTTTCAGAGGCCCTCCGAGGTTGGTCAGGGGTTGTTTTGTGACCCGACTTCCCCACCCCATCACCGGAAGTTGCCTACCTACTCTGGCCAAAAATATCGCAAGCCTCAAACAGGGCCGCCCGTAGCACGAAACACGTACTTTAGGCGTTGCGATATTTTTGGCCCAGCCTTCCAGAGGCCCTCCGAGGGTGGTAAGGGGTTGTTTTGTGACCCGACTACCCAATCCCATCACCGGAAGTTGCCTACCTACTCTGGCCAAAAATATCGCAAGCCTCAAACAGGGCCGCCCGTAGCACGAAACACGTACTTTAGGCGTTGCGATATTTTTGGCCCAGCCTTCCAGAGCCCCTCCGAGGGTGGTAAGGGGTTTTTTTGTGACCCGACTACCCCACCCCATCACCGGAAGTTGCCTACCTACTCTGGCCAAAAATATCGCAAGCCTCAAACAGGGCCGCCCGTAGCACGAAACACGTACTTTAGGCGTTGCGATATTTTTGGCCCTGCCTTCCAGAGCCCTTTTGAGGGTGATAAGGGGTTGTCTTGTGACCCGTCTACCCCACCCCGTCACCGAAAGTGGCCTAGCTACTCGGGGCAAAAATCTCGCCTGACTTTACTATAGCTGCTGGTAGCGTGGATGACCATCTTTTTCTTTCGGGATAATTTTTCTTTGCGTTTCAGATGCCCTCTGATGGTCTGTAAGATTTGTTTGTTGACACGAAAACACGGCAGCTGTCCTGTTTAAGGTTCTTTGCGAAACTGCCAATGTTCTTTACGAATATTATGGACAATTATTCATGTGCGTCCTTCCGGACTTCAGTGCCTCCGCCCCACATGGTCAGCTTTAATCGTCACCCCTAATGGCAGTTTGCCCGGGACTACGCAAGGTAAGGGATTATGTTTCTTACGAATTTGGTAGATTGGCTTATATCTTCGAAAGCATTGTAAAAAAATTGTGGATGTATATATTGCCGGAAAAAAAATAATTTGAGTGCGTATTTTGGGCTCATAAAGCTTTAAATACTTTTGTATTTACTTTACGAATTATTTCTTTTGATGATAAAAGGTGTAATCAATTGAAATCATGTGAAATCTTGAAATCATGTGTACAAAATTTGGCGGAGTTTAGGCCCCCTCGTCCCTACCTCATTCCATCTTCTTTTCTTATAGCAGAACGGGTCATAATGTCGAGGGGCCTCTTATTGTAATCGGTTCGAGAAGATGGTCCTTAATTTTTTTAATTTGTTTTGGAGAGGTGGGGGGTGGGGGGACTGTTGCCATGTGACGCTCAAACCCTACGAAGCTGCCTGTTGCTCTTTGTACATTAGCACCATTTTTCTTGCAATGTTAATAATATGTGCATATTATTTATTTACATTCATTTCTCTTAATGAATTGTAGTATAAATTGCTGGATTATGTTTATTTTACATGTTCAAAGTATATTGGTAATATTGTAACGATAGAGTCAAGTAAAGTCCTTATCGCTACAATATTTAGTAATGAATTAAACAAATAAACAATTAATGTCATATAAAACAAATATCAGTACATAAAGAAATAAATATCAAATACAAAAATACCCACACACCAAGTGAAACGGGCTCAATATCATGAACAGAGCAGTGATTAAGTAATGGAACTCGACTTAACATTATAGCTTAACACATAAATATGACATCTTAAAAGTAGAAACAGTTTCATGATGACTCGTCCGTCATATCCATTGGTCACTACTCTCTGTCAAAGTACACATACAATAATACAAGAACTATCCATCACTGTAAAAGAGTTACTACTGCCCCTTAAAACTATTATTTTAACTGAAACTGCCAACACACTTCACAAACATACTTGTATGACTCCAAGCAAATGGCAGTAAACGAGATATCTTTAATGCGAATATCACACTGATGGTGTATCCACCGCCGACAGCGCTCGCACCAGAGATAACTACTAGCTAGACAGAGATACGCGGCTCAGGGGAGAAGCCGCTGGCGATGTCTGTAACGTCGCTTCCGCGCGAAGTGCCGGGATCGCTCCTCGGCTTTGTAACGGTTTCGCGCCGCTCCGAGTGCTTCGTCCGCGGCACGTAGAGGTAAGCAAGCTTCTTTTGCTCTTGTGGGGGTTTTCAGAGGCATTTCTCGTTCGAAAACTACTGAATTGCAATTTTAAGACATTGGTGGAGTTGTATCGATGCGGATCTTGCTCATTTAAGTAGCCATTTCTGTAAAACCTGCTTTGGAAGCCACTCGGGTCGAGCGCCGCCGGGCCTGGGGGGTTATTTGAATCTAGTTTTGAATGTTTTGGGGGACTTGTCGTGTCTCGGTACTTACTGGTTTGCAATCTGCGACTAATTTAACGTCTGTTTCTACCCGAATTTCCCTAAAATATCTCATGGAACCCCTTTAACCTGCTCTGGAAGCCACTCGGGTCGAGCGCCGCCGGGCCTGGGGGGTTATATTCGAATCTAGTTTTGAATGTTTTGGGGGACTTGTCGTGTCTCGGTACTTACTGGTTTGCAATCTGCGACTAATTTAACGTCTGTTTTTACCCGAATTTCCCTGAAATATCTCATGGAACCCCTTTAACCTGCTCTGGAAGCCACTCGGGTCGAGCGCCGCCGGGCCTGGGGGGTTATTTGAATCTAGTTTATGCACTGGATTATAGTCTAGGACAAATTTTCCTGCCAATTCGAATCACCTTTTTCCTTTTTTTTGGTCATTTAATTTGTTGTTTGTTTCTTTTCTTTTGCAGCGGGTGATTTGTCTCCTCTTCTCTGTCTGCTATGGATGCCCCTGAAGGTGAGTCTGAATATGAAGTGTATACCTGCATTTATTTAAAGTTTGGTCTTGCTCCTCCAGTTCTAATGCACAGTTATTTTGTGTGCAGTTTTCAAGGCTCCAGCAGCAGCTGCAGCAACAGCAACAACAACAGCATCTGTACAGCCCTGTGGAGGTAACCATGCCACACAATTATTATATCTTGTGCTTGCATTTCTGTAATGTTGGTCAAATGACTAATCTGGTATTGTTTTATTTGTAGATGGATCAGAGGTTGAGAACCTCAAGAAGCAGCACTTCAATTATAGAAGTAAATGTAATTTGTCGTTTACTTCTTTTATCTTTTAGACACTGAATCAGTGTACAGCCTTCTCCTGGATCCTGCTGATTGGGAGTCTGAAGATGATGACTGGGATGCTATGGATTGTGGGGACTATGACGAGGAACAAGGCACCTTCTGCCCCACATGCAAAAAAACGTACCAAGGAAAGACAGAGAGCGGGAAGAAGAAATGGCTGTCTTCTGATATTCGACTGCACAATGTTCAAAGTAGGTGACTTGATTAGATATAACAGTTAAAAATGACCTGGGATTTCAAGAACAGGTAGTTCTCTGGGATCTCTCAAAGGGGACATTAGTTCTCGTGCTACAGAACAAAGTCTTATCATAATTCCCATCGCATATGGAAGAATCTGTTTGAAATCCCTACACATTTTTAACAGCAGTGCACCCTGAAAGTAGTTTCACCTCTGAATATAATTAGTAACTCATCATTTTTGCCCTCAGCACGTCGAAAGAACCTCTGTACTGAGGAAGAAATTACCCAGTGTTCTTCACAACTCAGTGTGGAAGCTCTTAAGGAATTGTCCGCGGAAGATGGAGATGATTGGGTTCACATGAGGGTCATCTCAGGACGCCTCCAAGATCATGCCGCACCCCTAGTAGCGCCGATGCGCATATAACGCACATTGAATGCGCATACATTTCTGCATTAGATGCGCATCGATAATGCGCATTGAAATGCGCCTCAAAGGTAACACATTTTCAGCGCATTAAATGCACTGCATTCAATGCGCATTGAAAAGGCGCATTACATGCGCATCTCAAGGGCGTTATAAATGCGTATTCAGGCGAGCGCAAAGGCACATTCATGCGGCGCATTAAATGCGCATAGTGAATGCATTGTTACACAGGACAGTGACGTGCATGACGTGCATCATATGCGCATTTTGATCGCAAATTGGACGCGAATTGCATTCGCGTTCGGGGAAGTGAAAATGGATATAGGATATGGATGCTTGGAAAATAAACTAATATTTTGCTTCACCTTACAACTTGCAGAGAAGGCGAGAATTACATTGTTTGTAGACTTAGTACACCTTACAACACTAAGCAAAACAAAAATATTACTGCATCGCTGATGCATGTGTACATGCTATTTTTTGCGAGCCAGGATAAAAACGATCCACAACTACAACACACCCAAGAAGGCAACATGGCAAGCAGTGTTGTTAGACAAGTGGGCAAAGGATCGTACGCAAGCGCGTGAGGCAGACGGGTATCTCCGCCTGCCTACTAGGCAAAATGTACTATCATGTGTGGAGAGTTTGCATTGTAGGCAGGAGCGTGTAAAGCTAAGTACGCGTGAGCGTTCACGTGAGGTAAGAACTCACGTGAGAACTGTGTGGGGCCTTATACTAAACAAACTTGATAACATTTTTAAAGAATTGCAATCTCCGTACCCTCCCCTTTCCAAAAATGTATGAGTTTCTCAATTTTCAGGTCATTCCGCTTATTATAAGTTACGCACGCATGAGTGCTCACGTGAGATGAGCGTGGGAGTGCGAAGGAGATAGGCGCACTATTCTAACAGAAATGACCTAAAAATCGACATACCCGTACATTTTTGGAAAGGTAACAGTACAGAGATTGAACTTTTTCGAAAACATTTGCAATTTCGCTTAGTATAAGGCCACGCACAGTTCTCACGTGAGCGCTCACCTCACGTGAACGCCGACGCGTACTTAACTTTACACGCTCCAGGCGGAGATACCCGTCTGCCTCACATAGGTGAGTGCGTACGATTAATCCTTTGCCGAGGGGGAAAGCACTCCCAAAATAGGTGTACGAGTAATTTCAGAGTACGGTGATTACACCAAGATTACTGTGATTACGTAGTGATTACAAAGATTACACAGTATTACGGCAATTGCGCTATGATTACAGTGATTACGGCATATTACGCTTAATTCCGCCATGATTACAAGTGATTACGCCGTGATTACACTTGTTTTTGCTGTGATTACAATTGATTGCACTGTCATTAAACAGCAAACCCGATGTCTTTTGAACTGCAGTGCCCTCTGCCGGTAACTGACGAAGGAGACCACGTACGAATGAGGTGTACTCTGGCGGCTGCCGGACTGTGACCCGCGTCTGAGTTTGAGTCAGCGCTCCTGCTGTTGTTGTTCACAAGGGGTCTATGTTTTGAGCAGTTTTGAGTTGAAGTCGTCGTTTCGCCTCTTAACAATTAAATCAGTATTTGTAGACAATTTTCCACTGTGGGGAAAAATACTCTTAAATTTACGACAAATTAAATAGTTTTTGATTATTATATTGATTTGCAAAGTGACGAATTATAAAAAGTAAATTTACTACAAATTTTGCAAGTTCTGTTAATGATTTTTTGTTGTGAGAATACAGCATTTTCCGTAATTCAACAAAAGAAGTCATGAAATTACGGATCGAATAAATAGAAACCATTCACGAAATTTGTTCGTAATTTTTTACATTTCCCAGAAAAGTACGATATTTATCTAAGAGTTACCTCCGTAAGAATACGACAATTTCAATGAAGTTACGAGAAATGTCGTAAGTCTTTGACTGGTGAATTTGAAATTTTAGTGTTGTAAGTTTATGACATGCACCCGTGAAACTATGAGTGCTAACTTTAAAAAAAATTAGAATCTTACGACTTTTTAGTAATAATTAATTTTACAACATTTACGTCTTTATAAATTACAAACGAAAACCGAAAAAGAACAACTGTCACGTAAAATTTTTCCATCACTTCGACGAGGTTTTTTTTTTCACAGTGTCGCGTAGTGAGTACCAGACATTTTATTCTCGTTATGGTGCATATAAAATATTTGTTATCGTCCTCTAGCTGGAACGTAATTGACTGTGCATAAATAAGCGAGAGTTCAAACTGTTTGGTTCTCGTCAGGAGCATTATCTGCAAACATTTGATAGGAGACACCTATCCTTAGGGTACTCCTACAATGTCTTGTACCTAGCTGGTTTTCAAGACCGAATTCTCAGAGATAAGGTGGATAAGGAGAACCTACACAAATGACACAAACCGTTAACGAGGAACGAGGGGAATGTACCTGGAATGCCACAATACAATACCAACTTTGCAACAAACAAAAATAATTTTACATCTTGCCAGGTTAAAAAAGTGGAACGATAGTGCGATTCCGTACCGTTTGCTCTCGTCTCTGCAAAGCTTCTATGAACAATCGTATATTCGGAATACAATGCAAGAGCGTTTTAGCTTGCACCTGTTACGCATTTCGTCCGCCGCCGGCACCCTGTCTCATCTCTCACTGAGCAGAGCGAGAATCCTCCATGTCTTGAAGGGCCTTGTGCGCTAAAATTACTGTGTTATTGTGGCATTAATGTTCTTAATGAGGGAGTTACTTCCTGTGTTTACATGTGATTACGGGTGATTACAGAGTGACAACAGGTGATGACACAGCGATTACAGGTGATTACAGGGTGATTACAGAGGATTACAGGGTGATTACAGATGATTACATGAGATTACAGCTGATTACAGATGATTACAGATGATTACAGGTGATTCCGTAATCATTTCGGCCCAGGGTGTACGAGTGATTACGCGAGTGCTTTCCCCCTCGTCCTTTGCCTACGTATCTAACTACACTGCTTGGAAGTGCTTGTAGCTTTATACCGTGGCTGACGGACTTTTTGTACTATGCAACCCGCCCGCACCGCTCCATCCGGGACTGCATACCCATCAGGCACCGGGGACCGGCTCCAAGTGCGGACGCTCCGTTCCGCCACTGTCACTGTTGTTGCAACCATCGCTCCAAAAGGGCCCTCTCGCGGTTGACACGGTCTACGGCGGGGCGTTACCGGGGGAAGGTTCGCGGTTTCCGGGATCCCGTAGGGATATCTCGCGAACCGCGGATCCTCCGCGGGGGATTGTCGCGGTCCACGGATCCTTCTACTCGTCGGTAGCTCGCAGTTCGCGAATGACCCGCGGAGGATCCGCAGTACCCGAGATTCCCGCGCGGCAGGACGCTAGGGTGTCCCACATAGCAAAAAGTTTAAAATGTTAATGGGCCACCTCGGATTTTGGTGTCTTTTAGCCTCAAACCCACTCTGATTTTTTGTCAGATTTTTAAAATTGAATTGAGAGGTCGCGCAAGCCAATAAACACGTTTTTATCAAAATTTCGCCAAATTTGGTCCAGTGGGCGAGGCTGTGTCGGGGATCAAGCTTCCAGGACCGGTCCGTCGGCCTTCTTAGCTCTAAAGACATCCCCCCACACCACCCTGACCCACCCTTGAGCCAGCACGGACCTCCCACTCACTCCCGTAAGGCCTCGCGCAATGCCTCATATTTGCTACGAATAACCAAAAGTGCTTAAAAGATCTACTATTCGTCGCTCTGAAAGCGATCTAACGGTGTCAAGTTGTTCCGGACATCCCTCCGAGTCCCGTGGCACCCGGGCATGCGGCGCGGATGCGTGCGGCCTCCAGCCTACCTCTCAGACTTTCTACGGTGCATTAATTTGACTTTACGTATACGTATATTTACTTGTAATTGTATTCGTAACAAAAATTGACGGGGAAGTATGTAAACAAAAAACAAAATTAACAAAAAAAAACTGTCAGACTAAGCAAAAATTCATAGCGACTAGAAAAATAAGACACAGGAATAATTAATAATTAATGGAGACACATCTTCATTGACGATTTTTCAGCTGGTGAAAGAAACAATTTCTGATTTTCTGTTGAGCGGGGGTAGATTTTCCCGTTAAGAATGGATCAGCTTTACGAGCGGCTGGAGCTGCTCCTCGTCTTTGACTAAGGGATTCGTGACGCAGTCTTTAATTAGGCCAACGCCTCTCTCCGCGCAGCCGTTTACTATTTGTAGTCCTTGCACGATGGACTTCCTTTCGGTGTCTGACGCCTGTGTTTTCCATTCACTTGGATCGAAGGAAAGGAAGTCCTGGGAGATTCCTGTCACTTCAAAAAAGACAATGGACGCCGTCGTAACGAATCCTGGAAAAGGCTGGCCAGCGCCCCGAATACCCATCAGTAAGATGTAACCATATCGAAGACGTTGGCAGGCGAAATTTGTGTGATTTTATCACGACGGCGTCCATTGCCTTTTTCGAAGTGACAGGAATCTCCCAGGACTTCCTTTCCTTCGATCCAAGTGAATGGAAAACACAGGCGTCATACACCGAGGGGAAGTCCATCGTGGACGGACTACAAATAGTTAACGACTGCCCCAGTCCAAAAATCCCACGGACAGAATGGAATTCCATGATCTCTTTTCCATGGATAGAGGTCTGTTTTCCATGTAAGATGTATCATATTCCATCTGGTGTCTGTTTCCATGGGCGTTCTACCATGGAGAAGTGTTTTCCATGGAACAAGATTCCATGGAATATTGCTTTCCATGTGAGGACTCCAAAGGAAATTTCTTTCCATGCGTAAAGGCTCTATGAGAAAATGCTTGCCATGCGAGAGGATTTCATGGAACGGTTGTCTTTCCATGGGATGACCTATCCCATCAGGCACTTGCGTATCTTTAACATGGAAACAATTTCCCATGAAAATTAAAACGGCTGTAGAATCTTTAATTATTGGAATTTCGATCTGAAATTTGGGACGTTGCATCTATGATGAATTTTAGTAGGGCCATTTAAATTTCATTCCAATCTGAGAACAGAAAATCAGAAACTGTTTCTTTCACGAGCTGAAAAATTGTCAATGCAGATGTGTCTCCATTAATTATTAATTATTCCTGTGTCTTATTTTTATAGTCGCTATAAATTTTTTGTGTAGTCCGACAGTTTTTTTTGTTAATTTTGTTTTTTGTTTACACACATCCAAGTCAATTTTTGTTACGAATAAAATCACAAGTAAATATACGTATACGTAATGTCAAATTAATGCACCGTAGAAAGTCTGAGAGGTAGGCTGGAGGCCGCACGCATCCGCGCCGCATGCCCGGGTGCCACGGGACTCGGAGGGATGTCCGGAACAACTTGACACCGTTAGATCGCTTTCAGAGCGACGAATAGTAGATCTTTTAAGCACTTTTGGTTATTCGTAGCAAATATGAGGCATTGCGCGAGGCCTTACGGGAGTGAGTGGGAGGTCCGTGCTGGCTCAATGGTGGGTTAGGGTGGTGTTGGGGGATGTCTTTAGAGCTAAGAAGGCCGACCGACCGGTCCTGGAAGCTTGATCCCCGACACAGCCTCGCCCACTGGACCAAATTTGGCGAAATTTTGATAAAAACGTGTTTATTGGCTTGCGCGACCACTAAATTCAATTTTAAAAATCTGACAAAAAATCAGAGTTGGTTTGAGGCTAAAAGACACGAAAATCCGAGGTGGCCCATTAACATTTTAAACTTTTTGCTATGTGGGACACCCTACAGGACGCGGACCGCGAGCTTTCCCCGCGGACTCGCGGGTTACGCGGTCACCCGGTACTGCAGATCATAAAATGCGTATTAAGTGCACTTAAAATGCACATTAAATGCACATTAAATGCCCAAAGAGAAGCGTGACGTGGATTCAACGTGGATTCCACGTGGATTCGTGGATCTATCGTGGACGTGGATGAATCCACCAAAATTCAACTGGTTTCCCGATTATAAAATATCATCATAACTTTATGTTTGCAAGAAACTGTGGTGCACCTAGCATGCCTGAAGATAATAATAACTGGTGAAACAACTGCTTGGAAGCTGAGTTTGCAACATCCCGTTGAAAAAATGTTGAATGTACGTTATTTTTACCACCGTGGACTGGTCCACCATATTTCAACTACTTTACTATTTCAGAATGGAATTTCTGTGTTGTCAACTTTCCTTCATACTTTTCCATGATTCATGAGATGAAATACGCTCTATGATTTGGTTATCCCGTTTACGGGAATACGTTGAAATAACGTGGAATCAACGTGTTTTACTCCACCGTGGACGGATCCACCATTTTTCGACTACTGACTGATCGCCCCTTGATTTCTGTGCTAGCGACTTTCCTGTTCCTGATTCATTGGAGAAAGGGCGATTTATGCATTTTTTTTTCAAGTTTCAGACTTGGTGGAAATAACGTGGGATCCACGTGGAGTCCACTGTACGAAGTTCATAGTTGAACGTTCAGAATTCAGTCAGATCTTTTATTTTTTGTAGACGTCTGAAAACTGTCATGTCCTAACAAAAGGAAATCAAATTTGGTCGTATTTAACCCACAAATCGGTAAGACCATGCCAAGGAGCTGAGTGAGGTGACCCTTACAGTGGGATCGGTTGCTGACGCTCCGTCTTCATCAGCCGCGCCATAGGCTAACGGATATAGTACGAGACTTCCAACCCGAAACCCCCGGGTTCAAGTCCAGGTAAGGTAAAGAAAAAAAAAAAGCAATGAGTTGGATTGTTGAGTAAAAGACAACCGGGGGAAAGGGGAAGAACGAAAACGTTTTATAATCACATCATAACACTGTTCTTAGAGGATGTGGTACGTGGTGTGAGCACGTGAAATCGACGAAAATTCTACGTGGAGCGAAGAGTCATTTCAACGTGGAAATCACGTCGTCTGTCAACGTGGAATCCACGTGACAGTTCTACGTGGAATCCACGTTCCTTCCACCAAAATTTCTCTTTGGGATGCGCATTAAATACACATAAAATGCGCATTAAATGCACATCAAATGCGTTTTAAATGTACATCAAATGCGCATTGAATGCACATTAAATGCTCGCTTTTTAGATAGGACATAAAATGCATTATGATGCAGTTCTGCGACCTGGGAGTTACATCTCGACATAATGACCACTTTCTTTCTGAGATATAAATACTGGAACGTTACTGAATTTTTTACTTGATGATGAATGCTGCAATGATAGTGCGCTTGAGGATGATTTTTCGGTCACATATTTGTTATGATATGGCCGCAAGGAAATGGTTAGACGGAGGTGGCTACGAGTACGCGTGTTAGTTGTTTAGCTTAGCTATGATTTTCAGAATTGAGATAAGTCAAACTATCTACTGGATTTGCGGGTTAGGCGACCAGGACTCAACGTGAAACTTGCTACTTCACAAGTAATTGCAGGATATTTCACCACATTATGACATGCCCCAATTTCACTAAATTACGAGCTGCGATGATCATAAAACTTACTGGGTACGACATGTCCTTTCTTATATTGTAATCTTAATCTTCTTATGATTATTGTAATCTGTAGACGAGCTGTATCCCGTACTCCGAAATCCCAGTCTCCGTTGCCAACCCAGACATCAAGATTTAACTCTAACCTTTTCTATCGATAAGAACACAATGATGCGGTAATCTCCTGCGAATCGTCAAGTTTTCACTTAAATTTAAGAAGGGTCCTATATAGTATATTTGGCTCAGTAGAAAGTAAACTAAAAGTTAATAGCATCGTTCAGATTTCAGTTGGCCAGGCTGGCTGTTTACCCAGAAATGTTAACGGGCTGTTGAGAACGATTTAAATTTGCTAGATTGTTATTCTAAGAATTGTTTAGCTTCGCTATAAAATTCATCTCGGCTGAAACGTTCTTCTAAAAATTGTACCGTAGAATAATTATTTCAGTTTTGATGCAAACTCGTGAGGTCAGGTGAGGTTTTTGCTTTAGTTTCAACGCCCCGCGCGGTTCGTACGCATTTAGAATGCGCATTGATAGATGGCTTTTAGTGCGCATGTAGTGCGGGTGTAAAGCGCATTCATAATGCGCATTGCATACGCACTTGACGAGGCGCGCCTCTTTCGCGCCTTACTAATGCGCAAGGCGCGTAAATGCTAGAGAAATGCGCATTGTACGCGCATCGGCGCTACTAGGGACGAGCTGATTTCAGAGTTGCAGGGCTGTTCAAGTTCATGGTGGGTTCCATGGCGAAGCTGCTGAACCAGAACAGCCCCTTGTTCTTTAGAGATGAGAGGAAACTCACCCTGAAGCTCGTCCATGCCCTGATAGGTAATGAAGAGTTCAGATCATGTTGTGTGAGACAGCTGCTGCCCCTGGTAGGTTCAGATTTCTCTGATTTGCATGTGCAAATCTTCTTGTCTGCTCTAATGAAGAGGCTGTATAATGAAGTGGCACTATTCCGCCTCTCAAAGCTGCAGGCAAGATTGCGGCCCCAACAACTACAACAAGACGCTGACAGGAAGTGCCTGGTGTTTTATGTAAGTGGTTGGCTTCTGTACAAGCTTAAGAAAAAATGTTGGAAGACCATCAAAAACTTTAAATCTTCAAGTCGGTACCGCTGTCTCCACTCCAAGACTACTTCCTTGAAAATGGAGTACATGCGGAAAAAGTGACAGACAAGACTATCAGAGACTGGTTAGACAAAAGAAACAGAGGAGGCAAGACGACTGATGGTCACGTGAATGGACTGTCAGTACCAAGTCTTGGTGCTTTTGAATTATTTTGGAGACTTGATTGCATCATCCAGTCTTTTGAAGCAAGGCAAGGCCACTCCCCTCACCAAAGATGCTGTGCTGAGTAAAGTATACGATGATGTCCATCTGCTGGAGCTCTGGAGTGCCTTAGTTCCAGAAATTGCTGAGTCCGACAGGCAGTCATTCCTTGAGTTCTTTGTTAGGGCCTACCAGAGGTTTGCAGGGCATGCAAATGCAAAGCGTATTGAGAGGAGCCTTCCCAAGAAAAAGACAGTAGCCACCCGCACTGATCTGAAAAGGAACAAGACGTGCTCAAAGAAGAAAAAAGTATGTCAAATTTTAATTTGAAAGTTGTATTTTCTGATTGACTTGTTATAGTTGAATCCTAATTGAATTGTAAATATGTTGCATTCTTAATATAGTTGGCTAGATAAATTCCAACTGAAATTTTAAAAATGTTTTGTTTTTATAAATAAGTCAAAGCAGAATATGTAAATGACTAGTTTTGTGCAATCATTGTTGCCTGTAATTCAAATTCAAAATGTAGTGTGCTGGAACACTGTGCAAATTATTCCGAACTTTATCTCAAAGTCACCATTTGAAGCTGTGTTATATTTCACTGTTTGAAATAGAGATTCCTTTATCCATTTCTGTGTGACTGATTTCTGCTCGTTTTCATCTCACCCCTGGTTCCTGTGGGTTAGCCATAAGCTTGTTATGTAAAATTCTTCTGTACAGAAAAGCGGCTTAAAAGGAAGCCATAAAGTGAAAGCTTCAAAAAGAGCTATGGACTTTAATTTTGTAAGACTTATCTTCTTTACTTCTTTCTCCCAGAATTTTACGAAGACACCATCAATGTTTCAACATTCATCAGTTTTAAAAAAACATTCCAAAGTGCCGCAGCCTTCCAAAAGCAACACTTACATATTGGTTGGTAAATTAAACACCCCCTTCCCCCCACACTTAAAAATGATTTATCTGCCCAAATATAAATAAAACCTGTAGAGGGTTTCCTTTACCTCCCAATAGAACATGTTGCTTTTGAAATGTTGCAGCATTTGCAGTCATTCATTCGACAAGGCAGCAAAAATTATGATTCAAAGGGCCTTTCAGTCGAAGAAACTAGTGAAGCTGTGCTCTGGAAGGAAGGAGAGGTTTCTTTGATGAGGCAAAAAAGTTCACAGAGGTTCACAATATGTATTCAATCTTTCTCTTTCAGCATGACACAGACATAAATGTACATGCAAGTCTTCACAGAAATATGTACACAAATTCAAGTGATTCAAATACTACACTACAAGTACAATCTAGGAGGATATTGCGGCATGAAGTAGGCAGGAATACATCCATCTTGATGTGCTGAGTTTGTGTGTAGATGAAAGGGGGCATGCTCCGTCGGACACGCCCCAGGGCAGTGCTCACCCCGTGGGCAGTCAGGAAGGGGTGGAATGTACGGTAGCGCCTGGTGGGTAGGCAACCCATCGTGGTCCGGTGCTGGCTGGACGGTATCGCCTTACGCTCGTGTGTGAGAGAGATAGGATCTAACTTGCGGCCGTGATGTAATCGGCGCTCAGCAGTGTAGGAGGTCGTCCTGGTGGAGCTGGTATGAGGTTAATGAACCCCTTGATGGTGGGGCGGTATCGCCTCGCGGTCACGTGATTATGTTTGAGTGAGTTAGGCCCTAAACTATGGTGGCAACGGAAATGATGTATGCGGCGCTCAGTATAGTGGAGGAGGTCGCCCTGTCAGAGGCTCGTATGGAGAGGGGGAAGGGGAGAAGGGGGGAGATGAGCGGCGCGCGCGTGTCCCGAGCGGATGGAGTGAGCAGGTGTATTTTGAGTCGGCGGGGGGGTAGTGGTCATCCCGGCCCGCGGCATGGCGCCTTGTAATTATGCAAGCCAATGAGTATAAATAATGCGTCAACGTGATGAGAGCAAATCGCGGAAAGGTAATAGAATGGATACAATGAGCAAATGTATATATTTACACTTATTATTACAATTATTATTATTCTAATCCTAATTAAAATCAGTTCTTCGTAGGTTACTTGTTAATTATTTTCCCGTTCCTCAGAATGGTGGTCCTTTTTTGACGCCGGGCGATTCTCTTGCTCCTTAAAAGAAAGAGAGAGGGAGAGAAAGGTTAGTGAGAATAGTGTGGCACCACAATAGATGAAAGGCTGGTGCAATGCTTACCAGCGTTTGGGTGGCTCGTAAAGCCGTCTCCGCGCCAGCTCTTGATGTCGGATGTGTGCTGCTCGTAATTGGTTCTGATGCGCCCGCCTCCGGCGTAATAAAGTTGCCAGCCGGAGAACATCCCGTAATATATCGAGGACTGGAAAAGAGCAGAATCGCATCATGAGAGAGAGAGAGAGAGAGAGAGAGAGAGAGAGAGAGAGAGAGAGAGAGAGAGAGAGAGAGAGAGAGAGAGAGAGAGAGGGAGAGTGTTTACCTTCCTGCTCGTCAATGGAGTCCAAATGGGCTCCTCGGGTGATGTTCGTGGGCAGTGGCATCGTGGTGGTGGCGGCGGCGGCGGCTAAGGAAATTAGAGGTGATTTATCAATCCAGCATAAAATAATATAGTGGAGCCTAAGGTTCCTTAAATTACATGTGATAGCGCCACTTTTACTTACTTGGGCTCATGTCCAGAGAAGAGATAGTCACAGCGCATTTTCAGTGGTCTTGTTCTGTCGAGACGAGTCAAGTCAGGTCAAGTCAAGTCAAGTCAAGTCCAGTCAAGTCAAGTCAAGTCAAGTCAAGTCGTCATGCGTTTAGTTAAGTTGCCGCGCGAAGGTGTAGAGGCGCTCGCTAGTAAAAAAGAACCACACTTGGTGGTCCTGGTGTACAAGTTCCCAGCCCTCTGGGTGTCCGATCTGGTCCATGACATCGTCCGGGTCAGCGTCGAGGGGTATTGATACGTCACAGAGGCAGAGATGGAAGCTGTCGACACAGAACGTCATAGAAATGAGTCGAGGGGTCCTGTGTCTGAGGTATTGTTCGTAAAAAAGGTGGTGTGCGTTTATCTCATGCCATGTGTCCCATACACTGTCCAAGCCAAAAGACAAAACCTCTAAATTTGGATACATCAGGTGATTCTCTTCAAATATAAAGTTCGGCATCATCTGAGGAAGTGAAACTACAGTGGCCGCGTGGTCATATACAATGTGGGGCAGGATTTCGCGATCAAATCGCATTCGAAACATAAAACCGAGTGAAACATAATAAATGGTGTGAATTTGTTTATCAGATAGGGCATTGATAAAGGCGGTGATACGAGGGATGAGAAGGTGTGTCCATTCGTCCGGTATTCTTTGTAGGATTGTCGCGTCGACACAAGCAGAGCCTACGTAATGAAACTTTTCGGCAAACATGGCCAGCCCGATTAAGCGACCGAATCGTTTCTTTATGCAGCTCAGCTGTTGGTCATAATAGCAAGACGAGCAAAGTTCGTAATATTGGTGTCGGAGCTGACCAACGTCCAAGGATGGTGTCCGTATTCGTCTGAAATACTCGCGGGCCATGGCGCGACTATTTCTGTTTGTCAAACTCACGGAATACACGTCCATGTCCGATAGGTACTGGAAGACGTGGCAGCTCAGATTGAAGTCGAAGTGGGGCAACATCGTGTATGTCGGCTGTGTATGGAACCTGGTAAGCGAGAAATAAATAAATAAATAAATAAATAAATAAATAAATAAAAAATAAAGGATCAGCTTGGGGTGTGCCCCAGCCCGGCCCGGCCTGGCCCGGCTTGGCCTGGCTTGGCCCCGGCCCGGCCCGGCCCGGCCCGACCCGGCCCTGCCCGGCCCTGCCCGGCCCTGCCCGGCCCTGCCCGGCCCTGCCCGGCCCTGCCCGGCCTTGCCCGGCCTTGCCCGGCCCGTCCCGCCCCGGCGTGAGTCACCGTTAAAGTGGAGATTTTTGAAAATATAAAATGAAGCGGTGTGTCCCGTTAAGTAGCGATACGTCTTTGCGCGTGAAACGCCAGCCTGTCAGTGGGCTGTAGGAGGGGTCAATGTCAGAGGTCAGCCGAAAGTAAATATGTTTTAATTTTGGTAAGGACCGCTTCATGCGCCCTTCGAAGAAGGTCAGAAAATAATAACGGTAGTCTGAGTAGCGCGGACATCCCACAAAATCAACATGAAGAGAGATTAATTCCGGAAACAGTAGACGGTCTGCTGTATCGAAAACGGCGTAATGCACAGTTAGGTATTCGAGGTGGGGGGCGTGCCCGCGGACAAAAGAAGACATGTCGGCGGGATGCCAGGCCAGCGCGTGTGAGACAGTGATGGCGTCAAGGTGTCTCACCCTAGTGTGTTGCAGTCGTTGGGTTAAAATGTTAAGTCGCGGCTCGAGAGTAAGAGCGATATCAGGATGTAATCGCGTGCTCGCCCGCAGCGCCGAGTGCCCCGCGTATCGCAGCGAGTCAGTAAATGTCACTAGCCCGATTGCTGTCTCTAACGCGTGTCGCGCGCGCGCGCAGTGCCGAGTGTCAGATGTCAGTAAGTCGGGAAAAGATGCAAAGTCTAAGGCGGGTTCATAGAGTTGGAAGTAGCGTCGGGATACGAGGCGCAAATCACGATTGACTCGCGAGAGGGCGTAAATGTCCGCGTCAGTCAGGTATTCGAAAATGCGACACTGTAAGTAGAAGCACAGAGTGGAGAGCATGTTGACGACGAAAGCGAGGAACTCACTATGAGCACGGTGTAAAAGTATCGCCAAGGGCCGGCGGCAACTTCCCGCGAAGCGCAGAGAGCGCGGTGGTGCGGCGGTGGTGCGACGGTGGTGCGGCGGTGGTGCGGCGGTGGTGCGGCGGTGGTGCGGCGGTGGTGCGGCGGTGGTGCGGCGGTGGTGCGGCGGTGGTGCGGCGGTGTGACGGCGGCGGGCAGAGTCACACACGGCGCGGCGCGGGGCGGTGCAGAAGATGCGAGGATGGCGCGACCGGGAAGCGGGCGATGTCACAGTGGGCAGCAGGGCACACGGGCAGCGGAGCGCGGGCGCGAGGGGGCGAGTGCCGGCGAGGTGGCAGGGCAGAGCAAGGGGGTCAGTGCGAGGCGCTGGCTCCAGGTGGACTGAGTAAACACGCAAAATGGATCCCTAACTAATATAGGTGGGCTCGATCAAAAAAGGAGTTTCCCCCCCGCTTCTTCCGAGCCCCTCTGTCCTATAGGAGGACGATGGGCGATGGGCGGGCTTCCTAGAGGCATAGGAGGGGAATTTGGCGGCAGGTGCATAAACGGTAGGTCGAGCTGATGGTCGGCTAGAAGAGAGGGGAGAGAGGTGGGGTAGAGTGAGAGAGAGTGAGAGAGAGAGAGAGAGAGAGAGAGAGAGAGAGAGAGAGAGAGAGAGAGAGAGAGAGAGAGAGAGAGAGAGAAAGGGAGGTGGTGCCCTTCCTGCGAAACGATGTTGCGTTTTACATACCGTGTAGTGCTGGCGAGGTGTGCAGACGTCGTGGGCAAGCGTGCGATCCGATCCGATCCGAGGCGAAAAGTCGTGTGGACGCAGAGGTGATTTCGTGTGGGTGTATAGGTGCTGTCACAGTTCTTCGGAAAGAGATTTGAAAAATTGTAAGTAAATGCATAATTTTATTCTCTTGCTTCTCTCCCCTTGATAGGCTTGTGGCGTTGGCAAAAAAAAACAACAAACAAACAAACAAAAAAACATGTTATGATAAATCGCTATGAAAAAATATCAGTGTAAAACGTGCTTCAGCGAATTCAACTACCCTTCTAAACTCAAAAGGCATTTATTAGTTCACGAAAAACAAGACTTCACGTGTCATATATGCTCAAAAAAGATAAAGCACAGGGGAAATTTCGACCGCCACGTGCAGTCGCACGATGTGTCTCGACTCCGTTGTGATGTCTGTGAACAGATTTTTTCGAGAAAGTATACCCTTTCTGTACATTTAGAGAGAGTGCATGGCCCCAGGCTCGTGAGATCGTACAAGTGCCCAGAGTGTCATCATGTTTGTGTTTCAAAGCGTAGGCTTTACAATCATAGATTCAACAAGCACCTCGTACGTCGACAATGTGATCGATGTTTGCTGGGATTCAAGACCGCTCGGTCCTATCACCTTCATGAAAAACAGTGTCTCAAAGAGAATACAGTAGCGCGCTATGCATGCTTTGTGTGCAGAAAACGCTTTAGTACTTTGTACGAGAAAAACCGTCACGTAGTGGCGTGCCGGCGGCGCTCAGCTCGCGGCAGAACGGGTGGGTTGGCTGGGAGGGGGGGCCGCGCGGGTCGGGTCCGACCCGCCCCGCCCGGCAGTGCAGCAGCCTCAGGAG